>VWYH01000397.1:149781-183485 GCA_013399365.1 Pampusana beccarii
TGGACACTGGAACAGGCTCCCCAGGGAGGTGTCATGGCCCCAAGCCTGAGAGTGTTCAAGAAGAGACTGGACAAGGCCCTCAGACACATGGTGTGAACTGTGGGGTTGTCCTGTGCAGGGACAGGAGTTGGACTTGATGATCCTTGTGGGTCCCTTCCAACTCAGGACTTTCTATGATTCTATCTCTAGACTTTTATCAGCAGCTGATAGAACTATCTATCAGTAAGCAGGTTCATGGTGGCAAGATTTATCATAAATTCAATTATGAATTCTGATTATAATATACTGCACAGTCTCTTCATGACTCTTCAAGTCACATCACCCTATTTCTCTTCTAGACCCATAAAGTGAAATATAATTGGCTTGCTTAATGGCAAATGGCAGTCCTTTTGAACAGGATACTCGAGCATGTATTTCTCTTAAAAAGGTCCCTGATTTTATTATATAATATACAAATGTAAAAATAAGCTACATTAAGTTTCAAAACATTTTTACATCCCTTTTATGTTTTCACATCAGCCAACTTTTTTAATAAGTAATATTACTTGACCACATTTCATTAAATGGTCTTTTTTTTAAATGCCACTTATGTTGAAGGATTATTTTAATTGATCTATGTGCAAGGAGAGGCAATCCATAACCAGGGAGAGAAATCTCTGAATTATTTTTTTACTGTCCTCAGAATTGTGTTGTTTCACAGGGTGTTGTTTCCATTCTTCTGTCTCAGTGCAAACAGAGAGGTTTTTACCACAAGAGCTACAGTAGTTTGTGGAGCTATTACATTGGCTGCTTTATTTCAAGAGATTACATATATTCCTGTCGCATAGCAGACTTAACAAAAATGGAATTAACCAGAGTAATCCTCAGTAACTTGACTATATTTAGACAACAGGTGGTTTGTAACAGACTATTACATCCTTTTTGAAACAAACTATTTTATTTGACCATATTTTTGCATTTCTGATCAGAAAGTGACCAGAACAGATAGAACATCTTTCAGTAGCTTCCAAATAACTCCCAATTTGCAAGAGAGCTTAAAAAAATATTAAGTAAGTTGCTTCAGTAGTCAGGTCTTGCACGTTAAAATAAACTATCTGAGTGTTAAAACATGTTTGACGTGTATTTGTTTGCTTGACCTGTGTTTGACATACTTAGCAGCACTAAGTACAAGAATCACATCTCTGCTTCTCTGTGTGTTTATACTTAGGCAAGATTACTTATTGTAAGTTTCATAAAGGCAGTGATTTATAACCCATAACACATATACGTACATTTATTTAATTTTTAAAATATAGTCCAGTATTGCCGCCTTTTTTTTTTTTTTCTGTTCTGAGAGCATTCAATTCTGTTCTACCTTTGCCAGACAAAAATTTCTACAAAGGAATAAAACAAAGATGGTGTGCTCATGCTGCCCAGAACCTGGCCAGACCCTCCCGTCCCAGGGAGCTTCAGGACTTTGGTACCAGCTGATGATGGCAAACATCCCACTGCTGAGCGGCCTGCAAGGTCAGCATCTTTGTTCATATAAGTCCCAGACAGCTAAGTGGTGACCAAAGTACAACTGAGGATGATGTGAAAGCTTATTAAAAGCAAACAAACAAAGAAACAAACAAAACCCCAAACAAACAAACAACCACCACCACCACAACCACAAACAGAAAATTTACAAAAGAGAACGTATTACTCAGAGTATTCAGTAACCTTGAAAAGTTTACTGTGGTGAAGAAGCTGAATCACCTATCTGTAATTTAAAAAGCATCAGCTGGAATTTACAATATCCACCTGGTACATATATGTGCTGGTTTGGCTGAAAACGGGTTAATTTTCTTCATACAGTTAGAAACCTTTCTTTTTCATAGCTAGCATAGTCATTATTTGGACTTAGTTTAAGAACAAGAAGATAACACCATAGCACAGAGTTAATGTTTTTAATTGCTCTGGTCTGAGAGCCAAGGATGTTCAGAGTGCTCTGCCCACAGGTGTGAGGCATAGAGGAAGGGGGACATGGGTGGGGCAGAGCTTGACTGACATCCAGACTGATCTATAAGAGTATTCCATCGCAATAGCATGATGCTTCATATTTAAGGAGAGTCAGGATCCTCTGGTCTCTCTCTCTCTGGCTCTTCTCTTTGCTTTCAGAGACCTATCTGGGGGAGGTCCGTTCAGGACTTTCATTAGCTTGGCCTTTTGCCATCCTGCCATTTTGCAGAGGTCTCTGGCCCTTCTGCCTTTTTCCTCTTTTCTCTCTCCGGGATTGGCTGTTGGGACCAGGTGCTGCTGCCTGGGACTGGCTGCTTGGTATGGATGGAGTTAGTGAGGAATTGCATTGAGTATCTTATATTTTACATTCTATTTCTATTATATATCTATATGTATACTTGTAGTGTATTAGTATTTTGTTATTTTATTAAACTGTGTCTATCTCAATCCAAGTTTCTCCCTTCCTTCCTCTCCCCTATTTCGGGGGTGGGGAGGGGGGCTAGTGAGCAGCTATCATTATTATATTGCTAGCTCAGGTTAAACCATGACAATATTGATGTCTATAACAGATAAGCAGCTTCAAACAATTTAAGAGGAATTCAGGTCCGAAAAAAGATAAACCTGATGGGTGTCCTCCTTGAAAGAGCTTCAAGCATAGGCTTTTGCAGTAATGAATTCTAACTAATTCCTATTTTCTAGCAACTTACTAAATATAAACAATTCATACTTTCACCAAAATTGCTGTTTTCTGTATTTAAAGCCCTTCTTAGTCTTTGCTTCCTCAGACTAATTTATAAAACCCACAAATAAATTCAAGTAACACAGAAATTTCCATAAAGAAGCAATCTGACTCATCTACAGTCAGCATTCTTTCTCACCCCTCACAAGGCTTTTAAGTGTCTGAAATCAAGCTGCAACGGATTTCAGCTTATACGATACATTATTGCTATAAATTATGGCTGAAAATTGGTTTCCTAGTTGTCTAGGTTTTGTTTGTTTCTTTATTTTTTCCCCTCTACTTCAGAGAGGAAAAACAACTACTTTTGCAGAACCAAAACAGCCAAGTGAGGTTTTTCAGCATATATCATAAAACAAAGTAAGTGTGTTATTTAATGTTCGCAGATTTTGCTCCTGTAACAAGAAAAAAAAATTCTATTGAATTGTCTGGTTCACACATTTTTGGTCTGTTTGTATTATGCACTTGATAAAATTATAAATAAGCAGACATCTTTCTTGAATCTTCCAGTTACGAAGCAGCATTATTATTTCTCTGTGAATAGTAAGGTGCAAAGTTTTAATATAGGTACATGGTCTACACGCTTGTCTTGTGACAGAAGCTAAGGAAATATTCATACAGAAATGATGCACTTGGGATGACATCAACAGGATTTAAGAATGTAGCGAGAAAGAATGGAACAGGACACAGACACCACCCAAAACTGTGCTGAGGTCAGCTTTAAAAGTAGATTACAATTCTCTCATAAGCTAATGTAACATTTGCCATGTTTTTTTTTTTATACTTAATAAAAATGTTAAGAGTCATCCTCGTGAAGGAAAGAAAAGAAAGAAGGGAAGGGGGAAGGGAAGGGAGACGAGACTATTTCTATTGTAAAATTGTGAGTTTCTTTCTGGTTTTAAATGCAGCCAAGTCTTCTGGCCTCCTTTCTTTGGCTAACCTCAAATCAAGCGCAGTCAGCAGGAAAGAAAAGCTCGCGTGTCTTTAAAAAAAAGAGACAACAGCCATTAGTCCAATTTGTGATCATCAATACTACAAGACCGCAAAGCTCACATGTCAATACATGTTACTACCAACTGTCACTACAGAAAGAATTTCATTCTGATGACAACTATGCATCTTCGTATTTTAATACACTTAGGTTTGTTGTATATATTGACAATTGTTTCTGATAATTGTTCATTATTATACAACATCTTCTGTCCTAATAATTTCATAAATTAAATGAGCCTCTTCTCTACAGTATGAGGAAAAAAAGGCTAACAAAAGTACAGAAAAGTGACCCCAAATCTCTATGCCTTAAGGCCAGTCTGACGAAGAAATTCCTTGTTCCCTTTCTTAAAGACAGAATATTGCTGCAATTTGGTATTATCAAAAGTTCAAAGAGTTTAAACAAATAACACTACTTTTTCCTTAGCAAAAATTAACAAAATTTGAGATACAAATAAAAAACAACGAGTCTCAGTGGGCAATATGAAAGGTACTGGAAAGGTACTATAATCCTGCTTTATGTCTGAACCAAGTTTATGAAGATTAAATGTAATAGTCAATCAATGCAACCAAACAATTGAGACCATTTAAAGCTATAATGGAAAGTAAGACATTTTCATGTGTTTTTTACAAGGCTCCACTCTGATTAAAAACAATATTTAAGCTACTGACTTACGTCATTCTGCCTTTCTCAAACTTAAGTCACATTTATTTTTTCTCCTGTCTTTTGGTGTATGAATGCCAAAGCCTTGATTTTTCTAAATACCTTGGGAAATTCTAGTGCCATAACTTTGTTGTAAAGTGCTAGAAATCATTAAAACAACCCCTTTTTTCCCACTACTGTCTCTTCAAATAAATTCCTGTCCATAGTTGATCCGCAGTTATTTTCTCTAAGGGTAAAGGTACTTAATGAAACATGCCTATTACTGCACAGATATTTGTACAGCGTGCTGTATTTGTACAACAGAGTCATCCATACTTCCAAAAGATATTATAGGTGTGATGGTGCTTCACTCAAAGAGTTTATAACTTGGATGGATCTCCCTAGCACCAGACAGCATCATAGATTAATTACTGGCAAAGGTCAGCATCTTAATGTCCCTTTGGTACAAATCAAACTAGTTCCTACACACAGTCTGTTGTCCAGTCAGCATAATCCCACAAATTCTAAAATTGGAGACTGACATGACATCAAATTAAAAAACAGTATTCTTGAGCATTTCATGGTGAAGAAATGATCACATCATAGAGTTGACAATGTTTTGCTGAGATGTACAGACTTAACATTACTGCTGCCAGTAATATTTAGAAGAATAGGAAAAAAAATTCTATCTTGTTTTTATCATTAAAGAATTAAAAATAACTAAGTAGGATAGGGATAGAATTCTTCAAATTACAAATATAGGATTATTTAATTTGCCTTTCCTAAAGGTGTGGTCACAGTAAATAGAACAGAGAAATACACATTATTAAGCCAGTAAGTAATCAAGCAGAGCACATGCCTTTCCTTTGTCAAGGAATAAAAAGAGCTGGTATCCAGATAACATAAAAACCATCAGTGACCTACAATGCTCAGTTCCTACCTTTTACTGGTTAAATAGTAAATACTAAGCCTGCATTTGAAACCCAGAGAATAGACCTTTTGCACCTACTTAGTTATTTTCTATTAGCAACAAAAAAAAGGTACATATTTTTGCCTGCTTTTTCTGCATATTGCTTAACCCAGAGTATTTCCATTCAAACAGAATTACAATCCAAGCCTCCACCAGCTTTTTCTTACTATTTTGTTGTTCTCCCCGTTCAACTACCTCAGCCACATGGAACAGACACACAAACAGCCAAAACCACTTTTTTACCAGATCAGTTTTTTCTCTACATCCATATCATTACTCAAGATACAAGCTGATCACTATAACACATTTTTGTCCATTTTCAACATTTTCCCTCTGTAGACCAACCAGACCTGGAGAACCTTCACCAAGCCTTGGTCCCTTGACCAATCAGTGCAGTATTTTACTGAGATTTTGGGGTCAAGGAAACTAACGGACAGTGGCTTGGACTAGTTTCCTTCTGCATACAGGCCTAAACTAGCATGTAAAAATCCCCATGCCAAATAAATCCATCCTCCTATAGATATTTGTCAGAGACTGGAAATTGCCATTACAATATTCAAACCATTTTGAGAAGAGATTTCAGAATAAATTTGCTTCCTGGAAATGCAGAGAAACCACATTACATTATGCTTATCAAATATAAACATTACAATTCTTAGTCAAAGAATGTAAACTATAAATTAGCATAATGCTCGCATGTGAACTATAGAATCTGCTGTAGCTTGAGAGCCAATGGAGTACAAGTCCAGCGTATTAATAACATGAAAACTTATTCTAAATATACTTGCAATTAATTAAGCAGTTCAAAACTTCAAGAAGATACCAAACAGGTAAGTTTTGTCAAGCACTGAAAAAGAGAATCAACCTCTGATAGAGGCTTGAAAAATAACAAAAAAAAAATCTTAGAAACTAAGAGTTATGATGACCTGTTTCCATTCTATTGCCCTACTTCCACACCTGTTCCTAGCTTGAAGTTTAATTTTAAACTGATATTAACAAAAAATAATTTTAATACTGAGAGAAATTCAGTATTACAGTAGTGTTTTATTAAAAAATTAGGTTAGCATTTTCCTAACATACACAGTTCCAGAGAAACAATTTCATTTTACTGATGCACTGAGACTCTATTAGGTGTTTGGGTCAGCTTCTGCTCTGACTACTTTAGATACTTCACAAGCAGAACTGCCTCAAAGACCGCTGTTTTCCACTTCAGAGCTACCTTAAGAGTGTGCTGCGTTACAGACTCGGACTCCAAGTGAGCTCTGCTGAGATCTCACCATCATTCAAGAAGTCCTGTTTCTCCCCCATTTTTCAGAGCACTCTCTCTTCACAGACATGTTGATTTGCAGGGAGCTAAGGGATCACCCAGTCCAGCCTCAGGATGCAGTTTGGTTTTTTTTTTTCCTGATGTAGAGAAAGCAAATTGTTTGCACTTGTAATCACTATCTGAACAGAGAGTATACTGACATAAAGGGCACTTTCAGCCTGTATGTGAGATCTTCCCAATTTTGTTTTTAACACTTTTGAAATTGTCATATAGTATTCCATCTTCTCCAGTAATAAGGTAAACAAAGTAAAAATGTATCAAAAGTGCATGCATTTAAGTATTCATTTACTTTTAAAATACTCATTAAAAAGCAGGTTTCTTTGCATAATTAGTAAGAGGAAGCAGAGCTCATACAATGTAAGGGTTTGCAAACGGAAGAACATAAGTAAGCATCTACACAGAACACCATGTTTTGAAACCTGTGAGTATAATGAGGTATCAAGGTGAGAAGCTGAGAGTAGGTGGAATGATATACAAGCTTCTTAAATAGGTTTTTACTTCTAATCAATCTTTTATTCAACTGTATTTGATTGTGTAAGCTAAAATAATAAGAGAATCATTTTGCTTACCAATCTTTTTACAGAACACCATCATAACGAAAAGTCTTTCAGAGAAGGCAGAGGGAAAAAGGCACATAGTAATTGTGAACTCAATGCACCAGAAACAAACTAATCTAATTACAATAGCTATACCACTGCCAGTGAATTAACCTGATTGCCTACAGAAGTCTGTTAGAAACCAGAAGATACCATCACTGAAGATGCATCATCACAGAAAAAGTCTATGCATCTCTAAGTGTTCAGAGTTTACCACCAGTTCATCTCCTACATATTAGTCAAAAGACTAGGTTTATTAACCAACGATGTTTATTAACCAACAAGATGAATACTTAAGACCATGTTTCTTCCTCCAGCAATGCTAAAAAAATTAAACAATGCATCCTTTGAATACTGTATCAGCTAAATATTGCTTTTAGTCAACTAAACTCTATTTTTATTTTAATCATAAATTTTGTGCCTCATTTTTGAATGAGTAAAAACAAAAACAAAAAAACACACCCAGACAAATAAAATATCGACAAATCATCAGAACGGGAAAATTCATAAATCTTATCCAGTATTCATTCTTGCTTATATTATTATAATAGATAAGTCAAACACCTAAAATCTTAGGAAGCTGTTGGATAATTATCAAAACCATTAAGCATAGTGGAAGAATATTTATAATTTAAGAACCAAAAGGAACACCAGCTAAGGGAAAAAAATGCAACACTTTATTCCAAGCTTCAGTAGAATTAATACAAAGAAATGTATGAAGCAGGAACGATTATGTCATTCTACTGGAGTACAACTCATGAACACTGTGGCTATGAGCTAGAGCAGTTAACACGCGCTGCTTGGAACAAAGTATATTGGTTTGGTTTTTAATAAAATGTTTAATAATTCTTCTTTCAAAAACCAGCAGATAATCCCATATTAGAGTTTAGTCTATCAGCAAAGCTGCTGAAATCAAGACACTACTCATGTTGTAACAAACTCTCCAATATAGTCCATCATTCATACAGATTTATTTTTCAATGCTTCCCACTAGGTAAGAGACAAAGTGCTGAACTCCTACTTTTCATGAAGAAAAATCTGAAATCTCAAGACATTTACTCATCCAAAACAAAATCTGTGGAAAGGAATCTTGGAACAAAAGACTGGATGAAGAAATAACAGAAAAGATATTGTGACACACAGTCACAAAAGTACTTTTCCATAAATAGTAAATACACACATATATATATATTTGTCCTGCACCTGCACAAAATAAAATAGCTGCCATTCCTTGTTGTAGAAATCCTGCATCTTGTAAACGACATCGGCTTATTTGTCAGAGGAATTCCAAGTACGATGCTGACTTGGTTACAACTAGTACGGACTCTAAATAAAAGGTGCAAATGAAATCTTGAATGAAACAGTCTTGATAATGTAACCAGGAAGCAGAAAAGTGCTCAGAGTATTAAACATGCAATCATAATCTACAATTGACCAAATAATTATACCTTTTTTCCTTCTGTGCTTCTCAGGCAGATTCACACACACGGAAGAAAAAAAAAAATCCAGGAAAGGGAAACATGCAAACTTTTAAACTTTGTGGGACAAAAAGCTGCAATGGATGTCTGTAAAATTATTCATTTGAAAGTCAATCAGGGAGAGCAAGGCCATGTTGTGTCATACACACCCTAGATAATTTAAAATATTCAGAGACTAAAATATAGAATTTAAAAAAATCCTAATTCTCACAGAGCTGAAAATTCATATGGCAAATCATACCATCTCAAACCTGCTTTTTCTTTATGGGACAAATCTTGGGAGTGGCAAATGTCAGCGAATAAGGAAAAATGCTTTCAGGAAAGCCCCTATTTTAGGATCCTCCCCACTCCCTTCACACAGGAATGCATTACATTCCTCCTATGTTATGGCAAGTGAAGGACCACTGTGCATACAGTTTTGGAAGATGCTGATAAGCAGGCTACAGGGGAGAAAGACTACCTGAACCGTACCTCCCATATAGCAGTTGCTGGCTACTTGCTCCCAGAAAGGCAAAACACATTTCTGCCCCTCTCTGGCTGCCACAAGGAAGGCTCCTGCTTTTTCTTTTGCATTCCTCAGCCAACTGATGATTACAGTATTTCACCACCCCCTCTCTGTGTCTCTCACCACTTTCTCACACTAATAAATGCACTGTTGGAGAACTTTCTCACAGTGCTTCTTCACAAAGAGCTTTTTTTCAACAGATGGCACCAGCAATGGAAATGTTGTGGACTATGGCAAAATAGGAAAAACAGAACATTCAGAATTCATTTGCCTTCGGCCCTTGGTTTATAGGCTTTATTTTATAAGATGATCATTGATTTTCATGTTGGATTCCTACCTTCAGTATAAGTCTCTTGAAATGTGTCGGGAGGGAAAACAAATTAATTCCATCTGGCTAGCAAGCATTTGAAAGAAACCACAATTTGTTACCTGTACGCAAAGAAATATTGCTAAAATTGATTAAGATATATCACTACACAATTTAAACACTATTTAAAGCTACTGTCTTTAGACAAGCTCCTTAAAACCCTTTAAGCCTGTAGACTATACTGGCACAGGATCAACTATGTTGGTTTAAATCTTTTTCTACACAACAGCTGTTCCAAAGTCAGTTTGCTTTTCTACTTCTGTACCACATAGGACACTGTTCGAAAACTTGCCAAGATGACAGAATTTTACCCTTAGCTTGCACTTGCAGAAGTTGCTCTACACTGCAGCGTATTAAAGCTTGAGCTGCTTCGCAGTGAGGTTACTGAAGATAACTGTTGATAGAAGTGGAGTGAAAGTACATATCTTCAACTGAAATTCTGTATAAAAGGACTATATGCAGCATAAGATATCTACTGCATTACAAATAAGACATAGTATACCAAAATATCACCAAGCAGAATCAAAAATTGTCTGACACTGCCAATGGGGCAAAACAGTAAAACTGACATAATAAATAGGAATGTGTTTTCCAGTCTTTTTTTTTTCTTTTCCTGTAGGAAAACAACATAGGAAAAGAACAAATCTGCTGTAACAAAAAAATTATTTCAAACAAGATGGGAAGTGTCCAATGAGCAGAGCGCAAAAAAATCCCCATGAATTTGAAAATCCTGTGTTCAAACCCCACATTGCTCCTGATAGCCTGGGAATCCTGTCTGAAATGGCAGGAACCAGAGCCTCCAGACAGAGAGATGCTCTTGACTTAGACTGTGTATTTGGACAACGAAAAAAAGAGCTTTGCTTTCATCCAAAGTGTATAAAGCAACAATTGAAGGAAAACACAAGGCTACATGGTATTAAATGGGGGATACACAGTAGAACTTCTACCAAGAAATGGTTGTCATAAGTTGATTAGGAGTCACTAAAGCTGCCCATTTTCCCTTTGCTGCACATTTAGACTGGACCTACACCACAAATTTTTACAGCTGACAAAATCTGGTTCCCAACCAGATGCAGACCCGGTAGAATGGACATGTCCTGTTTGACCTAACTGGTGAAGCAACCAGCACTTACAACCAGGTGTTTGAACCCAGCACTCCACAAGTAAACAAGATAGATACACATATGCATCCTGAAAGTGAAGATAAACAACATCATCAGCCTGTTGTTGTTAAAAGTGAAAGGCTGGGGATTTATAGTCCTAAAAAATTACAGACCAAGAATGCCTGAACGACAACACTAATCAATTAAACTGGAAAACAAACAAGCAAGCAAACAAACAAAAATAACAACAAAAAAGAAGACAAGAATAGTGGCAAACTGCTATAAAACATGCCTTCACACATTTAAACTTACTCCCACACTTTACTTTCATTCACAGATCACTGCTTTTTTTTTACAGCTTTATTCAGCTTGTGTTGATTTGGGTGCCTAACACCTCTGCTAAAAAAAAAAAAAAAAAAAANNAAAAAAAAAAATAAAAATTTAAAAAATTTTAAAAATAAACTAACCTGGAGAGCTATAAAGAAAAGTTCAATTTCTTAAAACTACTCAGGGAGAGGATTTTTTGCTATTAAAACTACAATCGACTAAACCCTCCATTCAAGTTGCACTTTATTAAATGGCTCTTTTAAAGAATAAGAGACAGCACATTGGCTGCTCCTGCCAAACTTACACCATGTCTTAACAAGTGACACTTGAATTTCACTCAGAACCATTACCATTATGTTTTAAACTGATTACCTTTTGACGTTACTCGAATTTAATTGTGCTTCCAATTTATCCTTTCTTCATCTACTTACAGGAGCCCCAGATGGATCTCTTTTGCTAGAAACAAGTCATTCACAGTTACAGAAAGTCTCCCTTTGTTTCCAGCTCTAACAGTATGTAGTCAAAAGTCCTTTACTTCAAAACGCTGCCCCAGACCTGTACATTTCACCCTATACTAGACATACTTGTTTTTATTCCTTCCTAGAAGACCACATTTTTCCCTTACTCTCTACTTTTCTCTTTCAAGCTCTCACTTTGTCACATCAGCCTTCTCCTCCTGCACAGGAGAAGATGGCAAGACTGTTGCACAGTTCTCCTTTTTGTCTCTCAACAACTCACGAAGAACTTTTCAAGGGAGAACTTGCTCAGGTATCCTCGTTCTGTCCACAAAAAACATCTCACAATCTTGCCTTCCATCTTCTTGCCTTCTGTCTTCAGCAGTGATCATGCAGATGTAGAAGCTGCAGATGTGATGCTCCCATCCCTCCCAGCTCCTCATGGCGGCAGAGTTTGCTGGCGCCAAGTCACCTGCTGGGTCAGGGCCTTTTCCTGTGCATTCTTTGGAAACAGCAGCATCCATTCCATCCTAGCTACAATGCAATTTTTCACCAGCATAGAGAATAACCTCTACTAGCTGTAAATACATATGCAAAAACATTTTCTGATCTGAAGACTAAAATTCCTGTCCAGGCTTCTAAATCATCCAAATGACAGTGCCTGTCAGTTTAATGAGTATTTCTAAAACTGTATTTGGTAAAACAAGTTATTATTTAATTACATATTCCACAGGTTCTAGCAGAAAAGTTTACTTTAAATATTATTTTTCTCAGGAAGAGTTTGCTTATGTATGTATACATACATGTGTGTATGTATATAAATATATTATACAATAGATTAACTTATGTGATCTACATTCAAAGGCAACTAATTGGGTTTGTTCACCCCTTGGGTGTGCATATCCTAAAGCTTTAAAATAAAGGTTTTGATGTATTTTTTTCTGTAACTGCATTTCAGGAACACTTTACAATATTGCTATAGAAACTCTGCAGCCAATCCAATGGCATGCACTAGCAGTTCACAATCCAAACAACCTGTTATGCTTTGTGTACCATCGACTACCTAAACTGCTCACTGAGTACACACATAGTGAAAGAAAACTCAACTGCATGAAGGTCATACACCATCTGAACACCAAAAGATTTTATAATTATCTGTGTTGGACGGAAGTCCAAGGATTTCAGCTCTTCTAGAAAGCCCGAATTTGTCTAGCTAAAAAAATCAACATTAATGACCTAATAACACACAGCAACACTGTAACATTTTGCAAAGAGATTTATGTAGGCTGATCATTTAAAAAAAAAAAAGTTAGACAAAGACTGTCAAGTAGATTAACATGGGATCTCTTTGGGTCAGTAGTTGCTAGGACCACAATTTGGTATCTTTTATAGGCACAGCATCTCAACAATACTACGCATGAGGTATTGCCAAGATAATTTATTTCAAACACCTAAGATCTTCCATGTGTCTCCCATCCAAATAACATCGAGAACTAGCCACATTTAACTGATCACATCTGAAAGATTTAGAACACAAAATATGGCTACAGGCACTCAAGGAGAAACTCTACAAAAACACAAATTACCATGCTGAAAGCATTTTTATTGCTGAGTGATTTCATAATTTAGAGAACATTATGGTATTAATGTGTATGAAATCATTAAACACTAAAAATGCTTTCTAAAAGCTATTCCTCCCCTTCAGTTAGGACAAAACCTGCAACATATGTGCTCCATGATGATCACATTATTCATTCTTTGGAAATTCATGACAAAGCATGCTACATATCTTGACCATTTAATAGCTAAAGAACTTTTGATAACGAGTGAACAGAAAGGGTGTGTATAAATAATGTGGCCTTGTGAGTTCAGCAACAGTTGGTACAACTTTGTACAACAGAAAACTCATGCTGAAGAAAAACTAATAATAACAAAAAATACTCAAGACATAACGGTGTACAGGGAGCCCCAAGAAAGCTTCTGTTTATCTTAAAATATGTCTGGTGTAAGGCAGCTCTTCAGGCAATGGCACTCAGCTGCTCAGCACTACAGGGCAACACAGAAGGAAGAAGGAAGAACACTGTCTTCAATGCCTTCATCACTGCGTGAGAAAAAAAAATCTGGTGACTCACACTCCTCCATTCCAGGATGGACTGCACTGCAAATCAATGCAGGAGTAACCTGTTCCCTACCCATTCTCAGAAGATTACATGTCAGTTGTCACCTTCTCACAACAGCGAAACTAAAAACCCTTTTAAAAAAATTATAAGACTTTCTCCAGAAATGTAAGACTATAGAAGCTGTATTCTTAGGAAAACGTGCATATTGACTAAAAAAAAAAAAACAAAAAAAAAACCAAAAAACAAAAAAAAACTCATTTTTTTTTAAACACAGATCTGATGAAGAGAACGTAGCTGAGAAGTGCCTATACACGTATTTCTTTATTTATGCAAGCAAAGGAAAACACATCTACTTTTCTGGGACTTCAGAAAAAAAAGTTCAAAAATGACTAGAAGAAATGTACTTTCTCATCAATAATCTCAAAAAGTTATTACTGTTTCATGCACTGAAAATTACATCTCCTCTTTCTAGGTATGTTCAAACCACTGAACGAAACTTTAAGAGTCGACTTAATTCCTTTAATATGTTTGCCTTGCACATTTATTTCATTAACAAGGTTTTTTCTTTTTATAGACAGATTGTAGATTTTATGAAAACAGTTTCATTCCCTCAGTAACACACAGCAATTTGTTATGGTTCTATAGGCTTTTATGTCACTTCCAAAGCAGAGACAAAAGCCACAGCAAAAATTTTACTGCAAAAGGAGACAAGGTGGCAACAGGACATGACAGGCAAAGCCACGGAAAGCGACAGAGGATAGAGGGAGTGTGAGCATTGAGCAAGAAGGGAATTTCATGGCAGAAAATAAGCCACTATATTTGGTATGTGACATACATTTAATTGAACTTTAAATCGAAGAGACTTCCCATGAAGTAGACTAAAGATATAAAATGTAGGAATGAACACTGTTCTTCCTGCATACATAATGCAGGTGGAGTAAGATAGGAGAGAAGACAAACTTTCCCTGGGTGAGGACTGACTGCACTTAAACAAACCCTGTTGTAAAGTTCCCTGCTACCCACAGACTTCTGTGTTAGCCAAAAGCAAAACATAAAAAAGCCTCTACAGCCTATGCCAAACTCAAGGGCTGCACCTCTCCTGCAAGCCAAAGGTTCCTGTTACAGCTATAAGAAAAGTATATAAAAAGATAACGAGTTTGATCTGAGTAAAGAGAGAACGTGGACTGCTTCCCCCTCACCTCACACCACCTGTCATGGACAGCAGCTTTAATGCCTGCATGTGCTATGGCCCCCTAGAGCTTCCTCAAGACTTTTACGGCTCATCTTATCATTCAAATGCTAAAGTGGCACTGAAAACATACCTAAGTAGGTAGAAGCATGTACCACAGGTCACTGCAAGGAGACTCCAGAGGCAGCTTTAGGTCTACAACTTACATTAATTTATTTACTTAGAAAAAGTTGAGTTCTGCAAAAGTTGATATTTCTCTCCCAAGAAAGCTCCCAGAGCTGCCAGGAGCAGATTGCTTGCATGCTGCAAAGACTGAGCTGTTCATTTCATATTAATATGTTGCACGACTGGTGCCAACTTCAAGACACAGGCATGCTCTAAACTCCTTAAAGAACATAGGTACACATGACATTTAACACACTGCTTGATACTGAAGTTGAAAAGCTCTGAAGAAGTATTAACACTGGAAATTATACTTGCATTTGTAGGAATTACATTTAAAAAAAAACATATAGAAATAGGTAAATTCAAATAAATGCAACAATGGACATTTTTCTGAGGTGAAATCTGATATAAGTGTCTGAATGACTCTCTTTCTTTCCATGAGTATTGTTCCTCGCCTAGAATACACTACCTACAAAATGGTATATAATTTATTAGCACTTCAAAAAAAGTCCACACTAGAGACAGTGGCTAAAATATTTCACATAGCCCTGCATCAGTGTTTTTATTAAATACATATTTAAATGAATTTAATGAAACTAATTTAAAAGTCTGTTGCTAAATTTGAAAGGGGGTCTTTATATTACACTTGCATCATTTTTTAAACAGTAACTCATCCATTGTAAGCTAAAAAAATTATCCATACTGTCATATAAACAATTACATTTGACTTTAGTGAAGTCTGAAAAAAGTAAATAGCTCTGCTTTTGGTGTACAAAGGCTTTAGCACTGATTCAAAGACCACCTGAATATAATGGAAACCCCATCTGTTCTTCTGCTTAGTTTCATTTAGCTGGGAAAAAGATCACTGTTTATACAACCCAAACCATTACCACTTACAAAACCAAGTTTTCCCACACTGTCCCCCTCAAACCACCAAACATTGAACAGCCAGTAGCTCTGCTCTCTAAGAACGGCAGGAAAGTGAAAGAAGACATGGAATCATCGCAACAAAATGGCAAAACTACTGCAAAAATCCAAAGCACTCTTCCCTCTCTCTGCAGGCCCACTTCCAAGCAGACCGTATCAGTGCAGATAGATACGGTCCACTGGACGAGCATATCAGTATCTGGAACCCAGAAGAGTAATCAATCACTATAAAAAATAGTTTTAGATTAAATACAGGGAAAAGGTTTCCCAGATAGCCTTGGAATAGCAACAATGAGCTCACATCCTCAGAGTGATGCTTAATTTGAGCATTAACATTCAAATATGTCAGATGCAACACCAACACACCAACTTGCCTACATGCCAAGTCTGACTTTTTGTTAAATAAAAGCTACTTAAATACCTTATCAGGTAACACAAACATGAGGGTGACAGCTCCTTAGTACTACAGTGAAAAAGTTAAAAGTCCTTAGAAAAACAGGTTCTGTATATTTTTTCCCATTTGCAATCAAAATGTTTCCTGCTGCTAAACAGGTACTTCTGATGTAGCTTTTGCCATAATGCATGTTTACCAGGAGCTACAACCAAAGTCATCTGTGAAGTGTTCTGCACTCACTAGCATGCACCAGTGGCTAAAGACCTTCTCAGAGCAGTGCTCAGATGTTTTTCCCTGCTCTTTTCCTTCTCTCCTGAATCCTCCAGGCCTTTCACTGCCTCCTCATAGCCAAATTCTGCTCTTCACACCGGTAGCACTGGCAAAAGACGCATACAGGAACTGCCCACGAGGTTTCCAGCAAGCAAGCCCTAGTTCACATGTTTCGGCATTCTGTGCTGCAATTCAAGTTAAACCTCTGCAATTCAAGTTAAACCAGAACCCTAGTGAAACAGGTGTGGAAGGACCTACAAAACCAAGCACAGACTGTCAGCTCAAGGTGCAGGGAGAACAGCCTCAGAGGCCCATGCTAACCAGAGTGTGTCAACAGCAGCATGTTCCTAGTTGATTCCTGGCTTTCACCCGTGCCTTATCTTTCCCTCCTCTTTCTAAAGCACAACAAAGAAACAAAATGAAACTAAGAATCAAAACAGTGTAACTTCTACAGTGCTTTGCATACACAGAGATGGAAAACTTTGAGCGTGCTGCTGTCCTTGTCAAGTAGCTAGAAATATGCAGGCACCTCAAGTCGGCAGAAACATGGCCCCCTCCTCTGAAACATAATGAGTGGCAGATACAAGGGTATGTAATTTAATCACGTGCACAGGTGATATTGTAGCTACTACAAAAGTCATTAAGAAAATGGCTGGGGAAAAAAATTTCATGGCCTCGGATAAAGGCTTCATCATCTTTGGAAATCACTGTCATTTCATAGTAGTTACAGGTCTCATACCAGGTGACTTGTTAGCAAGTCTCTTCATTAAGCTCATTCAGCCTGCCAGTAAGAAGCAAACTCCATGCAGCAAGCCAGGACTGCTGGCTTTACAAAACAGAAATCTGAAAGCTTGAAGGACACATCCACCCAGCACCAGAACTTTTCATTTTACATTTCAGTTTATCAATCTAGTCTGCATGATGAAGTAATGTCTTTCCTAAATGATGCATTTTCAAGAGGTGATTTCTACCTGCTCTTGATAGAACTTTATCTCTTGAAACCAATGCATTTATGGAAGCCTTGTTTTCATCAGAACGTATTTTCTGACCTATCCAAAAACCTCTTTTAAAAATCTGTATTTATATATATATGTATATATATATTTAGCTATTTCAAGGAAATTACCTCTAAACTATTAGCTTCAAAAGTACTGGTATGCTCTCCTACCATTTTTATATATATAGACACACACACATACACATGTGACTATACACATATACATAGACATTTCTTTGAGTTTTGGTTCTTTAAAAAATTATTGAGTCTTTCAATTCAATTCTTCATGAATTAAAACACTCAAACAGTACACAGAGGATCTTTATTTTTTCCAAAGTAGGTATGAAGTCACAGCTTGAAAAGATCTGTGCTACACAGTCAACATATTTCAAACAGAAACACCAGCTCTACCAGTAGACTCCAGTATTCATTCAGTATTTGCCCTGGCTACAACGGAAATTTCATTCAGTATTTGTCCTAGAGCAAAGCTGGAAACTACTGCACGTTTGTCTTCCACCTTTGTTCACCTTTGGATTCAAGTAACTGACTTTAAAAAGAACGTACATCATTCAGAGATAGTCCTTCGAGCTCCTTTGAGGGTTTCTGATTATTTACGTGTTTATTTGCGGCAATTTCACAATGAACAGCATCACAAAAGAAAACAGCAAATCACAGAGTATAAAGTTGAAAGACCAAAAGGCAACATTCCTCTAAGACTTTCCTCTGAATTGCTTCATTTAGTTGGAATGAAAGCTCTCAACATCTAACATCATGTGTGATTAAGCTCTTAGTGAGATGAAATCCTTATTTTTTGTTCTAGGAGGTACAAGTAGACTTGGAGCAACGGCTAGCACTTTCCAAATGTGATGCGATCATGCAATACAGCAAATTCACTCTCCTACTACCACAGCATCTGTCCTTGCTATGGAGGTTACTGTACTAACAAGGTACGTCCCCTTTATACAGGAAAATGCAATTTTTACGTGATGGTTCAACATCATGTTTAGGACAGCACAGTTTTGCAGTAGCAACAGGAATAAGCATGTGACTACAGTACTAGTAAACTTTAACACAGGTGAAATATTCTGCTAGTCAGAAGCTCAACAGGTGAAAATAGCCAAAGATGACACTGACTTAGTAGTACTAACCAACTGCAAAATGATGATGAACCTATAGTGTGATGAAGCCTTAAAACTGGTAAATGTAATCCTCAGCTGCAGTAGTGAAGCTGAACATTGAGCACCACTGTAGAAGCTGCATATGAGTTCCCATACTTAGTACTGTACGTAATCCTGATTGCTCATTTAAAAAAAAAAAAAAAGTGACTGAGGCAAGCAAAAGCAAAAGGAAGAGTGATTGTGATTATGATTAAGAGAACAAGAGGAACAGAAAGCATGTATTCTTGTAACTCACTAAGCGCTCTGTAGAATTTATCAATATGTATTTGTAAGTACAAGGGATAAAACAAGAGCTTTCTAAAGTAAATAACATCAACTCATAGAAGAACAAATGGCTGCATATTTGCCTCAAAGAAGTTAAAAGCGTAAGTGAAGAAGCTACTTATTGCAGCAATTGAATTTCTATAACCATATTCCAGTAGCATAAAGCAGGTAAAATGGAAAACCCCATTATTTCAGATGGACCTCAATATATTTGTAAAAAAGAATGGTGGGAAGTGAGGAAGGTTTCTTAAATACCTCCTTTGAGTGTGTGAATGAATGCAAATAGCAACCTGATAAATACAATAGTGTTGCTGTTTTATTATCTGTATTGATGAACAGACGCCAAAAACTCTACTGGACATTTCTCATTACTATGTATTGGTCCCCAGTGAACAAAGAATCACAATTATACTATAAAACACAAACAAAATTTATTGAAACTGTTTAAAAAATTACAGAGAAACACTGTATGAATCTATTCTTGAACGAGTCATTAAAGCCTCTCTTCCCATATAAAGGAAATATTTAATCCAGCAACTAGTTTTGTTACCTGCCTACATGATCATAATGGATGTGACAAGGATGAAAAGTTATTTCATTTGTACTAGGTAGTTACCTAGTCTACAGAGAAAGATGCATTTTCACCAAGCTGATTAATATAATGATGGCTAAACGGAAACAACAAAATAAAAATCAACAAGAAAAGCACAAATCCCTTCCTCCCACAACCCAGGGCATTGCATTTTATTTCATTTCAAGTTTGCAATAACACCACGTGTATCTATACTAAAAGAAACACAGACATTACAACTGGTGAAACCATCAGCTGGTTAATTTTCATTGGCAGCTCCACAGATTCATGGCAGAACCTCCAAATAAATATTTTCAAAGTCAGTTTCCAAGGAAAACAGGAGGTCTCCAAATAACATCTAGCAATGGAAAATTAACAGTAAATTTATTTACTAAAATTATGAATGTAGTACTAAACCAAACATTTCAATTAGCAAAAGCAAAATTCTTCTAAACTGAGATGAGTGGGAAGCTCCTGCAGTTCTAGACTTACCTGCAGGAATGCTACCACTGGTGTATTTTCAGACACTAAATCAGGTATCACCAATGTTCAGAAATACAAAAACTTTGAGAGTTCCCATTTAATCAACTCAATAATTAACGTACACTCAGGAAGGTATTTTAACACAGTTGTTCCAAGGGCCTCAGTTAGATTTTCCCCTTCTGAATTAACAAACTTTTCTCAGTGTTTTATCAACAATGTATGCAGCTAATGGAAATCCTATTCAGATCAATGTGGGAGCATCAGTGCTTTCACATCCCTCAATGCACCAGCAAAACCCAGTCAGTAGGTGAATACTATAGAAGGTAACTGGCATGTTTAACAGAAACAAAACAACATTCTAACACTGGATTCTCATACGGGGGTGAGATTCCTAGTCGGTCTAGGCACAATTTTTATAACCAACATCAGCCTCCAGAAATAGCGGGCAACAAGCTAAATGACATAAATTTAATGGCCTTTATAATTATCCAGTGCTCAAAGGGTATCAAAAAGGCAAAAGGCAATACATGGCATTATTCTTAAATACACACACACACACAGATACACATCTGCCCATACACAGAACATCAGCACCATCTCCTATTTTAAGGCAAAAACTCTTATTTGTGAGGATGCAGCTCCCAGTCACGAGCAGCTGATCTGTAGTAACTGTTTTCTAACACGCCAAACTCAATGAAGTCATGTCGGTCTGTTATTCCAACCTACCTTCTTCCAGCACTTCCCTCTTCTGGTTCTAGAATCATGTGCAGCTAAAATAGTAAAGCCACTGCTGCTCAGACTGTTTTCCTGGTGATGAGCTAGGAAGCTCAGGCTGGGCTGGGATAATTCATAAGCACACTGAAGAAAGAAGACCAGCCCTTACTCATTCAAGGCTCTCTGTCCCATAAAGACCAAAGGTCTCCCAACGTTTCTCTCCCATAACAAGAGTTGTCACTTTCAAGCATACATGCCAACAGCATAGTGTGATAAGAGTTTAAGAACGGAGTCTGAAGGCAGGTTTATTCTTGGGTTTAGTACAGTAAAAAATGAGGCTACCCGATTTGTAAGAGGGAAGTGAGCACCAGCTTACCATGGCCAGGATGAGGAATGCCCAATGCATAGTTTCAATTCAGAATTCTTTCTTGAAGGTACAAACAATAATTTTTGCAAAGATGTAATATATACAGTCTACAACTTTAAGTGAACCTCAAGCATCAAATGCCACGAAAGAAGTATATATACACATTTATATGACCCTCCTGGATACACTAATACTTCACTTCCCAAAATTACTACAGCCAAATATTAATAAAAAATACTTGTTACAGTTTGACAATATTGTTATTATAGTCAGCTACCCTCAGTTAGGTGCAATTATTTCCCCCACCACATAAATAAAAGTACCTTCAAAGACAAAAATTTAGAGTGGAAGAAAAGAAGAATCCAAACTACTAGCATCTACGTTCATTTGTTCTAGCAGGATAGATTTAGACCTAACAAATTATTTTAAAACAACCATTAAGAGCGCCAATAGTACATAACAAAATTTTTTCATTTGTTGAGTTAAGCACTTTCATAAAAGCTTTGTCATCAGCTACATTCATTCTAGTTAAATTCCCTGATTTCTGGAACTGAGACTCAGGCGCTTCAGAAGATGTTGTCCAAAACTGATAAAAAGTGACTGGAAAAGGCACTGTGTTTTATCACGATCAACAATAGGAGGCAGTGCAATTCAGGCAGGATAAGATCTGGTCCGTAAGAGAGTCCCCTTTGGTGATGAAAAGTTATTATAATAATAGGTGCACTACAGCTGGAAAAAAAAAAAGCTTTCAGGAAAATGGAAAGCTGAAAAGCTATGCTAAATTGAAGCTGGAAGCCAAAATACACTTATAAACAGGAGAGAAGGTCACAGATATAACTAAGAAGAGAAGTCAAAAATAAGCTGAGAGCTAAATTCTTAAACTTCACAGTAAGAGACTGCAATAAAAACCTAGGAGCACAGCTTAAAAGCTCCAAAGGACCCTCACTTATGCCCCTGGGAACTTGGTTATCACCTAGGCAGAAGCTTTAAATTTATGCATATG
Source organism: Pampusana beccarii (assembly GCA_013399365.1). Lineage (NCBI taxonomy): Eukaryota > Metazoa > Chordata > Aves > Columbiformes > Columbidae > Pampusana > Pampusana beccarii. The sequence continues at coordinate 171,901 of VWYH01000397.1, forward strand.
TACATACAAACGCACATTTCCATGCACACAGATTTCCAGTGTAAGCCTCATGTGGTAAAGGCCACATACACTTACTGCATTGCAGCCACATATACAACTAAAGAAACACTGCATCTCTTTAGCACATCTGCTTCCAGGCCATCAGTAGCTCGTTCACACATGTTAGACTCAGAAAGGGCCCCACAAACAAACACCTCCTTGATACCAGCAAATGCAGAGTCAAAAGAAGCATTGTCCCTGGTGATCGAATTATCACCCTTCAGATGTTAGTCTGCCCTTGAATGGCTGCAAAAGAAATAAAGAAACAAACCCAAAAAGTATAGGGACTCAAATGCACTTTGGAGTAATCTTTAAAACACAAAATCCTTCAGAGTATCAAGTGCACAAAAAAAAAAAAAAAAAAAGACACAAAATGTCAATCCTATTTGAAAATTATTAACAGGAATACTTCCAATATGCTAAATCATATATTTTATCACAAACTAAAAATAAATTTTAAAAAAAAAAAAATCTATCCAGCCAGTACCTCAGGTTTTAGTCTTCAATATTCTAACTGCTTGGCTAAACCAGCACATTCCAGAAGACTTATTTCATAATTATTTTTTTTTTCATTTTTAAATGTTTACAAAGGTTAGTTTACTACAAGTAAAACTTCAACTAATGTGGAAAATAACTGTGGAAAGAAAATGTGTCTGGAAAGCACTAAATACAAAATAAACGAAAAGGTAACCTCCCCTTTCCTAGGTCCATTTCAAGACTAAAGCACACATAAAACTGCATTCTAGAAGCTTGTGTCAGTTACCAGGCTGCTTATCCTCCTCCAGAATTTCCTAAAATTATACCTTTAGATTAAGATGTTTTTCATTTCCTAAAGTATATGTATGCTTTAAAAGAATTATTAAAAGTAGGCCAAAAACCTTTCCTTAGTGTCATACCCAGGAAGCCAAAAATATTGCAGCCAGGATGGAACCACACATTTACTTGCTGCCCAGTTCCAAATAGGTAGTAAAGAGTAGCCAGCCTGTGCACTAATCTTAAGATAAATCATTAGCCAGCACTGATCAGATGGAATAAACTCCACAAAGCATAGCAGTTCTTGCTATGCTTTAAATAATATATGTATTCTTTGAATATTTAATGTTATATAATGAAATCAAATGACTAAATAAAAGCATATTTTAGAGAATACGTTAGAGCAGCATATACTGACAATGACTTAATACGTATCTTTTCACATAAGAACTGAAAATAAACAGAAATCAGTTTGGCAGTGAGAACTACAGGACAAATAAAGTCTGAAGACCTAAAGTGATCCAGCTACACTTTATACCTGTTTGCCTACTTCCAGAAAACTCCCAAGAGACATACAGAACTAGGACAGTAGCTTGAAAGATCATTCTTCTAAAAAAAAAAGAAACATATCCTACTTTTGATACCTAACGAAACACCACAAGTACATTTAATTAGCACTTATTTCGAATAACATCCATAACTCGGTCTGTTTACAACTTCCAGCTTCTCTCTTTCTGAGCATTTTCTGCTTCAGCAGAAGCTCCTCTTTTCATGAGATCAAAAGACATGAAGCTGGGAAGTGAAACTCAGGAAAAAAGTTATCTCAGGGGGATTTTCTAAGTCAGGACAAGAAGAGATACAAAGAACAGTCGAAAAAGTAACAAAATCCAGCAACTCTGGGGGCTGAGAGGGAGCAGGAGGAAACAAACTGTGGACTGTAAGTGTTTCTAAGAAGACTGCATACGCTTTGAGCAACTCTGTAGTGTTTGATTTACCTAGTAATCTGCATCTAACAATCTTCAAAAAGGCTCAACCAGGACAGCTTAACAAAATGCTCTGTCAAAATACGACCAATAACCACAATCAAATCAGTACATGTGAAAGGGAAATTTATTTCAGAAAGAAAAGACAACATTTTGAAAATAAAGTTAATTCTGGGAATACCTATATACACTAATGTTTCTTATGTTTGGTTTATTTGATTTTAAGTTAAAGTACAGAAAACTATTTCAGGGTAAAAATCAAAAACATCAGGGTTTCATTGTGCTTTGTTTCGTGGATTCACTTAAAGCACTGAATCCACTGTTGACTCCAAAGCAGATGAGTTCTTCATCTCTAAGTCTCTTTTTAAAAATCAAGATTATTCCTTGTATGATGTGGCAGGCACTGTCAAGAGTGATGCTGTGATGGGTTTCAATGAGATGACTCTTACAACAGTTGTGCCACAATTGCATTGTCTCATGACAAACACTATTTTTAGGTACACTTGAGCAGCTAACCTTCCACACCAGTCTTCTATGGAAATATCACCTCCAATATACCAACTGCACAAAAGTCTAAATGTCCACATAGGTGGAGAGATGGTTCAGGGAAGCCATACGCGGAACTAATTTTTAATAAATTAAGAACTTTTCCTGATGTGTTTCTTTTGCTAGTCTGTCGGATGCTTTGGTAATTCTAACAAGAGCTTATTCTTAGAGGAAAACCTTCGAAATATTTCCTTTGAGAACATACAAACATGCAAAACAGACTAGAAAGCCGTTAGCTAGCCCACACAGCCATGCACGTAAATACCTGCTGGCATCTTAGAAGAAAGTACATTAAGAGGAAGGTGTATGCACACTTCTGTCACACCACGGACATGAAAACACATGGACATGAAACCAGAGTCCTCCAGTACACTAGCAACTCAGCACCAGCAGTCAGAACTACACAGCTGTCAAACTCCAAAAAGGCACAAGCAGTATTAACTCCTGGGCACAGCAGGAAAGACATGACACCCAATCTGCAAACAAGCCAGAAAACTAAGAGAAGCTAGCTCTCAACCAGGCAGAGAAACAGCTCCTTTAGCTCTTGGCTCCACAGCTAAGACTCCATGATACAGTGAACCACAGCCGTGGATTTGTGTGTGCTGGCGCAGACCTCCACGGTACCTATGGGAATACCATCTGAATCCTTCACAACAAAGATTCCTAAGCAAGGAATCTCCAGAGATCACTGTTTTCTCACCATGTACTTCCTCAATTGTCAGCCAAGCTGATCTTGCAGGATCAAGAAGGAGCAAGAAGACAGGAAGTCCCCAGGGCATGTTAACACAAGACAGGCCCCCCATATTCCCCAGGTAGAAGAGCAAATGAATGACAGGAGGTTACTTACAAAGCCAGAGAAAGAGCAGGAAGTCTGTGCAGTAGAAGAGGGGCAGGCAGCTTAGATGAGGAGGACCAGCCGGAGTCACATAGGGGAAGAGTAACGACCCAATTTTAGCACCATGGTTACCGCAACAGGATATGCATCTAATGACTTGCATTTTATTTGGTATTGTTTACACAAAGAAACACTATATTACAATGCTATGGGAATACAACTGACTTTTGCAACCAGGTGAGATTCACGACAAAGTGAAAAAGTTTCACATTTCTGTAATCAGATAGCTATTAATAACAAATAGTTAAGAGAGCACATACACAATCCTGTATCAGTAATTGGCCATTTATGCAAACAGTCCTGAGGCCTCTGTGATCATTCCATTCCTCTCTGTATACCCGCAGAGCCCCCTGCTACAGCCTTAATTATCCACTCCTCCATGAATTTTTATTCTAGGGTCACTGACAGCTCACTCTGTGCTTTTTTAAAATGACAGCTGCATTCACGTAATTACCTAATGAAGCTGCCCAAAACCAACAGCGTAGGTGAGGGTGGGTACACTGCTTCAAGACTGATCATTCCAGTACCCAAATGAGTAAAATACTATCTTATCATCATGAAAGGCAAATAAACCTCTACCACTTCTGTTTGGTGTAGTATTCAACTCAAACCTGAGTTGTGATCCACCAACATCTTCGCCAAAGAGAGAAACAATAGTAACGAGCCTGTATTCTAGCATTGTCATAGAACTTCGTAAAAGTAAAGAAACAATGGGAAAACAGACACAGTCATTAATGTGGACTGCTTGTATGTACAAAGTACAATATGTTCTATAAGTATCAATGTACGCATTACCAAGAGATCAAAAGTATACAGGGTGTTTTCTATGAAAGCATTTTTTGTACGCATGTAGTTTTTAAGTCTAAAACGAATGTAGTGGGCATTGGATTTGATGATCCTTATGGATCCCTTCTAACTTGAGAGATTCTATGACTCTGATATTTTCTCCCACAGAAAGGGAAAAAAGGGCTACAAAAATAAAAGCTTTCAAAGTTCCTATTAGAATAAATGTCCCAAATACACTGGCAAATGATCTTTCACTCTTTTTATACTGGATTTGTTGGTTTTAATTTTCTTAAGAAAAACCTTCTCCAATAGTATTTATGCCCTGACAATGTTCGATTTTTCCTTGAATTGTTATAGCCACTTAATCCATGCATTGCATTTTATTTCATCCTTTCGTGGAACTACACTATTCGATCTGCTATAAACTTAGGTTACAAATTACAAAATGGTCTTCTGAAACCAAAAATATCATTTAAAAAAGGCGGGGGAGGCAGGGGATAAAGCCACCAGCCTTTATTTTCCAAATGGAAATTTCCCTCTGTTGTCAAGTCCCTCCTAAAGAGCAAAGTGATGAAAAACACAGCATCTCAGTTTTTTAACTATATTCTTTCCCAAAGAATAAAACAAGTATGAGTCACTAAAATCAAGCTAATCTCAGCATTAATTTAAAGAAAAACATTTCGAAGCTTCAAAATTAGTGGAAGAGAGAACGCTAGCCTGAAATATGGATTCTGAAAGCACAAAAGCAAAAGGCCCTTTTTAATCTCTACTGTTACTGATTTAGGGAAGCAGATGTTGCTAACACCTAACAAAAATAAAAAGGCTTTTTACAGAGATATTTTAGACAAATTTGTCAAGTTTATTACACCTTATTCATTACAGCATCATGAAAACTGGAGAATAAATTAAGATATAGTTGACAAATACAATACATCTTTCTGGGTCCCTTCCAACTCGGGACATTCTACGATTCTATGAAATACATCAGAACAAGGATGGATCTTCCGTAGAAATAAAATGATCCAACCAAAATACAAGGCTTCTAGCAGATACTTCCTCATGCAGCAAGGAAATGTTGTAGATTTAGGCTGCAGTTGAACTGTTGCTTCCAGCCAGTTTGAATGCAAGGTGCTGCCAAGAAGGGCAGTTTGACACTATCTTGCCCCTTCATTCTTGGCTGAACATGACCACCCCTTCTCTCTTCTGATGTTTTTAAGCTTCACCATGAGTACTGATTCAGCTGAAGAAAACACTTCTGGTCAGGTCCAGGTTCCAAGTGGATCCCGCCTCTGCTTCAGCTCACCACAGGGCTGCACAAGTCCTGCAGAACAGGACAGAAACTGAAAGGAGCAACCACCCTTCAGTGAAAGCCCCTATTTATGTCAGCTTAGAGCAACTGCCAAATCGCAGCCTGAGGGCAGATTTTTTTCTCCTCCATTTTGCACAAGTGCCCTAAAAAACCTGTTATTAGATTTACCCTCTCAGCAATCCGATGACTAATTCTTTATTTAAAGTGGAGGAGCTCGACCAGCAGAGGGAGAGACTCATCACTTCAGCCATAATTCATCTGCTTTGTGGGAGATCCAAACTTTAGCCCTGGCTTCAAATCTGGCAGAATGAGAATTAAACTCTAGAAAGCCCCAAAAATAAGGGTGGCTCATTGCACGCCTGTACACCTCTTATTTTTTTACGCATTCTGTCAAAAAAAGAAAAAAAAGAAACAAACTATCCCCCCAAAAAGTTGAAGTTGTAGCCCTCTCCTTGCTAGCAAGCATATTATACATATAATTTAGCACAGCACACAAGCTAATTCTAAACAGCAGCAGAATAAATAGGCAGCCAGTCTTACCTACACCAGTGGAGACACACAGCACAGATCAAGAGTTTCAGGTTTTCTCTTGAACTCTTTGATTTCTTTCACCCTCACCAAAAAGAAACTTTCCATTGCAGTCAGAAATGTAGTAAAAAATGCTGCAACAGTGATTCAACTTCTGTTTGAAGTTTTTATTACTCTTCAGCAACACATACTTAATATGAACTACACATCTTCCCAAAAGCAACAGAGTTCATAAAGATCTTGCAGCTAAAAATGACTTGGTTTAATACTTACATACAACAAGAGGACTTCAGGACAAAAGTGCAACTGGCTGTGCAGAAAGTACTGTCTCATATATGAAGTTTTGCATCTGAGGGAGTAATTCCCCTTCTAGCATACAAAAAGTGCTTCTGATCTAAAGCAGGAATGAGAAAGCACACAGCAAGAGTTTCAGTGCCCCAGGAAAAAAGTCACCCTTGTCACCGCCTGATTCACCAACCCACAACATGCCAACCTGTTCAGGTGCAGCATCAGACTGCTTGAAATATCCATCTACACAACACAAATTATGCCAAAGCACAAATGCGACTTCTGTCTCTCTGGACACTCTATTTCACTCCTTCCCTTCTACATAAATTCAATGCTGGGATAGCATCCTAAGCAGCTTTTTGTTAATCATACGCATGTTCTGGAGTATCTCTTGAGGCTGACTGACATCAAAGATTCTTCTAACAGATGGAAATACTGGTCAGAAATTAACAGCTGCTATTGCAATGCCAAACACATATTTTCTTTTTCCACATCTTAATGTATAGGCCTGGGGCCTTCAAGAGCACTGACAGTGAAGACTGGTGTCACTGTATTCCAGATCCCATAAAAAGATACATTTTTTCCAAAAAGTTTTTGTTTCAAGGCACCAATCCTACCATGAAAAGCTGAGCATCTGGGTAGTCACGTAACTTGGTTTCCAAAACTCAAGAAAGTAAACATATTTTTCTATTTTATACCACTTACACTTAGTGCCTGGAGCTAAAATTTCCTGCCATTCAACATCAAAATAAATTACAACCAGAGTGATAACGTTATTCATTATCAGTCTTCTTCCCTTCTCCAGATTTCCTCCTAAGAAGACAAACCAGAAAAACAAAAACAAAAGCAAAACCCATTCCGAGAGACCACTGTCAAGGCAGAATGATAATTCTGCTGTCTGATGCAGATCAGCAGGCATCACATGCCCAAAAGGATTTGAAAAAGACTTTGTACAGACACGCCCCAAACACATCAGTGCCAGATTAAGCTGCCAACGTAGCACAGGGTTTAGAAGTCTGATTAAGAACCACTAGTCCTACATCGATATCCATCTGCACAATATATGTCTTTCCTGCTCTACCAGTACAATGGGTGCACTATTTTACAGTGGCATTTGCATATTGGAAGTCTCTAAAAGTGCCTTTATATTGTGAACTAAAGGATAGAATTTCCACCTTTAAGATTTCTACCTAGTTAGCATCCATTATTCAAAATTTACTTTCATTCACCTAGTTACAAAGCTGTAGCCTACCAAACTCATTTGTTAAATCACCACCTTTCCCCAGACCATTCAGAAAAACATTAATCCATAAAATTGACTATTTTCTTGTCTTTTTCTCTTTACTAGCACATAACCTCTTTCAGCCGTGTATTTAAATGATTTTTTCCTGCTTAACGAGGGAGTTCTACAATGGCAAGCATATATTAATATTAAAGAATGGGTCAATATAACTAAAATCATATTCATCATTTTAGCTGTCACCTTTTACCCCTTCTGGTAGTTGCACATTTAGTCTATTTTTATCTACAAAAATAGTCTTGCCACTAACCACAATATTTCCAGAGAAATAGTCGTGAATTTTAGTGACAGAATTGCAAATAAACTTTTTGGGTACCGAAACACATTTTTATTACTTTAGAAAATACTACTACTGAATGAAGTACTTTGCTCCTGAAGTGACTTCAGCACAGGAAGATTTGTTACACTGCATGTGTCCTTGATACATTTTAACATTGTTTTACACTAAGAAAAATACTATTAGAAGTGTATCATATACACAGTCAGTGTAACAAATTCCATTTCCGTACAAGGAAAAAACAAAAACAACAACAAAAAATCACAACACTAACCTATTTCTGCTTTCACCAGTTATGAACTCCATTAAAATACATCTGAGCAAGTAAGAAAATGCAAGCAATTCTTCTTCAAATACCAAAACATACTTTAAGAACCTATGACACCAAACAAACAAATATGCCTCATGCTTGTCTGAAAACAAGTTCTCAAAAAGATCCAACCTGAACAGCATGCGTCAAATACAGCAGCATACTGTCAAGCAACCTACAGCATAGCAATACTTGAAACATGGCTGCAGTAATTGTTACCAATGAAAACTGAAAGACACAAGTATATTAAATATGCTCACAGCACCATTACACGAATGTTTTCCTTTCTTTTTCTTTAGTTAGTCCGCAGTTCACATTGCAATGCATGCATTAAAACATAATTGTGGTGGAAAGAGATTGCGGATACAGCTACTTACAGATGTAAAACTCTGTAAACAAGCAGCACATTGCAATTTACACTGTCACTTACCTCATACGACCAAACACACTGTGTTCCTCCAAACCTTCGGACACACCTGCCCACCTCCACATCCTCATGAGTGGTGTACATTTCTCGAAGGCATTCACCTATATGTGGCACCATCCTCCTGAGAACCTCCCGGCTGAAGATCATTCCTGGCCCTCCCATGCAGAAATTCTCTCCAGGCTCCAGGCCGAGTTTTCCAAGCTCTTCAATATTACCAAGACCAGTCTGTCCCAAATATAGAGGTTTACTGCTGTTCAGTGAGCGAAGAAACTCCTCCAATTTTTCGCCTGGAAAAAAAATATTACTGTTATTTCTCTGCCTAGTCTGCCAACCATTTCTTTTCTTGTACCTCAAGCTTTTTAAAAAAGTACAACAGGCACCTGAGACTGTCACAGGAAATCACTTCCAAAGCAGTATCCCATGCCTCACTGAAAATATCCTTGGACAAGCTTATCTTTCACACATTTTTTTTTTAATTAATTAACATTGCAATGACATTTTAATTCAGCCAAAAGCCAGAATATGATCAAAACTCACATACAGTAAATCTTGTTCTGTTCAACCAACAATGATGTAAAGCACTCCCTCCCTAGTTTAAAACTCTCTCTAAAGTAGAACAATTTGTCAATATAGTTCCAGGTTGAGGAGGAAAGGAAGGAGGGGGGAAATGTCAGGTATTATTGTAAGAGGATTCATTTTAGAAAAGACAAGAGCAAATCTAAATTAAATAAGATGTTTGATTACAGAGTAATTCTTGCAACAAGGTAAAACTCCATCTCCTTCCAAACTAATTCCAGTGCTACAATGTCTACACACTTTTTCTTCAAACCCCTTACCTATTTATTTTAAGAAATTGTGAATTCACATTTACTTGAAATTAAAAGTTTCTGGATAGGTTTAACTTGGAACCTTGGAAGCGGTTAAAGACAGGATCATTACAACTCTAAAATAAGCCCAAAGAAATCAGTGACAACTTCTACGCCTGCAACCAAATGTATGTACACCCGCGCGAGTATTTCACAGATGAATGACAGCTGACAAGCAAGCAGCCCATTAAAAGACTAAGACAAAATCAAGTGACAAATAGAGAAGTTTACAGTTACCTCCAGTTAACTTTCAGCAGTGCAAGCGACGACGCTCACAAACTAGGCTTATGCTTACAACTTCAGCTCCTCTTTCCTAAGAGCACGACACTGCACGAGCGACAGCAGCAACAAACACAGGTCAAAAGGAACATCCCTTTCTAATAGTGCCACAAAACTCGCACGAAAAGAGGGCCAGTGCTTTTCAGAGATACACGCTGCAAAGGAGACCAGCAGCTTTAGAAATAGCCTTCAGCGGGTGCTCTTGCTTAGCCTAAGCGTCAGTGAGCCAGCGCAGAACTCGTACTCGTGCTGGAAACACCATTTCCGAGGACTACTGGACTTCGGGCTGAGCCGCAGCCGCGACGGGACTGCCGGGCCGGAGCGGGACTCAGCTGCCAGCGCTCCCCGCCGCTCCCGCCCGCCCCTTGCACACGGCTGGCGGGACGAGGCGGCACTGCCACCCTTAGGCTGCGCAGCGGAGCACGGCCGGGCGCAGGGCCGGCACCGCCCCGCCGCTCCCCTGCCCACGCCCAGACCCGCCGCCCGCCGGGCCGGACCCTCTGGGCCGGTCCACGGCAGAGCCTTGCCTAGAGAGCCGTGCCCCGGCAAGCGCGGGCGCCGCAGCACCAGCATCCCATGCCCACGCAGGGACCGTTCACCGTGCCCGAAGCGCTCCAACCCACCGCCTAAAGCCCTCCGACACACACCGGCGCTGCGGCCGCCCAGAGCCCGGCCCTGTGGGGGCACTTCGGGGTTCCCACCGGGTCCTCAGCGCCGGGACCGCACCCCATGCCCCGCATACGGGTGCTGGAAGCAAAGGCCGCTGGTGCACGGGGTGGACCGAAGTATCCCTTGCGCTCCCTCTCCCGGGCGGGAACCGACTCTATGCATCGTCCGTGGGAGCCCGCCAGACCCCCAAGCCAGTATTCCACTGCTCCCCTCCCTCTTTCTTTCCCTCCCTCTCTCTCTCTCCATCCCGTCGGCGGGGCGCGTCCCGGTCACCTTTAATGTAGACGTCGTCGTCTGCCCGCATGAACCACTCGTATTTGTCCAGGTAGTGGTCATGCATGTACTTGATCATCATGAAGGACTTCTTCTGCGGCGGGTAGGAGTCGTCCACACCGGGCAGGGCGACGACGGGCAACAGGGGCAGCCCGGGGGGCGCGGCGGAGCCCTGGCTGGAGAAGAACTCCACGCGGCCCGGCACCGAGGGCGCCCACGTCCGCTGCGCCGCCACGGCCCGGCTGCCCAGGTACTTCTGGGCCGTCATCACCCCCACGTAAAGGAAGTTGCGGGGCTTGGCACAGCCCGGGGCGCCCCCCCAGTCCCCGCTCCCGTTGTGGCTGACGCCGGTCCGGCCGCTCCGTTTCTCGCCGCCTTCCTCCTCTTCCTCCGGCTCGCCTTCCCCGCCAGCGGCAGGGCTGGAGACCGTGCCCTCCGCCGCCGCCGCCGGCAGCTCCCAGGGGCTGCTCCTGAAACTCGTGCCGCCCAGCNTAGTAGGAGCAGAGGCTGGCGCCGCGCCTCTTCTTCTCGCTCAGCTCCGCCACTTTGGGGGCGATGAGCCAGGAGGCGGCGGTGAAGCCCAGCACCAAGCCCAGCACTACGCTCAGCCAGGGTCTCCGGGACCGCGCTGCCATGGCGCGGGCGGGGCGGTTTCCGCAGCGTCGCTGCCCCCGCCGCCTCTCTCTGGAGGAGACCCCTGTCCCGCGGCGGCCACGGGCGCAGCGACTCCGGGCGCGCCTCCCTGCCCCGCCGCGGCGGCCCGGGCGGCTGCGCTGCTCTCCAGTCAAACTTCTCCGGGCGGGAGGGCGGCGGCGAGGACAGCTGAGCACTAGCAGCGGCCCCTCCGCTCCGCTGGCACCTTGTCACCGCGGCGGCTGGTCCCTCCCCGCCCCTCCCACCGCTCAGCCTCCTCCACGCGGCGGCGGCCGCCCCGCTCCGCGCTTGCCGCTCAGCCGGCTTCCTCCGCGGCTTCCGAGCGCCTCACGCCGGAGGGCGCCGGTGCCCGAGCCGCGCCGGGGAAGTGGCGGCCGCCGCTGCCGCTCCGGAAGGAAACGAT
>VWYH01000397.1:183529-197534 GCA_013399365.1 Pampusana beccarii
ATCCCTGGGCACGGCCGCGCACCGGAGCGCCCCGCTCCCGCCGCCGCGCTGGGAAGGCCCGGGGGCTCATCTGCGGCCTCAGCTTCACATCGCTCGAGGGCGGCCACGGGACGGCGGGTGGGACTGTCCTGCCCTGGTTTCTCATCCAAAGGGTGGTCATGGAAAGGCAGGTCAGGGGGTGTAGTTTCAGGAGGAGGGAAGCCCCCCTCTGCCCCTGCTCTGCCCTCTGGTCCTCGGCCCCGAAGAGTTAACAACTTTCTAGCCAGCAACGGTAGCCCTCCCTGAAGACGGCTTTTCCAGTGGCGCGGATTCCCACAGCCTGAGTGTATCACGATTATCATGAGCTCCAGGATGCTGGAGCAGAGCCTCCTCACCCTCGTGACCTCAGGGTTACTGCAGCCCAGGATGACTGACAACAGGAATTAAATGGTCAGGCCTCTGTGCCTGTAGAGGCATCTTTAATTCAGAATTTTAAGATCTCCCTAATATCCTGCATGTTTATATGCATCCCTAACTTCATTGTGCAAAATGCTCATCTCCAGCAAAAGCCAGAAATTGTTCTTGACATCCATTTGTCATTTCACTGAAATACATCCAAGTTACTGAAGATCCAGTAGCATATGTTTAATCATTAGTCTGCAAAACCACACATTTTTGTACCTAAGTCTGTGGGATTGTCTGTCACTTCACGTGGCTTTATCAATTGCCAGATACATACGCCAAGGCAAGAGGAAAAGTATGGAAGCTGTTATTGCATGATGTTAGCAAAAGTGAGGGAATAGTCACGAGAGAAAAAATTCAAGTCTTTTTTCAAAAACTCAGAAATTACTTCACCAATCTAATTACATAAAAAGCATACTCTGCATAGTCTAGCTGTGAAGAGGTCACTTACTGGAGTGATTTTCTGTTTTTCCTTCGGCCTCCTCCACAGCAGTGAGAAGGCTGTGTGTTCTTTGTGGTTTTGAGACGTGTGAGCATCAGACTCAGGATATACACCTTCTAACTTCCCAAGGGCTGAGCATCCTTTCCAATGCAGCTGACCATTAATTTCCTCTCTACACACACATAGGCGGGAGCATTCATACTGTCAGACAGCAAGGCACTAGGTATCAGGCACATGTGTGTGTTCACTCCACTGTCACCATTTAAAACAGCCCAAGGAATGTGTCCAGGCGCACAAATGTCATGTGAGATGTTCTGCGAGCAACAGGGTGGCAGACCCTGGGTCTGCCTTCACTAAGCTACTAACAGGCACCAACCTGAGGGGGAACGTTGTCCTTGAGAAAGCTTTCACCATGGCACTAGCAATTATCAGTATTATGAGTGTCTCAGCTTTCCGTATGGGTCCTCCACTTAAAAATACTATCTCCCACTCCTTCCCTCTATCTCCCTGAATACAATTGGGGATTGCCAGGTCCCAGTGAGTCATCCACAGTATGACCTCCAGTAGGAAGGGCTCCTTTATACCTACACAACCCTATCATCACAGTGTCCTAAATTCCCAGACAACTTATTGCTCTGGGGTTGCAGAGATATGACACTAAGCTACTTCTATTGCTTATGCACACACTGAAATTACTCCAGTCAGTGCCATCTGTGCCAACTCCTCAGGTCTGACAGTGGTTATTTGTGTCACAAAAAGAGCAGTTGAACTCCATGAGAGGTGACCAGAAAGCCTTTTGCACACTTTCAAGATAGAAATGGACCTTAAGGTATTTTGTGTTATCATTTATAAAGGAATTGAGTATAAGGATATTTGGAGCAGAAATATTACGTGTGAACCTGCATTCGTATTTTTATTTCAATGCTACACCAGTATTTTGATATACCATGGGTAAATCTGTTGAAGGTTTGTGGGTTTTCATGGACAGATCAAGATGTAGACTGTACTGCTTCTACAGGAGCAACAGTGGCATCTAGTGGTTAATAATAACAACAGTCCTGTATCTGTGTTCACTAAAGGAGTGAAACCCAGAACGCCTCTCCAACTAAAATAAATACTTGATATAATAACTTGTTAAGCTGGTGTTGTGAGCTCATGTCTACATGGCTTGTTACATGTTATAATCACTTGATAAGAGTATTACATCAGCATCACACTGAATGTGTTTGGAGGGAATGGGAAAGGCCAGGGCCAGGCGATACCTTCAAAAACTGGAAAGACAATTTTGTAACAAAAATCGGATTGGAAATTAGAAGATCTACCTTCTGTCCATTGTACCTTGTGCTTCTAATTATAATTTCGAGGGACTCTCTTAACGTTTTTTGTTTTTCTCTTGTATAAAAGGTGGAAAATGCAATCTCCCATTTCATCCCCATAGTTTTACAGCCTCCAATCCAATTTTACACATATGTCCCTTGATGAACAGCAGAAACATGGGGGCATCCTTGTGCTTAGTCACTTTTTAACTAAAATAATATTTTTTTTAGTTCTAGAAGAAGTGGCCAATTGTTCTTACAAATGATATTGGCAGAAGTTAGAGTTCAAATGCATGGATATCGACTTTTTATTTTCACTTTATTTTTTTGAAAGTCATTCTGGTCACACAGAAGTCAGTCTTCAGCACGCACAGAGTCCTGGACTGGAGGGGTAGTTGACATGTCTGCTGTGTCAGACAGGAACAGAACTGTTTTTCCCCAAACTTCTTCTCCTATGCCTTAGTGGTAGTCTTACTACCTTTTCATCTCAGGTTCAAGTACAAAGCCACTAGTGACAGATTGCTAGGAATTACTAACAAATACACTTCAAATTCAACACTGGGCAGAAAATAAAGGAAGGTAACTCTTGAGTGCATTCTTGGATATTTTTACTCATCTAGCTTGCTGAGATCTCTGCATATGATACTGACCTTTGAGCTGCAGCTTACAGATTGTACTTATCGTGTAAAGGCCATTTGAAACAAGATAGCCCTACCACTGTTCACAATCTCTTCACAGCAACAGTGGGTGAAAAGCACTGACTAAAGCTAGCTGCACTTTATGTGAGGCTGAGGGTTAAGTTGTGAAATTATTTTTGGGCACAGTCTTTCGTCCTGCTTATCCCCTGTCAGTCATCTCAAGAAACAATGCTTTCACAGTATAAGTTGTGCCTAAATTGATTTTTGGGGTGCCTCCGTGACATTTAAATTGGTGCAGCCAATCAGGATATCAAAAATTGAGACATTATTATGCAGGCACATCTGTAATGCTTCCCCCCCAGTACACAACGGGTGGAACAGAGATGGTTCAATCCTAGTGTGGTCACAACCATGTGCACTGTTCTGTGTGCCATCCTGTACACCTACTTAAAGCAAGCATGGCACCTGCATAGATACTATAAGCATTTAGAAAAGGATAATTCTATTCTAAGAGACAACTAGTGATAGAATGCGTAAAGGTAGAATTGCAGAGAAAAAGTGAGTGGACACATGCATTGGAACAAAGGATTTATGTTACATTGGCACAAGCAGGGGAGTGCCCCCTCCCCATATTACCTAAAGTCAAAAGTTGATGGTGGGTGCAGATTCCAAGGATTGGGCTGGCAAAGTCTGGGGAGACCCCGATGAAAGTAGTTTTAATGGATGGAGGAATTGGAATGAAAAGACATGCAACCTCTTATTAAAACAGAGACACACACAGGTCCACAAGGCAGGAAACCCCATGCTATTGTCATTGCAGCCCCATGGATGAGACCCAAGTTCAGTGAATTACAAACTAAGTTTTTGGACAGACCAAGAGAAACAGAGACTAAAGCACTATTAAGCAATGACAGGAGGATGCTGGGGACCTGGAGTGCTTTTAAGAAAGAGATTGTTGGAGTTAGTGGAGGGAATATGAAATCTGCCTGTGCACGTGCTTGCAATGGCAGACGCTGCATGATGTAGTTATTCTCAAGTGTGCAAAGGAATGGGGTGATACAGAGGATGCAGGAGGGGTTAGAGGGATCTGGCAGAGCAGCCCTGAGCCCCACAAGGGACAGCACTCCCTGTCCTCCAGGAGCCTGAACCCCCACCCCAGGGTAGACCAGATCAAATTTACAATCCAGGAGGGAATGAACTGCTAGAGTGGAAAAAAGGTTTGGCAACTGGACCCCACCCTTCAGGAGGGGAAACTTGACCCCTTCATGCCTCTGTGGGGGGAACAAAATGATTTAAAGAATTAAGTCGCAGGTTGGGATATGGGCCACCCGCCCTACGTGGTAAATTCTTACCAATGGTCCACTGGCTACGAACCTTATTAACATATTCCTGTGGGTCCAAAGTGGGTAAGTTTAGAGGTTTTTATTCATATAGGAGTTGTGGGGTGGAAGCTACTCACATTAGGGCTTCACAGCTCATTCCTGTGCTGCTAAAACTTAAAGAAGCTGCTCGCATTAGGGACCTTGCACTTTGCTCCCACATTGCTGCAGCCTAAAGACGGTGTTGGCATTAGAACTTACAGCTTGCTCCTGCATTGCCACTATCCAAAGCAACCTGTATCCCACAATAAGCCCTGCTGAGTGCAGTGAAATGGGGCATTACGAAGGTCGTTAACAAGCTTGAAGTTCATTCTCCTTATAATTGTTCAGTTTGGCCAGTTCACAACCCCGATGGGTGCTGGCACTTAACTATCAATCATCAAAAACTGAATAGTAACACCCCATCCCTAATGGCCACCATCTCAAACATAACATGTTTGGTGACTGTGATACAAACAGTAGCCCATCCATGGATGGCTGCCTTAGATTTCAAAGATATGTTTTTCATGATTCCCCTAAGGGAGCAGAACAACCCCCAATTTGCTTTTACCAGGCAAGGGAGACAATACATCTTCAGTTGGCTTTTGCAAGGGTCTAAATACTATCCCACTATTGCCCACAGTGTCCTAGCTGTGCTCCTTGACACTTTGAAAGTGCCATCAGGCATTCACATATATCAATGTATAGATGCCATCTTGGTAGGCAGAGATAATAAGGAGGTTGGGTAGGTAGCCGAGGCTATCTGGAACCGAGTCACAAAAAACTTAATTAGATATGTCATGTTCCAAATATCAAGGTCCCAGGCAGAAAATTAAATTCCTAGGGGCTTTGTGGGTAGTGGAAGCTATTGCAGTACCCATCGATTTCCTATCTGCTATTGAGGAGAGGCAGGCTCCAAATAGCAAAGTGGAGTTGCAACACCTATGAAGCACACAGGGCTAGTGGAGAAAACACATAAGAGGATTTTTGATAATTGCCTGCCCTCTACATGACCTGCTTTGGAAGCACAGGAAATGGGATTGGACTTCACAGCATACAGGGGCGCTTAATATTCCAAAAGACAGACTTAAAATTCATCAGAAGCTGGGTCAACTGCACCCACAAGATCTGTTGAAAGTGGAATGGGGATCTGCAGAGCGTGCTTCCTATTCTGGCATATTCCAAAAGCGACCACAAAGGCTGACCAGACCCTTCTTGTTTTACTGAGCAGGGTGAGTGTTGCTTGAGTGATACAGTGTTTTACCCCCTCCTGAGAGTATTCAAACTGATAATGGAATACACTTGACAGCTGCAGTGGTTCAAGATTGGACATGAAGGGAGATTATTAAGTGGGTGTTCCATATACCATATTACCCACATGCCAATGGGATCATGGAGCTAACTGTCTCATTAAAAAGCGTACTGATGTCTTGCAACCCACTTGGGACACATGGGTAACATAACCATCCCTCATTGTTAATAACAACTGAGGGAGTTATGGAAGCCCTAAAATCAGGACATTTTGCCCTGAGAAGCTGCCAATAGACAATGATTCAATACCAAACAATGGAAAGGACCAGCCTCCACTAAAAACACACAGGGGACAACATGTTATGGTGAAGCTGCCCTGAATCGGCATTATGACTATGACGTAGGCAAAACCCGGAGATTTATATGCCTGGGAAGCTCTGGACAGGAGTGGGAAAACACACTGGATCAGCATCCAGTGGATAATCCTGGACCTTTAACCAAAAGCCTAGTTTCCAAGCTCAAGGTGAGTTTCGTGTTTTCTTACTGGATAGTGGAGGAACAGATCACCCTGTCACTCCTTCTAGTGGTGGTGCCAGCAACCAACACAGACACTTTGAAGTATGACAGAAGCCGCGATACTGCAGCAGAGGATGGGAATATTAATAGTCAAATCTAGAGATTACATGGTCCTCTAAAGAAGCCATGGGTAGCTACTGTAGCTGTCCAGATAAAGAAACTGTCTCAGATAACCCTTGAAACAAGTTAAGGTTATTCATGTGGATGATGATGGTAATAAACTGGGTTCTGACACAATGTAACTCACAGAAGAAGAAAGCATCAAAGGACTCAGAAGCAATTGTTGCTGCATTGGGGACTAATTTGTTGGGAAAAGTGTTGATGTATTTTGTTTTTCGTTGTCAGGTTGGTTAATCAGCTTTCTACAACCACGGAATAGTGCTTCCTGCTGCTGTTGATGATTGTTGTTATAATCCTATCCTTGATTAACAATTTATAGTGTATTATTGATTCCTGGTAGTATTTGTAACAGTTGGAAGATAACTGAGAAATGATGATTCATAGTCTGCAGCAAGACTCACTGAAACTGCAGTCCCTTTTAACATTGGAAGCAAGAGGTGACTGTACCACCACTCTAAAGAGACCCGCTGAATAATCACTTTGGTCACAGGGTGGGTGTGTGGCAGATGCACTTCCTACCACACCTTCCCATGCCCCCTGTCAAAACCACAAGAAACTGCTACACCAATGGACCACTATGGTCATGCACATGCCCCTCAGCTAACAGACAGGGCCCTTGACTGATGAAATGCCTCAGTTGAGAGATGTTTCTAGACCACTACCATAAATTGCCACAGCTCAGATTCGACTAGGTTATAAACGGAGCCTGCTGGAGACCCCATTTTGAGTTGGTCTTCATCAGAGCAGCAGGTCTGCAGTGGAAGACTATCTTTCTTAGGCTGGGACACCATCTGAGGAAATTTCCTTGATTATTGCCTTATTGGTAGCCCATCTTCTGCGTGTGCTTGAGAGTTGCCACTTTGTGTGACTAGGACGATGTGCATTTTGAATCATCATTCTAGAGTTTTGGGATCCCTTGAGTTTGAATCGGCTGCGTAGTAGTTGAACTCCTAACTGATATCTTATCACCTGCCTAAATTGATTTCTGCAGTGCCTCCATGACATAGGCTGATCAGCTGAAGCAGGCATAGCCCTGGAGCAGTTTAGAGTCGAACAGGGAAGAGAAAGCATCTGAGTTAATTTCATTGTCAGAAAGAAGCTTCTGCATTAGTGACCAGTTGTTAAAACATGCAGTATGTCAGCTGTGAAAGAAAACTGAAGTGCTGTTGTGAGGAGAAAGTAATGGTTCCGGTTACTTTGGATAGTACTATTACTACTTTGGATAATACTCTTGACACTTGACTGTCTTAAGTGTTGCTCTAAAGAGAGCTTTATGGATTAATAAGATTAAATATATACATAAATATAGGCACACATAATAAAGATAAAGTAGCTGATATTTGTTCGTAAAGCAACTGAGTGCCATTCCAGATAAGAGGCTATTTACTTGGGATTGTCAGTATGATGAATGTCTCAGCTTTCTGTATGAGTTTTGTTTGTATGTGTGCTTCTACGGAAGTCATATGATGTACCGTTTCCCCAACCCAGACCAAAATAAACTTTAACGTATAATCAGGGTATTTTTTTGTTCAGATTTTGAGGTATTAAGGATGGGTTTAGAGAATTTCAGAGACGGAAAACGAATTCAGATACCTATTTTATGTTCTTTTCAAGAGGATCTTGGTAACATAGTATGTGAATTCAAAAAGCAGCCTTAAGGATGTCTTCCATTTGTATTGTAGAAGCTGCTACAATCAACTCAAGCTCTGTTAGGAAATTAAGAAGGAATAATGGCAACGAGTGCCATTTCCAAACCAAAACAAAAAGCCTGAAAAATGGTGACAAATGGATCTGCTTGATGTAAGAAAGGAGAAACTCATGACTGAAATATTAATTATTGAAAGGACTGGAGCTCTTAGTATCGCTAATCAGACAGGTCTGAAAATATTGCAGTAGGGTCTCAGTCTTTGAAGCCAAAACAAAATCTTTTTCACCACTTTTTCACTTCCGTTCTTCAAAATATCACCAGGAAGCAGTGAATAGCTCCCTTTTAGATGTGTGAAGTTACAAGAAGTGTATAGCTCTAAGTGATAGACTGTAATGTGCCCACCCCACAAAAATGGCTCACATCAGAGTCAGCACAGCTATCTGCGAAAGACAAATTTCATTTGTGTTGTAGAGCAAACTTTTGAAAACATTAAGCTTGAAATTCCCCTTGGGCATTCAGTGTTGCTGTGGAAGCATGCAAACATCACTTACAAAGCAGTAGTTGTAACTGACAGATGCCCTTTAACATTTTTATAGGCATACATTTATTCATTAATACATCTGGGTAATCATATGCATTAATGGTATATTAACTTTTAAAATGGTCCTTATTTTTATTCTTATGTTCTAAAACTTCAGGGTGTTTCTGCTGAACTTGGTACTGGTATATGGTGCCTGCATTATCGCAAGATCTGACTCAATAACAATTTGCATTTCTACGTATAGTTTGATTTTGGCAAGTAATTATAAGTCTACTCTATTAACCCTCACAGTCATCCAACAGAATTCGATTAAAGCCTTTTCTGTTTATTTTACTGGGCACTGGACCCAACCGGATCTTGGATAAATATAGCCCTTTCTTTCAAGAAAGGTCAGCTCCTTGTGTATATGCAGTCACATCCACACCCTTACGATCTTCTGTGCAGAGCAATGACAGCTACTGGAGCCAGAATTTGACTGCAGTTTCTTGCTCCTTCACTACTGTCCACGGAGCCATTTCTGAAGCTCCATGCACTCAGTCCTGCTCCAGGCTGAAATCAATGAAGTACAACAGGCATTACTGAAAGCAAAACTTTATATCTTCCAGAGTTATATGCAGTTCTGAAAATCCAGCAGTAACTTGAATTTTAGATTCAAGATGAGTTTGCAACATCGGTTATTACCAAACCCATATTTTACTCGTGAAACTAATGTACTTGATCTGCAATTTAATGAAAGGTAAACATGGAACTCCATACTCCTGTAATTTATTTTTGGATGAAAGCCAAATTGAAATAATATGTATGATAGGCTAGGGTGTGAAACCCGTACTTATGAAGATCCTTTCAGATTTAACGTTTGCAAAATTTATTTATGAAGAATTGTTACGACACTTAAGTTTAAATTGGTGATTTAAATGTAAATTTTATTTAACCTGTTTTATTTTGCTCCTCTTTCAAACTGTTTATTTTTTCTGTATATCATAGTAGTTTTCCTTCTCGCCTTAAAATAAAAATAGATGAGACGAAATCACTCTTAGGAGTAAGAGACACAGTTCCCACCTACATATGGGATACATTAAATGGTCCTGTGTGGTGGACAGCAGTATTTACTCTCTTCCTTCTCAGGTGCCACAATAGCTGTGGACTTGTATGGAAGGCGTAGTCTCAAGTGATTTTGATGGATTTGGGTGATTGTATATAATTTCTCCCCACAGGGGCTGACGTCTGTGGGAAATACTCAGGTAAGTTAAGAAAGGTGCATCTTTCCTGGCATCACAGGTCCACTGCACTCTCCTGCCATCTCACTTGTAATGCAAGCATGTTTTGTAACATGTTGTATGGGCTTTGATCCTGACACCAGGCATGTGGCTGGAGAGCACTGTGGCACCCTTCCAGTCCACAGGCACAGCATCTTCTCCTTTGAAGCCACAGGATGAGACAGTGTGGTGCATGGGCAACTCTTGTGCCAACAGAGATGCTCTCACCTGGAAGCAGAGAAGCACTCTCTGGAGCCACAGTATGCATGCACTGGTAGAGGCCGTAGGCAAAAAGACTTTTCCAAAATCCTGCAAAACCTGGAAATTTCTAGATTTGGAGCACGTTCTGCAACTGTTGTCCCAATACGTGGTCTTCAGGTGGCTTGGGATAATGCTCCTGAAAGAATCCCAGGCAGGGGAATCCAGAGAACATTTTGGGAGAACTGAGGACCTGTTTGTCCCAGGGCAAATGTTCACAGGAGTCTGTTTCTTGTAGGTTCTTGAACATTTGCGATACTAGAGAGAACAGTGTTGTTTCCTGTATTAACACTTTTGTCACATTATATCCTGCTGTTCTGGTGGCAGATAGAAAGATTAAGTGGAGTAATTTCTGCAATTTGAAATGAAGTCAGCAATGTGCTTCATCTCCATATGTGTTCAGGATAGAAAGAAAGTAATGTGCATCAATCCTGGTAAACTGGTAGCTACAATGGTAAGGAGCACAACAGAAAATCTCTCTTTAAAAGACCTCAACAGGAATATTAGGTTCTCAATGTACTGTAAGAACTGACTATACAGAGAAAGATTAAAAGTAAAAACTTCCTGGCTTAACTTCCCTACAATATCTGCAGTAGGAAAAAACCTGTGTAGTGCTTTCTTCCAAAATTTTAAAATATATTCAGAAGGCAGAAGAAGTTCATGTTGCAATAGCTTTTACTAATTGTTGTGACATCAGAAGTACCACCACCATTTGGTCAGCACAGCCACAAGAAGCCTTGTTCATTCATTCATTCATTCATTCATTCATTCATTCATTCATCCATTCATCCATCCATTCATATACGTTACTTGGAAACAAAAGAAACAAAATATAGTAAAATACAGTGTTAATTTTTGATAGCAATAGCCATGTCCTCTGTATGCAAATACCATACTGGTTAACCTACAGTCTAAAGCAATGCAGACTGGGAAGCTGCATAGCATATATTTTGTTGTGTTCTTTTGTGAAAGTGGAGGGCATGGCCTGAGAAGTGGATGCAAAAACTCTGAAGGTTGTTCAAGCCATTTGAAAAGAAAAATATGTCAGAGGGAATAAAAAATTAAACTAACTTCAAAAAAAAAAAACCACAACCAACCAAACAACCAAGCAAATAACCACCACAACACAGAAAAAAAAAAGAAACAACCAAAAAAACCTACAACACTTAGAAGAAAACTTTAGAAAGGAAACAGGAGAATGCCTGCTGAGGTGAGCAGCTATTGCTCCCAGAGCAAGAACTGAATAGTTATCATGCACTATAAATCAGCCAAAACAAAAATGTTGATAAAAACATACACATACCCTCCTCCAACACCTGGTGTCACCAAACCATGTGATACTTTAACAGGTAAAACTAAAAGGAGACACCTGCTCTAATTAGAACCCACTTTTGCAGTAGGTGTTTTCAATTTACTTAGAGTCAGTCTCATTGGATTTGGTAGGATTACAGATGTGTCGATTCAGCTTCTAGTTCTTATTACAGAGATTACTAGTAATTATAGAAAGATTTCTAAAAAGCTAGATGAGAACTAAGCATTATAACCTTATTTTTCCTGAGAAGATTCATTCGTTGTCTGCTGTAGCTAATAGCACACAGGATTAGAAAGCCTGGCAGGAGACTTTTTAAAGGGCATTGGGAAATAGAAGAACCTCAGCTGTAAATTCCTCTTCCACACTACCCCCAGGAAAAAAAAAAAAAAAAAAAAAAAAAAAAAAATAAAACAATANTACAGTGTATAATCTATATCCTCTATAAGGAAGAGCGCATTTTCTGCTTTTGCAAATCAGCACCTGAAGATGCTTGCTGAGACACAGCTGCATCCATACCATGTACACTAGTGGCATCAGAAACTCATGTGACTTCAATAATTCTGTGCCAAACCGGAGGAGGTGAATTCCTCACCTAAACCAGATGTTAACTGGATTATTCTGTTAGATCCTGGTAGCCTTTTGGGCTAAGATAAATATTTCCACAGAAGTAATGAGTTACAAGCCATGTTTGTGTCTAGTCACCTATTTCAAAGGGAATTGTTCAAAGGACCTGACTTGGTCAGCTGAAGGAATTTTTCAGAACTGAAGCTAAGTAGATTTGGGGAAATATTTGTTGTTCAAAGTATTTCCTTATTTATCAATAAAATTACCGTTGTCATTTACTGGGTGCAGATATCATTTGAAACTGCAATTGCAATATTTGGTGAACAGTGTATTTTGCCTTTTCAAGATCAGCTTTCAGATTGGTGGACAAAATAAGAAAAGAGCTACTTAGTCTGTGTATGATTATTAAGTCCAGCAGACAAGACTGCTACACATACTAGTCCAGATAGGTTCAGGTAGTAAGGTATCATACCAGACAGTGTGTGCTATCTGTTGCATAATAGTGTGGGAAAATCGTCAAATTGAAAAAAAAAAAAAAAGAAAAAAGAAAAAGAAAGGTAAGTTAGTGCACCCAGGGTAAACAGTCCATAAGAAAATTATTTCTGTAAAAATGTTGGAAGTTAAAAGCAATTATAAACACATCGTAGATGAACTATTAAATTCCCACCAGGGATATTGGGAAGCTAATCAGTTTCAACAAGCCTCGGACTGGGCCTGAAGACTATATACTGTGCCTGCGCTTTCTGCGATTGAATAGAAGTGGGCTCTTTTACAGCTGTACTGGGAGGCTGATCAGATGTTAACCACTTCATTGGTCACTGAGGAAAAATATGCATGCACAATGTAAAGAGTAATTGTGCCACCTTGCGAAACGATACTGTAGTTGCAGTCTGACAGTCAGTCACATCCACACCCTTGCATCCACACCCAGCATTTCATTATAATTTGAAACATCATGCGACATATTCAAGGCCAAGTTATTATTAAACCATTTTATTGTATACCTTTTATTGGAAAATACTTTAGAAGAAGCTGCTTCTCTACTTGCTTTCTGAACTGTTTGCTGAAAACATTATATTCTGCCTGCTGATTTCATGCCACATGTAGCTGGAATAAGCTGTGCAAAGAGTAAACAGCTCTTGATAACAGAGTATTTTCCAAAATAATTGTATCGTTGGCAAAAAATATAAACTCATTTTATAGAAAGCGTCTTGTCCAGAGAATCTAGAATTTTGAAGGAAACAAATATTCCACAGGCAAAGGGAATTTTCTGAGGGAAAAGTTAAATTGTTTGGTTTATAATTTTATAATTACATTCAAGAATAAAAAAAAATCAAAGCAATTTCAAAAAAACCTTTCTTGATTTAAGAGATATGATATTAATGTAAGTAAAAGTACGCATGTGAAGCATCAATCGCAAAACCAGTTTACCAAACTTCTACAAGGAAACAGTTGCTCTGTCTTAAAAGATGTATCATATAAAATAAATACATCATGAGTTTTACCATCATTGTTTACATAGAGTAGGAAAAGGAGATTGGATTAGTAATGTTTGAAACCTGCATCTGGGCGAAGAGAACCCAACAGTTAAAGAATCATCCCATATTTTCCTTTCTATCCTTTCATTCCATGAATGAGTAATCTGGGGTATGTTTTGGCTAATCAGTTACCCAGCACATGGTGGCCCAAATTCAGCAAAATCTGTTGTTTTTAGCATAGAAGCAATCATAATGGAACTGGAACATCAGATTCTAGACATCTCAAAACAAAAAGTGTAGGAGGTTCATTTTGTGCATAAAGTTCACAAGTTGTTACAAAATTTTGATTTATAAGGGTTATATAATTCGAAAATGTCAGAGGTGCTACAAAGTAAAATTACTGGTTTAAATTTGGAAGCACTGGTTCCAAATCACTAATATGGGTATTATCTTGTCATAATTATAGAAAATATGTGTTTGAAATTATGTCCAATTTAACATTTTTTTAATAAGAAAGTTTAGAATTTTCTTAAGCCTCAACACATTTAAATATAGCTCAAAATATAGTTTACCAGCTGAATGTATCTTTACACTTAAAAGGAAGTGGCTATAGTGAAGAGAGACACTGTGAAATTCAGTGTTTGTGACTCCAACGCATTTAGCAACTACCTTTCTTAGAGCAGGGGCCTCTAGTCTGAAGTCTGGCAAATTTGCTTTCCAAAATCCCTTTGCTTAGTGTCAAGGTCTGATTGCAGGGCCACAATAAATGGTGGTAGATCCTTTGCTAACCCCCTCCCCACCAGCCC
>VWYH01000397.1:197632-208806 GCA_013399365.1 Pampusana beccarii
CCTTCCCAGATGTCAGCCATAGTCAAAGAAGAGAAAAAGGGACGAGATCCTCGTGATCTCCCGCTTTTATATGAAGTATCGCGTGAATGAGACGGAATACTTAGCTGGTCAGTTTTAGTCCCCTGTTCAGTTCGCCCCTCTCACAGGACGTGCATCCTTATCAGTGACCTTGCATTCCATTGCTATGTCTACCAAACCATGTATCTAGCTTTCAGGAAAGTGCAGTTGGTAAGATGGCTTTAGCTGAAAGGAAAATTCACTAAAAGAGAAACTTGTCTTGTTTTTAACAAAAACAGGACACTTAAGATAGCTACTTGTTTTTTATGCTAAATCTGTGAGGAAAAAGTTCACTTATTGGGAAACTGCCATTTACACCGCTGTTAAGTATCATCATGCAACAAACTTCAGAGACTATCCAGAACTCAGAATAGTTTATCAAGTTTAGCTTACGGCCTTTGGGTGAGAGTGCAGAAAATGTATAGATTTACAGTCTCATGCCACAACTTTCAAAGAGGTATCTCCACATGGGCAAGCATTTAAAATTCCAGGTGATCATAGGACAAACATGAATAAATTCCTTTGATGATAAAATAAGCCTGTGCTTTATTTTCTTTTGGATTATCTTGACTATGTCTGTCTCCAAGAACTGCACCTATGCAAACCTGGGATTAAAGCACAAGGGCTTTCAGAGGCAGGCTAGTCAGTTTTCCTTACCATTGAAAGTGCCCATAAAAATCCACCCCGAAATACCAGCAGTGTTTTCAGTTCAAATACAAACACAGAATAACATGCATGTATTTTTGTACATGGAAGAGGAAGCAAAAACATGAAAGAAAAAAATCTGGGCTTTCAAGTGTTGGCACGTGGCCAGACTGTCCTTTTATTTCAGTGGAGAGATAGGGCTGTATGAATGTCATTGTTAATATAAGAACATTTATTTATTTTTTCCTCACAGGGTGAAGCGTTAGCATCTACTGTTTATGGGATGGTGGAAGAACCCAGATCCATTCCTGCTGATCACAGCCACCAGCTGCCAGCCTACATACAGCCACAATTGCTGCCCTGACACATTCTTGCCCAGAAGGAGGTTCACCCCACAGCTGTGCCACAGCTGGCTACTGTCCTGCATGGGAACCCCTGCTTCCAGGCTGGAAGATGCAAGGTTCATGCCAGTAGGCTGATCCTGATGTATTTTCGTTTAATTTCTATTAAGGAAGTCCATTGTTCTCCAGAATATCGTGCCCCTTTTGGCTTTGCTCTTGCCATGCTTGGTGACAGATCCTTCAGAGCTCCAGCTAAATATCATTAAATAGCACTTAAATCACTTTGTGCAGTTCTGACTGGGACACTAACCTGGCTCAGAGTCAGTCAGTTTGTTTGAACTGCTCTGCTTCAAGGCAGAGTGTTGGAGCATTATTTTAGGCGAAACAGAGTTCAGGGTCCACAAAGATAGCAGTAAGTGTACTTTTTAATGTTTTCATGTAATATGCTGGCTTGTCATGTAGGCTAGAAAATTCAAATGGCTTCTAATCTTTCTGGTTTATCCTAAGCAAAATGATAGTGTTTGAGGCGATTAATTAATTATGGTGCTGTATGATCATTAAAAATCCCTCTATATGCCATGTGGTATCTTGTGCCTCTGAGCTGCTATGGAATAAACTGCAACCATAGTGGAAGGGGGCTGTGAAGATCTGCTGAGTGTTCTGTGGACAAAGGCAGGGATGTTCCCCTGGGGTAAGAAGGATAAATGGCACATTTCCCTTGATTAACACACTTAACAACCTATAAATCATTCCTGAAATAATCTATTCCACCACTTCCATTCCGTAGAGCTCTTTCCAGGCGGGGGGGAAGAGAGCACTTCAGGAGTCATCCGGACAGGTACCACCTGGTCACCCAAAGGAAACAGCCACACAGAATCCTCCAGGGTATAATGCACTGCTCATTTTAGCTGGACTGATAAGACTGACTGGGATAGCTGTCAAAGCTTACCCTCTGTCATTTTCCTCCATCAAATCTCTTAAAAAGCAAAGGGAGGGTGGGTGAGGGGGAGTCAACAACCGACCAAACTAAAGTCTGTAATGCTGCAGATACACCTGAAGGCATAGCTGTACAGTACAATGGGAAAATATTTGAGGGGGGACACAACCCTTTCCTCCTTATTCCTGGGACATGGGCAGTAAACAACACTTGATATCATCACCTAAAGATATTTTTATACGAAAGTTAGTGGTCCAAGTCTATTGTTAGCTATATTTGTCTTTATTTCACTATTAATAATAAACAAGCAAGCAAATAATCAGGATTCCTTTGCCCTTGCTCTGCCTATCTCCTTAATAATTATCTATGGCTTCTTTCATTCAGGTAATCACTACTAGGAATTTCAAGGTTAGAGCTTATATTTGTCAGCTAAAAACTTTTTTCATGTAACAGTATTTTAAACAGATTCTAGCTATTCAGGAGCTAGTGCAATGTAAGACCGCATCTAACAAATCATGCCCTGTCATCTGTAGCTGTTAGCTGTTGCCACAGTAAGAAAGGTGATTAACATGCTAAAATAACAGATACTTAAGTCAATATGAACAGCTCCTAAGTATTTTTCCTTAGACTAATCAAGCATACATCAAGATCCCTGCTACTATGTTGAGAGCGTTCTCCAAAGAACATGAAGGTGCACAGTTTATTTTCAGGAGAAAAGCATTTCCTAGAGGTCAGCCTCCCTTTTCAGATGCAAAGGTACTGACTTCAACTCATGTCATACTCTGTTTTTTCCCAAAGAGTGATTTCCTGAGCAGAGTGGAGGATTCCTTATATGTCTCTTGGAATGTCAGTCAGGAAATCATAGATTCTATTGAATAATTAAGATTTGCCAGTCTCTCTCATTTATTTAGTTTCACTCTTTTAATCCTGGAACAGGGGGAAGCGTCATATCACCTTCAATACACTCAATGATTCATCTCTTCTGTTTTCAGAGTTATATTTGAAAGCCTTTTCACATTAAAGAGCAGTCAGCTTGCTGCTTTATGTCTAGACACTAGCTTACAGATCCAACATAAGGAAAACAGCTCTTCTTCAATGAAGCTGACATTAGTGTGGGGAATGCTCTTATTTTTTGCGGTAGAAGAGAGCCCACCACTGACACCTGTTCTCAGCTGAGTGATACATTACAGAATTGGCAGGCTTGAATAAGCTCGGAGCGCTGGCAGTCAAAAATCCCATAGGAGGTAAAGGCAGTGAGGAAACGGTTCCTCAAAGCAACAAGGCCGGGGCTCAGAGGAAGAAATTTTCTGTTATGTGCATTTCCAGTGTACCCACTGTGGAGTAACAGACCAGTCTGATTTGATTGTACATTCTTTTTTGCCTTAAAGTAGGAAGCACGCAGAAAGTGAAAAACAAGCTAAATTACTGAAGACAAGGATGAAATGTCATCAAGTATCCAGGGACCAAAAGGATGCAAGACAACAATGGGTTATCAGAGGTAAAAACAACTTATCCTGTAGACACATAGAAAATGTGTGCGAGGAAAGCAATGATGCTGAGCAGGCCAGAGAGCATGCATGTGAACACTCATATCTTTCTTTCTTTTAAGATGCCATCATATTTATAGTTTTCATTGATTTTCACTGAAGAGGCTGTTTGTGATCTAGTTGATAACACAGCATGTATCAGCACCAAAGACATAAAAATTCAGTTTAGAAAAGAGAAGGTAGATACCAGAGAGAGACCTTATAAAATGTAGGTGTTGCTGAGGTCAGCTGAAGCTGCAAAGCTTCATCTTAGGATGCTTGGAGAACTGAGAAGCAGTTGTAAAGCCGGAAGTTACAGAATCACAGAATGGTCGGGGTTGGAAGGGATTTCTGGAGAGTCCTACCTCCTATCTTGTCCAATCTACCTGCTAAAGCAGGTTCACCTAGAGTAGATCGCACAGGAATGTGTCCAGGCGGGTTTTGAGTGTCTCCAGAGAAGGAGACTCCACAGCCTCTCTGGGCAGCCTGTTCCAGTGCTCTGGCACTCTCAAGATAAATAAGTTTTTCCTCATATTCAGATGGAACCTCCTATGCTTCAGCCTGTGCCCACTGCTCCTCATCCTATTGTTGGGCACCACTGAAAAGAGTCTGGTCCCATCCTCTTGACATCCACCCTTGAGATATTTATAAACATTGATGAGATCCCCTCTCAGCCTTCTCTTCTCCAGGCTGAACAGACCCAGCTGTCCCACTCTGTCTTCATGAGAAAGATGCTCCAGACACTTAATCATCTTCATAGCCCTCCACTGGACTCCCTCCAGTAATTCCTTGTCCTTCTTAAACTGGGGAGCCCAGAACTGGATGTACTCCAGATGCAGCCTTATCAGGGCAGAGCAGAGTGGGAGGAGAACTTCCCTTGACCTACTGGTCTCAGGATAGTGGGTTTGGTGAGATGCTAAGAGGACTGAAGAGGACCAATGCAACTTTGGTGTCTAAAAATTGATCAGTTTGCCTAACTATAGCTTCTAGAGAGAACAACCTGAGGCAAACCCACCACTTCGCTGTTGTGTGAAGGCATAATGAGCTGCGAATGGAAAGCTCTCCTGAACAGAGCTTCACAGGAAGCTGTGCTTGGGTTCTTGACAGCAACAAAAACATGTCCTAAAACATTAAGGTGCCTAATATAAGCAAATTAGCATTTCTCAAAGATGGCTCAGGTTCAGTCACTCAAAATTCCTACTAGAGCGGGGGCATTCAAGATAATAAACTTAGTACCAACTCTTTGACTACATTTAGATTTTTTAGGTCCTATACTGAGATTGACATTGCAGTATGAGACTGCACTGATATTTTTATTTTAGAAGCCCTCCACCTTAGTTCTGCTCAGGAGCTCCCATCCACTTTCTGTCTAAGCTCAGGGTTCTTCAGTTTCTAGTTCCCCTGGGCACCTCTGTAGTACTTCTGTGCTCTCCTGAACTTGGATGAGTTTTTCCAAAGATTCCTGTTGAGGTTTCTTTATGGAGACCCTAATGCCCTGCCAGAGGAAGTGATTTTCTGCAATGTCAATGCTGTACCTGCCACTCTCTGTGCAACAGAATGTGCTTGTGCTCATTACTAGTCAGCATTGTCAATTCTTTCCAAAAAGCTATTATCCTTGTCTGTCATTTCCTTATATAGGTCACTAGCACAGTGCCTGTGACGATATATCTTAACAGCAGTCTCCAAAAGGAAAGACACAAATAAGTGTGGGTTTTTGAATTTTTTATTAAAGGTGTAAAATGTCATGATGTCTTAGGGAAAAAGGATTAGTTTTATATTTGCAGGGGTTTTTAGTAGTAAATTTTGTCAGGATGCATTTCATACCAAAAAAAGTTTAGTTCACCATAACAAGTCAGTCTTCTAAAATTAAAGATTAACATTCTTCTTCCTGGTTCTTCTGTTATTTCTACCTCCAAAAAAAGCACCAAATTAAGATTTGAAGGAAAGCTTACAGATTTAAGAAGCTATACAACAGTAATCACACGGATGTTCCCTGGTTTGCTGCCAGTATTTTTATCAAGGGAATAGCTGTTCGCTTAAGACTTCACTTTCATTTTAATATTAATTATCATCTGAGAATTCCAGCTGTAGATGGAGAGGTTATACTAAGTGGAAAGCTAATTTATGTCAGGGTACTTCACTTAAAAGAATATTTTTGTAACGTAATAGAGCTTATTGCCCATTTGGTGTGTTAATATTTTTCCAGAAGGAAAGGGTGGATGTAAAGTAGAACCCAACCCTGCAATTACAACGTGTAGCAGTTATGGTTAATTACTTTATAAACCAAATTGCGTATTATCCAGATTTATTTCTTTTCCGACCTCCAAAGCTGGCACCTTAGAAGGCAGAACCAGGCTGTAATGCATAACACTCTGCTGCTACTTACTGAAAAACAGTGAGAGTAACAAGGATTTTGACATATTCTGCCAGCATAATGGAAGCAGAACAAAATCTTTGTTCATGAGCATCATGTTGAATTGCTCAGAATTCCTTCGTTTTCTTTTTCTGGACTGGACAGTAAGCCATTTTGTGCTATAGTGTTACTGCATGCATGAAGTGGCGTGTGCAAGACTGGCTGAAATTACTCACCTCTTTAGAGAATGTAAGAGGAAAAAAAAATACACAAACACCTACTGCTTTCTTGTCAGAAGCAGCACAGTGATAATTAAGGCAGTGTCTGTGCCAGGCAGCCCCCAGTTCCTTCCTCCCTGCTTCTCAAAGCAGTCCTCGGCTGTCACTTAGCAGCATCTGGTCACCTGCATCCTGCATCTGAGAACATCATGTTTCAGAGTACATCTATTTTCATCAGTCTTTACTCATTTATTTTAGAGTCTGTCTATTTAAAAGCGTAATGGCCACTTTTTGAGGTCTTTGGCCCTAACACAAAGCTGTAGGTAACTTTCAACTGGCTTTTTGTTGTAGCTGCTGGTGCATCTTACCTGCATTTGTCAAGACACTGGCTGAGGTAGTTCAATGTAGCGAGCTAGTCTCTTGAGAATATGGAGTTGCCTGTGGTGTGAATATGGTGCACTGAAAAGACATGTCAGAGGGAGCCGCAAAAATACACTGAATGATTTTGAGGCTTAAGTGTGCTTGCCAAGCTTGCATACTGCCAATGTGCAGCATCAATGCAAACTGGCTTGCACTAGAAGCAAGCTGTGGATGTAGCTGGCTCTATAAACTTGAACCTTGGCAGGTAACCAAATACGCTGTTGGCACATTCAGATAAAACCAGGATGGATCAGTAAGGATGAAACTAACTTCATGTCCAAAACGAAACTTCCGAAGAATCCTGTAGCTATAATGTAAAAAGAATCATGTATCTAACAACAGCTCTGATTAAGTTAGTAAGAACAACTTCCTGGGCATCCTGATATCCTCTCCAAACGTCATGTATGAAAGGGAAAATAAACTCCTAAAACACTGAGCATTTTTATGAGAAAGACATCATTCTGATTCATTAGGAGGAATCCTCAACACGTGCTCCAAGTCGTTGCCAAGTTTTAAAGGCATAGCTAGAAAGTGAAAAACAGAGAGTAGGCAGGGAAAGCCTCCTGGACTTCAGTATTCATGAATTAAGTTTAGTATACCATGGTGCTATTAAGGACAGAATTTAGCTCTTTTTAGTTTGTATAACTTTATAATGAATGTCTTCCTCATAATCTCATTAATTGACAGCTTCCTCGAATGGATTCTGCTGATATGATCAGCAAAACTTCTTCAATACTTTGTAAGCAAACAACAGCAGTTTATTTAATAATTACTAGATATGAAACTGATTTTGAACACTAAATAACTCCTGATAATTTACATATCATTTTGGTGAGCTTACGCTGTTTCTCACCCTTATGTTCTGCGTCACTGTGATGAATAATGAAGGCAAAATGGATTAAGAAAACAAGCAAAAAGATGTTTTCTTTTCAGCATGTATTCAGTGTCCACTCAAAATATGCAAAAACATTTGCAGGCAAGAAAGTGAGGGCTTTTTATTGTTTAAGAGACAGGATGCCGTCTCTCTGGAGTTAACTGATCCCACTAGAAGTTTCAGTAGGAGCAGGCAGAGATGCCAACGCTGCCTGCCTGGTTTTCCCCAAGTGCAGCAGACCCTGGCCACCAGCTGCAGGGCTGCCCCGCTCCCCAGGCAGCTGGTACAGCCTCCCCAGCTGCTGCAGCACCCAGCTGCCCATCTCCTCTGAGCTGCCCATCCAACAAACCAAGTGCTTGCACTCCCATGTGCCCTGGGTAGCCCTGACTCACAGCTGCTTGGGCAATGCAGCTTCACAGACCTCTGCATAATTCATTAATTCATTTCTAGCTGCCAATGAGTTACACAGCACAATATCTCAAAAGGCCACTTCCTGATGCCTTCTTTCCCAAGTGGGCTTACCAGTGGAAAGGGATGTTCAGCACAGATCCATAACAAGCAAACTGAAGTAATGCAGTGGTCTCCAGCTGCCACCCTAGTTGGTTGCCCTTGCTGTGTGATTGCCAGCCTTCCTCAAAGAAGAAGCAGTAGCAGTTGTTAGCAATGCGTAACAATGGACTAACGCCATCTGTTTCACAGGTACTGTGCTCTGGGTCTTGTCTTAGTACACCCTAATTATTGCTTAAGAACTTCTCAAGCAAAATTGTTCTTGACACCAGAGATTTTCTGCTTGGGGAAAAAAAAAACAACACCACATCACCTGTTACTTCTAGGAGGCAACGACTTCACAAGGCCAGTGGTTATTTCAAGTGTGTATATACACACACACACAGAAGTATCTGTCATACACATATATATATGTATGTATACATACACATAGAATCATTTAGGTTGGACGAGTCTCTGAAGATCATCTAGTCCAACCATTAACCTAGCGTTGGCACTAAACCATGTCCCTAAGAACCTGATCAATGCATCTTTCAAACACCTCCAGGGATGGTGACTCCACCATTTCCCTGAGCAGCCTGCTCCAATGCCCAACAACCCTTTCTGTGAAGAAATTTTTCCTAATCTCCAATCCTCCCCAGAGCAACTTCAGGTCATTTCCTCTCATCCTATCATTTGCTATAATACTTTAGAGAAGAGACCAACAACCTCCACGCTACAACCTCCTTTCAGGTAGTTGTAGACAGCCTCCTTTTTTTCCAAGCTGAACAACCCCAGTTTCCTCAGCTGGTCCTCGTAAGACTTTCACTCCACACCCTTCACCAGCCCTGTTGCCCTTCTCTGAACTCTCTCCAGCACTTCAATGCCTTTCCTGTAGTGAAGGACCCAAAACTGAACACAGGATTCAAGGTGGGACCTCACCAGTGCCGAGTACAGGGGGACAATCACATCCCCAGTCCTGCTGGCCGCTCTATTCTTGATGCATGCCAGGATGCTGTTGGCATTTTTGGCCACCCGGGCACACTGCTGGCTCATGTTCAGCTGGCTGTCAATCAACACCCCCAGATCCCTCTCTGCCAAGCAGCTTTCCAGTCCCTCTTTCCCGAGCCTGTAGCACTGCCAGGGGTTGTTGTGACCCAAGTGCTGGACCCGGCACTTGGCTTTGTTAAACCTCATACAAATGGCCTCAGCCCACCAATCCAACCAGTCCAGATCCCTCTGTAGACCCTTCCTACCCTCCAGCAGATTAACACTCCTGCCCAACTTGGTGTTGTCTGCAAATTTACTGAGGATGCATTCAATCCCATCGTCCAGATCATTGATAAAGATATTAAAAAGAAGTGGCCCCAGTACTGAGCCCTGGAGAACAATACTTGTGACCAGCGGCCAACTGGATTTGACTCCATTCATCACAATTCTTTGGGCCCAGCCATCCAGCCAGTTTTTAACCAGTGAAGTTTATGCCCATTCAAGCCATGAGAAGCCAGTTTCTCTAGGAGAATGCTGTGGGAAACAAATTCAAAGGCTTTACTGAAGTCTATGTACACAACATCCACAGCCTTTCCCTCATCCGCTAAGTAGGTCACCTTGTCAAAGCAGGAGATCAGAAAGGTCATGCAGGTCCTGCCTTTCATAAACCCCTGCTGACTGGGCCTGATTGCTTGATTATCCTGTATATATTGCATGATGGCACTCAGGATGATTTGTTCCATGACCTTTCCGTGCACCAAGGTCAGATTGATAGGTGTGTAATTCCCTGGATCCTCCTTGTGGTGCTGTTATAGATGGGCGTCACATTCACCACCTTCCCACCAACTGGGGCCTCCTCAGTTAACCAGGAGTGCTGATAAATAATTGAAAGTGGCTTGGTGACCACCTCAACCAACTCACTCAGTACTGTTGGATGGATCCCATCTGGGCCCATAGACCTGTGCATGTGTAAGTGGTGTAACAGGTCACTAACCATTTCCTCCTGGATTATTTGGGCTTCATTCTGCTCCCTGTCACTGTCTTCCGTCTCACAGAATATATATGTATGTATTCACATGTATGCATGTATTGCCCAACTTATTGGAAAATGTCCTGTAACCTGGGAAGCCCAGACACTACTTCTAGGTAGCAATGAAGGCAAAGTTTGCCCCCAAACTGACAACTACGCAAACTGGTTCTGTGCCTGAATATGTCACAGGGTCACCCCTAAAAGGAAAAAAAAAAACAAAAAACCAAACCCTGAATACGGACTGGAGGGCATGCCTTGAGTCAGGTATATATGACTGAGCCTTCAGAAATGTTACAGTTGTCAGACAAATAGGAAGGTCGATGGTAGCTCCCCACTGCTCAGACACAGAGTGAACAAGGCCAGGCAGCTTCTAACTGGCCCGTCATCACAATCATTATGCCTAGACTGAGGGGAGCAAGGAATAATCTACCCTGATGGAAAGAGATCTTGCTCAAAATGGAAGCAGGTATTTTGGTGGTAGAGTTGCCTTGTGAAAACAACGTCACTGACTCCTCATTTGTTATAGGGCTATGAGCACAGCACTGGGGAAAGTATCTGACCAAGGTGTGTACAGTTAAAGGTAAATCAAATGGGTATCACTATATAGAACCTACCATCACATACCTTAATTTTTCGTTCTCCAGAAAAGCCTGAGGAAGCTGATTTCTTATTTCAACATCAGATATGCATTTAGCTCTTCAGTGAATGCTTCTCTCCCTTGACAGTTAGTTATGTACTGCAACATTTATTTCCACGTAACATTCCTGCTGTAAACCTTACATTTTACTCATTTGTTTTCTACTGCCTGGGGATCTGAAAACTTGTGAATTTAATGCGCTGGCACCCAGGCTGCAAACAGGATCTTTACTCCATTTGCTAGGAGACATCATTCTTCTCTGGCTTTGAGCTTTGCATAATTTTATACTTCGGGTCTAATTGCCTCTAACGTTTTATATTTTTACCCACGTGCAGAAAGCCAGAGCTGCTGTTAAATCTGCTCATTCAATTCTAAATGCCTTGTTCTAAGTATAGATCACTTTCTGTGTCACATTTCAACCAGAGACAAAGCCTGATTTAATGTCATGGCTGTTTCTTTACCCTCAGCTTAATCTTAAGAAATTAGAAGGTTCCTTTCCTTTCCTTTCCTTTCCTTTCCTTTCCTTTCCTTTCCTTTCCTTTCCTTTCCTTTCCTTTCCTTTCCTTTCCCTTCTTCCTTTCCTTTCCTTTCCCTTCTTCCTTTCCTTTCCTTTCCCTTCTTCCTTTCCTTTCCTTTCCCTTCTTCCTTTCCTTTCCTTTC
>VWYH01000398.1:0-124181 GCA_013399365.1 Pampusana beccarii
GGTTTTCAGTGAATGACATTTTTGGCAGCAAAGCTAGCTGTAACAGTGGAGGAGAGTGTTTTACGGCAATCTCTTTGATTTTCAATTTGTTTTCATTTCACTTCGTTTTTTAAGGTACTTGTTTTGGCTGCACATCTATCTCACTGACATTGACCTGAGGTCTCCAACTTTCCACATTCACTCATCCATCACATTTGCAGACAGATTTTTGTGGCTATTGTTGCTGTTGAGCTTTAGAGTAATGGACTTTCTTACAGATGTTGGGATGGGACTTAGCTTGGCATTTGGTCACTGGCCCTGCAACCTTTCTTCCCAAGACAGCAGAACACCACTTCTGTCATCAGAGCTGACATCACACTCTTAGAGAGGACTGCTTTAAGGCTTTGTTCTAGTGCAAATGGACCTACTAGTTGCATTTGGCATCCAGGATGGCCATTCCATTTAAAAGTCCAGCTGCTTTCGANACAATGAGACCCTTCAGTCTACCAACCCAGTGGAATCAATGGCTCAGCTGAAGTGCACCTATAAGAATGCACGCAGCATGGGCAACAAGCAGGAGGAGCTGGAAGCCCTTGTGAGGCAAAAAAACTATGATTTAGTTGCCATCACAGAAACTGGCTGGTATGTCTTCAAGAAGGTAATCTTAGAGGCGCAGCAGCAGGCTGTCCCTGTGTGCCGGAAGGCAAGCCAGCAGGGAAGAAGACCGGCCTGGCTGAATAGGCAGCTGCAGCTGGAACTTAGGAGTAAAAAGAGAATTTATAACCTTTGGAAGGAGAGGCAGGCCACTCAAGAGGAATACAAGAACTCTGTGAGATTATGCAGGGAGAAAATCAGAAGGGGCAAAGCCCAACTACCCAACTAGAGCTGAGCCTGGCCACAGCTGTGAAAGGCAACAAGAAATGTTTCTATAAATACATTAGCAACAAGAGGAGGGCTAATGAGAATCTCCATCCCCTGATGGATGTAGAGGGAAACATAGTGACAGAGGATGAGGGAAAGGCTGAGGTACTAAATGCCTTCTTTGCCTCAGTCTTTACTAGTCAAAACAGTTTTGCTCCAGGTACCCAGCCCCCTGAGCCAGAAGACAGGGATGGGGAACAGTATGAAGCCCCAATAATCCAAGGGGAAATGGTTAGCGACCTGCTGCACCACTTGGACACCCACAAGTCTATGGGGCCAGGTAGGATACACCCAAAGGTGCTGAGAGAGCTGGCAGTGTGTTCAGTTTTGGCCCCCTCATCATAAGAAGGACACTGAAATACTAGAGGGAGTGCAGAGGAAGGTGACAAAGCTGGTGAGGGACCTGGAGCACAAGTCTTATGAGAAGCAGTTGAGGGAAATGGGGCTTTTTAGCCTGGAGAAAAGGAGGCTGAGGGGAGACCTTATCATTGTCTACAACTACGTGAAAGGAGGCTGTAGCATGGAAGGTGTTGGTCTCTTCTGCCAAGTAGCAAGCAATAGGACAAGAGAAGATGGCCTCAAGTTGCATCAGGGGAGGTTTAGATTGGATATTAGGAAAAAATTCTTCATGGAAAGGGTTGTCAGGCATTGGAACAGGCTGCCCAGGGAGGTGGTGGAGTCACCATCCCTGGAGGTGTTTAAAAGGCATTTATACAAGGTTCTTAGTGACATGGTTTAGTGCTAGAGTTAGGTTAGGTTGTGGTTGGACTTGATTATCCTGAGGGTCTCTTCCAACCGAAATGATTCTATGATTCCATGATACATAAAAAACCCTAAGACCAGTTTCCTCACATGGTTAAGATCACAATGCCTAAACCATATTTGTCTGGTAATGCACGAACAAGACAGTTAATAAGCAGTAAGGGAGATGACTGAGCAATAAGAAATGTGTGGCAAAGCAAATTTTCAAGCTTTCAAGTGAAAGCTGTCAATGTACTAAGCGTAATGCCAACCCATTCAGTCTCACCTTTATTTTGAAAATACATAGCAAAACAGCTGTGCTTCACAGGTGAGTTAAAAGATCCATGCTTTCCATCCTGTTTCAGAAACCCTCTCCCAGATTTCCCTCCAACCTCTGCCTCAAGCAGCTGTGCAAATGACCACACTGAAGGGATCCAGAGGATGGTGTTGTAGAGCCTGTCGAGGGAGTTGCAAGGCGACAGGGAGCAGAATGACAGCAGAGCAAGGGTGGAAACAGTAGGTATAGGGTCTCCAAACCACAGCTCCTGCTGACCCCGGTGGAACCCCCAAAGCCATCCGTAACTGTTCCATAACACAGCTGCACCTGACACACATGGCAGCTCTGTTCTACCTCCTTATTACAGACACACTCATCATTCAGAACTCCAGCAGTGCAAAACTGCAATGGATATCACACTTCTCAATATTTTGGGCCCTAGACATGCAATTGAGATGTAGCAGCATGCACTGGTCATACAAGGCCACAGTTATTACATTACTATTACTATCATATTACTATTACACAGTTATTACATTACATTTTCATCCATTTTCACTTTGTTAGATGCATTCACTGCCTCAGGTCACAGCCCATTTCACATCAGCCTTCACCTACCGTACATGTAGCAGCCGAACTGCTTCCCAGGCCACCTGCTCGTGTCAGGCACACAGGCAGCTGGACATACCCCCTGATCATGTACAGAGACAACCCAGACATACTGATAGAGACAGGTGTGAGGAGGCTAAAAATGGAAGTCTCTAATAGTTAACTGAATTCATGTAAGCTGTGTATCCCTGAGTTTGTGTATTAGCTGCTTTGGAATTTTAAAAAGAGCTAGAAAGATTTAAATGACAAGTATGCTCCCATCTGGTGAAAAATGGTTTCTAAAAGTAGAAGGAAATCATGCTGTACTGACCAAAACGCCTTGCTAGTAAGACTCTGTAATGCATGATTTTCTCCAGCTGAGAAGAAAACAGTTTGGAAAAGCTTCCAGTCACAGATTAGAAAACCTCTGCAGGCTCACTCAACCCAAAAATTCAAAACAGAATTCATGAAAAGGCAATCCACATGACCCAATAAAATCAAACCTGCCTATTAGCAAAATGCATAAGCAAGAACACCACCAGCTTGCATAGGTTTAACTAATATATAGCAGTCTTTTCTCAAACCCATCCAAAGCCAGATCTTCTTCACAGAATAATATAAAAATAATTTGTATTCCTATTTCTCATAAAAATAAATTGAAGAAACCTTTTTTTTTGTCTTGGCTTAGAAAAAAATACTTCACTTCAAGCAAGTCAAGTTTGTTTAGAGCATAGGGAGACAAACTTTTACATGATTTTAAGCAAACTAATGCAGGTAAGAGTCACAGGATGTGACAAAATCTTTTTAAAATTATTTATTACAAGCTGACCAACAGATATATATGTAATACATAACACCTATATTTTATTCCAGATAACACCTAACATAAATACTTTCCATGAATAAGTTTTTTTAATGTCAGAAGCATTCATTACGTACTGGCTCCTATAACCTGTTGGGAAATTACTGCTTCTCAGCTAATCAATAAGAAAGCTCAGAGTGATAATGTAATTGAAGCAGTGCATATGAAATAAATGGTCTAAGCAACAGCAATCTCTGTTCAATAACCTATTAATATGTCACTTATACTAGCCACTTAACCTGGCATCATTCTGCAGCAGACAGAACAAGAAAAAAATACTAGTGAATTCATCTCGATTGTTTAAACACCACGAACACTGAAGATTGCTCTGGGTAAGTCTACATGACATCTATAGACAGTAGCATGTCTTTTTTTCCAGACACCCACATCCATTTCCTCCACCCTAATTGCATTAGAGAGAGATTTTGGAAATACGAGTTTGGTGTTGGGGAACCAAAGAGGTCAGAGACGTAAAAACTGGTCCTACCGTTTTTATTCCTGCTGGTGAAAGATCAAGAAGTCCTAGTTTTAACAGAGAACATCAAGTCATTACTTAAACTAGGAGGTGCCTTACCTGCCTAACAGACAGTGAAAAAAGGACTAAAAAAGCCAAATTACTTTATCACACATACTATCCTTTTATCTTTTAATTTTAGGCAGAAATACATGAGCAGGTGGTGTTAACAATTCTTATCCCAAGCAAAAGCAGGAAATTCAAAAGTATACAGGATGCAGAGAGAGATTAAAAAAAAAAAAAAAAGTAAGGGCAAGGAAAGCTCTGGCAATCACCTAACCAGATCTGCTTGGGAATACACGGAATGCTCTCCAGCAATTTCTATACCAAAAGCAATAAAATGCAACTGAATTAAAAGCACCTCGCTTAGAAAATAAATTCTTATTTAAAGATTGAGAGCAGTGATCAGCAAATTGCTTTCCTCAATAAATTATTGTAGCAGTTAATTAAAATGTGTCCCTTATGTTCAGTTTTATTTGTCATCCAACTTCTAGATAGCAGATTTTGTTTTATCTTACAATGTATCCAGGCAAAGTTTGTAAGGTCTGGCAGGTTTTTTTTGTTGTGGGTTTTTTTTTTTTTTTTTTTTTTAGAGAAATTGATAGAAACTGAAGGCAACCTTTCTGGTACACTGCCTGATATATCTATAGCATAAAAAAAAAAAAAAAAGAAGGCACAAGCATTACTTGTTCTCCAATTTGTGCTAGCGGATGGTGTTGGGAAGGTTTGGGCTGTAGATGCCAGCATGTGTCACAACTCATGCCAACGCATCTTTAATCATAACTGTTACCTGCCCTTGCTAGGTTAACTCTAGTCCAGGAGTCCCAACACATGCTGCCATCATATCCTCATTCTGTGGTGCAGAGAGATCTTTCTCTAATAAATATAAAGGCTCCTTAACTTTTAGCAATTTTCCCTCCACACTGCACACATACCTGATGAAAGATACCTTGTTATTTTCTTTTTGAACAGAATGAACTTTGTAAACTCTCACAGATTGATGAAGATTTCCCAAGATCTATGGATGGAAGCAGGACAAAATAACATTTTTGGTTTCCCACAGCTGAGCTTCTCCTACAGACCCCTTTTTCCTGCCCCAGCAGGAATTGACATTGAATTGACATTCGATTGACATTGAATCCCCCTTGGTGCCCCCACGTTAACATAGGATGTCGTAAAGACATCACTGTATGAGGGGAAAAGTTGACTCTGTCATTGTCAGCTGTGAGCAAGGGGAGGAGGAATTGGCATCACAGACATGACCCAGCCCATGCACACCAAGTCCCTTGGCAGCAGTGGTGGGCAGGGATGAGCAGCTCTTCCCTGCGCGCTGCTCTCCCTGCTGTCCTCCATGCCCTGGTCAAGGCAGGGAAGGCAGCCCCTGCCCTGCGCATCTTTGCCTACATCTAAAGCTTGCCCTGAAGCTACATTCATGCAGATCCCCTGACGTCAATGAGCTAGACTTGTGTGTGTTGGGGTGAATTCACTTCTGTAGCACATCATATTAGAGCTATTTAGTACTGGGAATTTCTATATTTATAACACACCAGGAGAAACTTAAGTGCTCCAAGGTCTCTGGACTCAAACATCTATCTTCTGAAATTACTTGTTATCAAGGTGTCAAACCCAGGAACATCAGTACGACAGTTTGTTAAAATAGGCAAGTTAAAAGATTCTGCTAAGTCAACACTTGAATGACTTATTAACCACTCATTTTAATATTTTATTTCAGTTTGAGTGAGTCAATTGCGCATGGAAGTGCAGGGCCTGACAATAAACAAGGGAGTCACTCTTAGTGCAAAAGCACAGCATTTTGCTTCAAACCAAGCTTGCAAAAATCATGTCAGGCTGTGTCTAGTTCTGAACCAGTTTCATCTACAGCTGATTCACATTCACAGTAGTCCTGGTCATCATCTACACAGAAACAGTCAAAACATGTGACAACTCTTTGATCCACACATGCTTTTGTTTTGTACCACTATTTTATTTGCAGATGTTTTGCAAATACTCAGGCAGCTTCTACTTCTAGGGTACATTACTCACAACAACTCTCTTCCAGCTCTAGCTATCATAAGAGGATATTTCATTCAGGGCTCTCAGTACTCTGTGGTTTACCACCACCTCTCAGACAGCTGTTACAATTTGGGAAGGCCCCACTTTTCTGCCAGAGCTGTTTGGAAGAGCACTTCTTGTTTCAGTCAGAAAAAAAGTTGAGTTAGCCAAAGGGAACACCTTTGGCAAGTGTATGGGATTTGGAGAGGGTGGTAGATGGGACATCCTCTCAGTCTCATACTATGCAAGCCCCTCAGCACACAGTACTGGGTGGATGTTTTTAATGATGCTTGGGCCCTTCTGTCACATCAGACTCCACTGCTGTCCAGCCTCCAAAACACTGCACAACAGCAGAAGTGTATAAGAGCTCGTAAGTGGATCTACCCACACATCTCTCTTTAACACAAGCACTCCCTGAGACTCCAAAAGAACTTTTAAAACTCTAGAGGGGTTATGAATAACTAAAGGCATTTTAAGAGGCAAAACCCAAAATAAGTGGCAGTAAGAAATAAAAGACACATGGAAACAAATCTCTTCCCTGTCCATTATGTCCTTGCAGTCAGGCTTGATCCAGCCTAACCTTTATTTGGGTGATAACTAATACTTCATCATGAGTTCCCAAGGAGAAATCATCCTTTTCCCCTTTATTCCAAGACTGGCTTTGCCTTTTGCTTTTCACACCATGAACTCAGTCTCTGGCAGGCTGCTGGCTGAGTTTCCCTGACCTACCCTGTTTCCCACAAGCTGCTCCTACCAGCCACCAAAAGCTGATCTTGAGGGAAGCACAATCTCCTCCTTTCAGAGGTCCCAGGGAGCTGAAAGTACAGCAGCTGAACAAGAAAAACAGGCAAATATTTTTCTCTGCTGCCTGGTCATCCTTTTCAAAGGGATGTAGCTCACAGTACAACTGCAAAGCACACAAGTCAAAAAGTCACTATCCATCACACACACAACCAATGAAAACTACACCAAAGTCCTTAATATCAGTGAGCAATTCTAGGTATTCGAGTGTCAGTTTACGACAGCAAAGACAGGATCTGAAGTTTATTTAGGAAGCTCCTACTAGAAACAGTATTTTCACCTAAAAGCCTAAGGCTAAATTCTGAATTTTTAAATATATAAACAAATAAGATGATCTTTGCTATTTAGGGAGAAGCAGAACAAAACTGGGACCAGAAGACGTAGGTAACAAGACAGTGAAATCATGGTATAAAAAAGCAACACACAAGCACACACATCTGAAGGACTAGGAAGGATACAGAAAAAATTTCATCGCACTGTGCATGAAAAGGATCTA
This sequence comes from Pampusana beccarii, assembly GCA_013399365.1. NCBI lineage: Eukaryota > Metazoa > Chordata > Aves > Columbiformes > Columbidae > Pampusana > Pampusana beccarii. The sequence continues at coordinate 7,232 of VWYH01000398.1, forward strand.
ATGTGTACAGCCCTTATTCTTGATTAGGGCACGAATATGCTACTGTAAAAAATAACTTTAATTAAAAAATATATACCTGTAAGTCCCATGACAGTTCTCAAAAGTCCACTGAAAAGGAAAATAAATATTTAAAATTTTAACTTCACTGAATCATCACTGGATTCATATCGACACTTTTCTTTATATTGGTTCAGGTGATCTTAAAGTCCTAGATAAAACTAGCAACGACTGTAAAAAAAACACATGCTTCATCCAGGTGGGATTATTATATTCAGGAGTTGAGAATAGGGAAGATGGGCTGTGGTTTGGTATAATTTCCTCCATTAAATTCCATGTAGCCTGCTAGCAAACACAAACAGATGGGGCTACAACCCTCAGTGGTCTTGGCTGACGCCAGTAGATTTGCCCTCAGTCACTGCCTGCAGAGCTGAAAACAGTAGGTACAGGAAACAATTTGACTAAAACAGATCCTCTCTATACTACTACAGCAGCACATCTTTCCCATATTTCCATGCTGTAGCAAAGGTTGTGATTAAATCCATGTGAAAAACAGAAGTTTTATTTGGGAGAAATTCTAGGATTTAAAAATTTGTCTTCAACTTCTAGGTCTCAAAAATGCCTGAGAATAAAAATTCCATGAGGCAGAAATATCAGCATAAACTTCTTGAAATAGTTACTTCTGGTTATGCTTGCTCCTCATAGTTTAAAACACCCTGTATACGAAAATATACCATCCCAATTTTCATGTTATGGTACAATATAATGAATCAAAATAAAGGATTTCAGAAAAATAAAAAGAGAAATCACAGAAATGAGAATGTCATAGTTCAGTTAGTGTTCCAAATAATTTGTTTGACAAACTCAATTCCTTTGAAAGCAGCCAGCTCCTGACAGGTCTTTTTAACTTAACAGGATTTTTCTAATATAAACTGCTCTGTTTATTACTTTTTGACTGCTTGACTTAAAATAAAGCTCATTACAAGCAGATTATATTGTAATTTAAACTAAAAACTTTTGCAAAGCATGGATTAAAACTTCTATCACTGAGCTCTGAGGGAGAGACACCACTGGATTTATATGCTTTAATAAGTCTACCCTTGTTTGCAAGGAAGCAGCTAATATATCCTGCAGTCAGACACTGAAGTGACTTCTGGTAAACTGCATACAGTTAAGAGATTTGCCTTTGCACTGTAGATTTCTAAGCAACATCTTTCACTGTCATTATGTAAATTCAGAGTCAAGTTGTTCAGGATGTATTCACTTATCAGACTTTTACTTGGTTCTTTTGCTATGGCTAAAAGTTCTCCACTTGAACAGCACATCCGTACATCTGAGATCAGATAGTGCCACTACCTACAATCAAAACTTTGTAGGCAAACTGGCAGAGAGCATAGATCCATTTTCTGTTGGCTGTACATTTCTGGTTGGCATTTTCCGCTTCCTCAAGCTATAAAGCATGGGACAGTCTGTATTTTTTTCCTAAAACATATTTCATCCAAAACATGCCAGTTATAGCATTAAATGACAGCATCCTTGAAGAGATTGTGTTGCACAGAAGAATTTGTGAATCATCCAGAGGAAAGGTGAGTTCTGCTGAATATATAATACCAACTTCGACAGGAAATCTATGTCTCCTCTAAGAGGCAGAGTATCAAATTAACAAAGACAATACAGCTCTAGAAAACTGCAGCTCAGCAGTTAACTTCAGCAAGTGATGAACTTGGCACAAGCGGCCTGAAGATTCCACCTCCTAAGAATCCCACACATCTGTCATAAAGCAAGAGTGATTAACACGTACGACTCTTTCTGAGTGCTACGTAACTGACGTGGGGCAATGGTGGGGCAGATCCGTTCTGGTTGTGTTTGGTCAAATGGGGTGCTGGAAATGCCCGTGCACCTCTTGACTTCCATTTTTAAATGTCAGTAAGGGCGGCAGCCTTATGAGTCAGTTTATAAGAATACAAACTATGGTAAATTTCAGTGGATCCTTCTGTCAATGTAACCGTTACAGATGAAGGACATTGGCAGTTTAGACAACGCTGGTATTTGGCCAGTGTGTACATTACCTCATAGCGCACAGATGGTTTCATGGTTCCTGCAGCTACAGCAATGACAGCCTTTCTGTTCCAACCTACAGTTTATGAACAGACTCGCTTTCCTTTTAAGAATTAATGAAGTGCTATGCCCACCTAACGGAAGTAAGCTTTCTCTACGGAATTAGCTGGGGCCTCGGAAAGCCAATTGCTACAAGATTTTCCAACTCCTACCAATACTGTTTAGCGCTGCTTGAGAAGTGTTCACTGATGCCCCTGATTTCTGCCTCTCAACATTTCTTCTTTTAAAATAGATGATATGTGTTTGAGATGTTTCTGGTGAGCTGGCAAAAATCAAATTGCCGAAAATAATTTTCCCCCAAGGGCATAATCCATTTTAATACATTTTCTATTTTGAAAAACAAAACAAAAACACAAAAAAAACCAGAAAAACAAACAAACAAACCCCACCACAAACAAGTGTTTTTGAACAGCCACTAACTGCCTTTTTTTTTAAGCACTACTCTAGATTTCAGCTTGACATTCCTTGTTTCGAAATTATTTGCCTTGAAATCTACAAGAACATATTATTTAAGCGAACAACAGTGTAACACAACCCAGGTATACACATACATGAACAGCAGGACACTTTAAGCCTGAAGAAGCAAGGTACCAGGGACAATGATAAGAATGGCAGGATTTTTAGGAATCTAGAAAGAGAAGAAGGAAGAAGACAACTAAAAGATGAAGTCTTAGGACAGCTTACGGAAGATGTGGTTGATTGCAGCCAGTATAAGTAGTCCCTGCTTTCAACCGTTAACATGCATAAGCAAGCACAGTCCGAACTACAGATGCTTGGAGGAAGGGATGAAACATTCCCACTTTCAAACATATTGTTTCTCTTTATGATGAAGAAACACTTTTCAAATACTTTCAACAGTGTGCATGTGCAAGGGAAATAAACCCAACAGATCTTCAAGGAGACTATGGGCATCCTCAGGGAACAATGTCCCATCACAGTACCTCCTGACCTCAAAATCCTGCCTGGCACACCACGGTACGATACTCTCAGGTTTTGATGCCAGTCAAGGCAAACACTTGTAAGCTGCTTCTCTGTGCGTTTAATCCTCAGCTCTCTGTTTCGCAAAGGAAGGTCTCATGGCTGCTATGGCTAGAATTGATTTGGAAGGCTGGTATAGTTGTCCACTTAGAGCACAAGCAAACCTGATCATGGTGTTGATCACTAATTCATAGTCACCCAGGCCCAGTGTATAGTACCTACAGGTACTGTAAAGATGATCAAGCACCTTGGCTGTGGTCAAGGCACTTCTGTATTTCAAACAGTTCTCCAGTCATTTGTGACCCATGGTACGATGTAACTATGGCTGGAGGGCAATTACAATACCAGCTAGCCCCAGCACACAGTTCAATTATTAGATAGATGGAATGTTCTTACTTTTATGTACTTTATGCATTTTATGCAGTTCAGTTGTCTCTAAGGACAAAACCCTAACAGACTTTCACTTATAAGCATGTTTTCCCACTAACCAGCACCTGCCTGAACTTAAATGTTCACAGCCTAGAAAAAGCAGTCATTAAATCGTATTTGTTTATGAAAGATTTTCCTAGATGCTAGAGAATTTCTTCTCCTTCGACTTTTTCGCCAAATAACTTTTGAATAATCTTTTATGCACTGGTGTATTGAAATATTGAGCTCTAAATAAAAGACGACTTTGTGGAAAAGATTAAATTTGAATCATCTCTTTTTAATGAGCCAAGTCTGTGGCTGTTTTTCATCGTTTTCCATAGAGAAAGAACAAGTTCTTAGATAAGGGGAGAAGGAATCAGAAGTGTCAGCAAAACTTTTTCTTAGCTGCTGTGTTAGTCTAATTTTATGCTAGAAAAACGTACATTTCTCAGTGCTATCAGTTAGCAAAAGAAAACAAACGGATTACTGTTTAATGCCACTGGATTGGTGACATTAGCTCTCTATGCCAATGTGGAAAAGGACTCTTGGTTCCAAAATTCTTATACACCCAAGCACATGGGTGTATTTAGAAACAGTGAAGCCCTGGAGAGCTCCTGGCTTTATAACATTATCTACAATTAAGTTATCATATCACCTTCAACAACAAGAACAACGAATCCAAATAATACCCTATTCACCAATCAGATAACAGACTCACCCTTTTCACTCACCCTCTCCTCTCCTGCAGACTTTCCTTACATCATCTTCCTTCTTCCATATATTTAAATAAAAGTCTCCCCCATTTGAATGTTATTGGTAGACTTTTTGCTTAAAGAGTATGTCTGACTTAAAACTGTGTTACTTTCCGAAAGGTTTAACTTGTTTTTCATAGAACCAAAGCCATATACATACATGTACCTAAACCTGCATATAGGCACAAAGTACGGATTAATGGAGAAGGAGGAGTGCCTGCAGTCCTCTCTTTTCCCCATTTCGCTGTCCATGTGCAGTGAAAGCATTTCGTGCAACATAATGCAGCTTCACAGCACCCTCATTGACTCCATATCCTCCTTAAGAGGTTAGGGTATTCAAGGAATAGTCTTACAGCCTTGCCCCGCACCATGTTTCAGGGTCTGTAAGCTGATGCGTGTATTAGCACAGAATGATTAATCATTCAAATGTTAGGAAATCGTAAAATGTATAACCATGCATATGCAACATCACCTCTAAATCTACTACAGGTCTACGTATAAAATACAGAGGTAGTATCACAAATCAAAATAAAACAACACAATTACAAACTACATGTCAGCTGCTGCTAAGCCATCCACCCTTTGCTCTACTTTTCATGAACAATTCTTATTCTACCTTTTCAGACAAAAAGAAATTAGAGAAGGAAAAAAAAGCATCCTGAAAAACCTCATTTTAAGCCTTTGAAGCTCTGCGAAGTCAGTGTATAATGGAAACTCCAAAATCTGGGACTAAATGGCCAGATCATCCTGCCCTACATGGGAGCCTGGAAGAGGGACTTTACTGTTGATTTGCACATCAGAAAATACTCAACTGTGTGAAGGCTGTGCTAAGATACATTGAGAAGTTTTTCTAAAGATCAGGACACAGCTGTGATGTGCAGGAGTCCGCCATCTACCCAGACTGCCTACCAGGTAATCAGAGCCTGTCAATAAACTCAGCACCCTGCCCAACTATCCCTATTCTCCAGCCCTGAGGTCTGGTTTGGAGACACTTTGCATTCCCTGAATTACCTCCCTGCTTGAGCTGTTGGAGGCACAGAGTTAGCAAAACTCAAACATGAGAACACGCAGCTCTGTGTCTTTATGAAGGGAGGGAAGCAGGGGGAAGGGAGAAGCAGAATGAAGAAACTGCAGATAATGCTGTTGCCTTACTGTGGGCCCTTCTCAAAGCTATTGATTTGCTGTTGAAGCTCTTTACTGAAATCACAGCATGGTCTTCTGGCTGAGGGAGATGCATTTTTGTGTACACATACTCCCTGGTGTCTCTATATTATCACATTATCCTCATATGCCAGTTTCCAGCATCTCTGTCATTACTAGAAGCTGACACACAGGTTTCCTTTATAAAAACATCAAGCTGCAACAATTTCCAGTCCAGCTTAAACTAAATCCATTGTTGCTGATTCTTATTCATAGTACCTTATTATCAGCATCAGAATTCTCCCTCTCCTTGTTTCTTTCTCTTTGGGGGAAAATGGTGTTTGCTGAGAAGCTGTGCTAAAGCTCTAATTAATATGTATTGCACTGGGCAAAAAGCACACCAGCAAACATGCCTGTTTTAAGCCTATTTTTTAATCACATTACATTCAAGACATGCTCCCTATGTTGTGTAGACCCCCACACATTCACTTAGAGCTTATTGCCTGCTTCAATTGCTGGCTGTTTCCCAAGTTTTCACTCCCTTCTGCCGTATTCTATACCCCTGGAGACAACAAACAAGCTATTTCCACCATCAAGAGAAGCTCCTTGCTGAGTAAAAAGAATGAGCCCTAGTTAGAAAGGAAAATACTCTCAGACACAAGTGTGCAAGTGACATCATAATTACAGTCAGAATGAATGGCCTGCAAATTGCACGACATTGGTAATTAACAGTACTCCATAATGAAGACCACTCTGTGTGTGATTACAACCTAATGATGCTTCATAGCTGCATGAGTAAAGCTTTATTTCACTAAGAAAATGTAGATCAAATATTCACAGACTTAATCTACCCTACCGTGTAAGAACCCTGAGTCACAGATGAAACTTTGGGTTATTTAAATACCAACCAAATCAAATTTGGTCTTAAACACTTTGTTTTCCACAGAAATATAAGCCGGGTGCAACAATCTTCCTCCTTATTTAAAATCAGTACAGGGAGTATTTCATTTATATAATAATACAACAGCAGTTATAAAATAACATCTTCTCACTGAAAGTGAATTTCAAATCCTGTCAGCAATTTTACCATTCAGTTAGTTTTCAAGAAATCAAGGTATACTAATTTTGCATAGCCCAATAAAATAAATTTGCTTCTTAACTGATTCACTCAGAGTACTGTCAAAATTACCAAAACTTAGCCCTTCAGCCTTAACAAACCACCTGATGTCTGATGCATGGGAAACCAAAATATGCAGCATGGGTGCATACCCATCTCCCTCTAAATACATATATACCAAGTACTTGCTTTCTAGTCATCTGACATGACAGGAGACATATTTCATTTACAAGGAATTAGCTTGTGTTATACTTATCATCCACTTACCCCCTTGGACTTCCATTTCTTCTGCATACTGCTCCCTTTGAAGGTTCTCAGGAAGCCATGTCTCTGATGGCTTTATAATCTGCATCAGCTGCCCTCATCCTGCCCCTGAAACAGGTGCAAAACAGCTATAGTGAAGTCACCAGTATTAAGTTGATTGTTTTCACCTGGCACCACACTACTAAACACAGCATACACCTCCCAGAAATTTCTAGATCCCCTCATATTAAGTACATCTCCTTACTCACAAACCAGCAATTCTCTCCCTTCAAAATCCAGTGCATCAGTATCGATCACTTGGGCTCGCAGTTTTGTCCAGCTGAGTCTTGTTAACATGTGCTGGACAAACAGTCCCTTCAGCTGACCCTGGTGACACCAGGTACGGCCGTGCCATGTGAGGGTGGTTTGTTGTAATGACAACAGACTGATGGTTGAACTCTGCCCAAAGCCCAGCTCCAGGTTTGTACCCTGGTTTCTGTTCTTTCACACTGATTTTGAGACTGCATCTTGTTTCCAGCCCCAGCCCGATCTACCGGTCTGAACCATTCTGGCCTGGATTCCTTGCAAACTGGCTGCTTATCCTATCCATTTATTCCCATTTATAATCTCAGACAAGTATGCCTTTTCTTTCTGCCACTGATACTGTGGGTAGTTTGGTAACCTTAGTTACTCTTTTGCACTATGCTTAATAGGAATAAGACAAAAAAACCTTTTCATTTATGATTTACAGTAGTCCTTGTTTTCTAACAGAAAAAATAATTGTCAGGAAATTGAGCTGTGACTATATTAACAACGTAATCTTGCAATTAAAGTGATTAACTTACAAGAATCTTGCAGAAGTAATGCCATATGTGTGTAAAAGACAAGTTACAAATAAGTTTTTTTGTTTCTTCTATGACCGTGGTTTGTTTTCACTTCAAACAAATGTGATTTTATCTTATTCAATAAAATAGTTGATAGAAATAAAAGCAGCAAATCTTGTAGGTGAGAAGGAAAAAGAGACATTTCTTTTAGATTATAAAACACCTTTACCACCAACGCTACCAACTCTGAACTTTTAATTTTTAAATCACTGTTATTTCCCTTCATAGTGTTAGACAATGGCTAGCATCTCATTTCACATAATCAAAAGATGAAAAATATTTTTCAAAACAACGCTCTCCTCTTGCTCTACAAAGTCAATTTTGGACTTCAGATTTCCTTTCACGTCTGTAGTGTATTGAAGGCATTAACTAACCTCTATACCTTATGAAAAATGAGATTTACTGAATATTTTCCATTAAAGGTCTACTGTCTCCAGAGCTTTGTAGGCTGTTCCCTGTTAGAACAGATAAAGAAAAATCTCAGTGAGTATAAGCAAAAATAAGATTGGAAAAGATGACAAATTTCCTGTTGCATCTCAGGTATCAAAACAATGTTTATTTGGTAAAATGGAACTTGCAGATCAGTTAATGCTCTGTTTAAGGATCTGATCATTTACCATTGTCCTGTCTTTTTTTAAAAAGAAATCAGCCTCCTTTCTACCCCACAAAAGAATGCTATTGGAAATTCACCCGTTTTCTCACAGCATTTATCTTTCCCTGTATGTCACCCCTACATTAAACTTGACTCTTATTTTTGGAGTGAACAAATTACTGAAGATCAGCAACAGTCATGACAATCTGAGTCAAACATATTCCACACAGAATTCAACTCTCTTTGAAAGAATTTAGCTTGAAATTACGTTTATCAATTGTTAAATTTCTCTATGAAACAGCAAAGTCAAAAGAATTTGTATTTTGCGGTAACTTATAAATTGACTGATCTTACAACATAAGTTCTATCAAAACAACTTTTTCGTAAAACAAAACAAAGAAACAAACAAAACCCCAACCAAATAAACAAAACACAAACAAAAAACCAACCAACCAAACAAAACACAAATAAAAACAATCAGTCTTCAGGTTTGATGCCTCGTGTTTGCAGTTCAGCAATGTGTCATTCGTTAACATGCAGGTTTTTAAGTGTTCCCTATGCTATAACAGGATAACTTCATGCTACGTGCTTTCTACTAAAATTTTGCCTTTTCTTATTCATGTTCTGCTTCATCAAACAGAATCCTCTCCTTTCGGCAACACCAGCAAATATCAGAGGTTCTAAACAATACTCCAATCATTGTTCAGGCAAAAGATTCCTACTGAACAGGACCATCTGAGATGTCCAAAGTAGAAAGACATCTAAATCTCTGAGAGAGGATCTTCATAGGCCAAAAAAGGAGAAGCAGAGAAAGAAAAGGCTTCAAATGTCTCAGAACCGTATATCCAAAAGAGAATCCAAGAGAAAATCCAAACATTAAGGGAAATAACCAAGATGTATCCTTACAACTTGCTCCGTTTGGCTACTACAGAGAGTTGGAGGTGTTTACTCTCAAATGATCCTTCATGCCCTGGTCCTGGCCATTTGCATACTCTAACTTTCTTGCAGCTTCTCAAAGACCTTCCTTTGATGCTGTCTACGACAATCCTCTTTAGCTTCAGCTGAATACTAAAACACTGACAAGTATTTTGTTAGTACACTGACAGAAGATTAAGCACCTCCACCTGCCCACCACCGCAGCAGCCACAAAGTAGATCTCTGCTGTTAACAGTGAGCGTGAAGAGATGGAGCTGACGGTGCTACATACTCAGAAGACACCAGTTGGTGCTGCTGAGTGCAGGTTTTGAGTTTATTTAGAGAGGCCTTAAAGTAAATACCAGAGAGAATTCCTTATTCCTGAACACAGGAAAGTTCTTCAGCAAATTCCTCCTCTAGCCCATCTTGGACTCAATTTTAAGGATCTTTTCCAAACTAAATGATTCCATGATGTATTGCAGAAAGGACAAGAGACAGAGTTGCAGCAGCCAGTGGAGGTTTTACCTCAGAGTTTACAAGTCACTTTGCAGAAAGTATAAAATACTTAAAGCGTCTGCTGGTGTCAGACAGTCACCATGAACAGCAGTTTTTAACACATCCAGGGTTAATAGAATTGAGGAAATTTCAGTACAAAGATGTTAGATATTTGCTTGTTTCCAATTCAAATGTTATTCTGAAGAGGTCAGGGCCTAATTGTGCAAGGACACTGAGACCTGCGGAATAATGATAAAAACGTGCCTTAATTTCTTAAGAAAGAATAATAATAACGATTAGCATTTGTATCACACTTACTGTCAAATTATCCCTGAACACTTCACAAAGCATGTCTCTGAACTCCAACACACAATGGTAATCCAGCAATCCTCAAGGCTGGCAGCACAACCACATTATGCACCAGCCCTTCCTCTGCCTCCAAAGGCAGCTCCTGGCAGGGCCAGACAGCACTGGTAGAACCAGGAAAAGATGGCTCAGTGCGCGGCAAGCAGTATTGTTATATTTATGAAGCAAGCAAGTCCAACAGCCTCTGAAAGCTCCTGGGACTCTCCAAAATTCTCCAAGCCACCCACAGGAGCAACTTCCTACCCCCTGTCCCTTTGGCAGTGCAGGAACAGCCTTGCTAGAGCAGCACAAGTCAGCGAAGTCTGGAGAACGCCCCAGCCGCAATCAGCTTTGCACAGCTCAGTGCAGTAAAAAAAACAAAAACAAACAAACACCAAAAGAAAACATGACAGGGATGGAGGTGGGGAAAAGCTTGTCTTATTTATGCTGATTTTGGTGGTGTTCTGACGATTCATGCCAACCTAAATCTTGGCCAAAATAGTATTAAACGGTAGCATAAAGTTGAAAGGCAAATGTGGTGTCTGGACACACTGAGGGATTAGTTTTGTCAGAACAAAACCTCCTGTTGCCGACTTAATGACTTGGCAAAAGCACTGTAAATAAAGGCAACACTGAATCTGCCAATTCCCAGCTTGTCAGGCTCCTCAACAACCAACAAACCACAAAAGTAATTACAGACAGTTAAAATGCAAAGAACAGGAGGCCATTTTCTAAAAGGCACAATTACCATGTCCCTAGAGGCTGGGTTTAAGTCTACACCCTGCATTAATCTCCATTCATTTCAATCTGAAATTTGTTTGGCTTTCCCAAGAGTCTGTATTTCCTACTTATTCGAGACTTCATCATGAAGGAACTTGCAGTACATATTTCAGTGACATGCTTAAGCCCCTCATTCCCATGATGTTCAGCAATAGCCAGCTTTCTGCGAGACAGCCTTCTAATCAGCCCAAAATAAAACCCTTGCTTTCAGCATCTTAATTTAGAGTTTTCAGTATCAATGGGGTTTGCTTTGTCTCCAGAAATTAACTGTTCATTTGCAGTGACATGTTGGAAATCCTAGGACGCTGTGGACTCCGAGGCCTAAAGATTTAATTTTGTTTCCTATATAAAAATGTTACGAATTTCACCAAGCATCCACAAGTGCTTGTGTTCCTCAGAACATTTATTGATTTCTGAATGGAAATACAAACACATGTGCAGCCTGGAAACAAGTGTGAATCCAGCTACATACATGTCTTAACAATAATAGAGGGAAATGCATGAGATACCATAGTGTTTTCACATTGCTCACACAGTGGAAAGCACTGAGTTTGTGAGCATGCTCTCGTTCTCAAGAATTGTACACCGAAGAACAGGGAATGGGATGAGACTATAACTGTCTAAAAATTATTAAAAAATAAAGATTGTAAATAACTATCCATTTAACTGCTGGCTAGAAAGCCCACAATGAGAAACACTAACTTCTGTCTGGATTTCCATGCAGCAACGTCTCTGCCTCAGTGCTGCCCCACACCCTGCAAACTGCTGGCTGAGGGGCATTCACACCATTTAACTTGAGGTTTTCCAGTTTGATACCTGATCTCCCTGTACTGTTACTGAAGAGAGACAGGCTGCTAAAATAGATTCTGTAAATCACCCTCCAGAAGCTTCATTTTCCTTCAGGAAGCCCAGGTTCTTAGAAACTATTCTAAGAACATCCTTTGTTGTTTCACTTTCTGGCTCTTAGGTAGAATATATACCATTCTTTCACGGCAGTTAATTTATTCAGAGGCATTTTCCAAGTCAGAGGAGTTTCTCTCAACCTCAGCTGAGCTTCTGGGTAAATTTGTCCTATGCAGAACAGCAAATACAAAGAGGACAAAGCTAAGAAGTGTTTAGCTGCAACAGTAAAGCACACCCTGGGGCTACACAAAACCCCACAGCCTCACTGGAACAAAGAGAGCCTCGATTTAGGTAGGGAGGGTGACTTTTCTAAGTCTGGAAAGAGATAGTTCCTATGTGTACTGTAGTTTCATCTATGATTTTCCCAGGGCCACAAAGGAGCCCAGACAGATGCTGATTCAGAGAAGTCCAGACGAGCTCTGCCATTTATTAACACGAACAGGGTAGTAACCACAGCTGTGTTGTTTTCACCTTTGTACGCAGGGAATGCACACATAACACACCAACTGCAGGTGCTTTTATATCATCTATAGAAATAACAAGGTAGTTCTCAGGAATGACACTGCCAGGGTTACACACCTTCACAATGGAAACTGCTTTGGGCCCAGGCAACACCGCGGATCAGGACCAAGGTCAGCAATGTGATGATAACTCCTTGTTTCCCACTCCCGTCCAGAAAAATAACCGAAGTTTCTATAAGACCTGTCCTTTCCAGACATTCTCAAGGCACAAGCAGAAACAAACAAACAAAAAAATTCCAGTTGCTGCGTAAGTCTTCGAGGTTAAATCCTGCTAGTGTATGTCTGCATACTTCACTAAAAAGCCCCATTAAAATGAAGTAGATTTCTGTTAGATGAGCACATGACACTGTTTCTTTCTTCCCCTTATGCTTCCTTACCACAGACACACCAAGCAGGTATTTGAGGAACTTGTGTTTTGTACAACAGTTATAAATGACATTACTGGTAGAACAGTCTTCATTGTTCACGGAAACCTATATAAGTTACTAGACAGGTCTTTCAATTCTCTTTCTGCAAAGAAAATACAAGTTAATAATACCTTTTACAGAGTCTACCCTTAAGATGCCTCCAAACTACAATGTAATTACAGGACTTGAAATCTGCTGAGGCAGATTAAACATTCACTATTACAATGACCTGAAAAATACAGGCTATTATCATCTGTTCCCTAGAAATTTTTGTTCAGTGGGTTTTAGCTTTTTTCCTCTCTGCTGATTTGCAGACCCTTTCCCTTTGGATCCGTCATTGTCAGCATACTAGTAATATCCTTGCTTTTCTTAATTACCTTTCTCAGATCTCTTAGAAGGAGCTAATAGACCTCCAGGGATCCATAGAGCATAATCCGAAAATGATGAGTTAATAACCTTGTAAGGACAGACCCTTAAGTGGTTGCCCTTCAAAGAAGGAGATGTTTTAATAACATTGGCTATGTAACATACTAGTTGGCTATTCTTTTATCTTGCCTAACAGAAATAACAACTGCAATCTCTGTAATCCTTTGAAACTGCATTAGTTTAAACTGTCACAAAGCCTGCCCAAAGCACATTGGGGAAGTCGGGGTCAGCTGAACAGTGAATCCCAGGCTCAGTAATTACACACAGCTACAGCTTGCAAAATGTACCTGATGGTAACATTTATTTTTATATGGCTTCCTCCATGAGGAGGGTTACAAAGCGCTTCATGCAGAGCCAATCATTCATAGTTCAAGCAACCAGGGAAGGCACTGAATGAAACCTCATTTCAAAAGGAAAGTAATATAGATTTTAGTACTGGAAGTTTTAATGGTAATGCACACTAGAGAGAAATAGCACTTAGAAAAATGTACTAATGATACTGTCTTTTCAATAGAGACATCAGAACAATGATTTCTACGGAACTTTTGATCCTGGACTCTGAAGGTGAAATTTTCTCTTCAGGAGCTGATGCATAAGCTTTCATGAGGCTCTCATTAGCTTTAGCTTGAAACTTTCAGTGGCATGCACACTTTTGCAAGACATTATGTAGAGGTAAATCTGAGGCAGACTTTATTTGTATGTATTTATTTTTATTTATATTTATTTATATATTTTATTTTATTTATAAGTTTATTGAAAACAACAACAAAGTACAAAACCAACTTGTTAACCCAGCACTTTTTTATTTGAACTCACATCTAGTGATCCACAACTTTTCTCAAACCCAAAGGTACGCTCGCCTGGAATGTCAGGTGAAGTGTGTTGCAGACACACTCAACTCTGGTTTGTACAATCAAGTCTGGGCAACAGATTTGGACAATAGGCAAAATCTAGGGTGGCCTTTTACAGTGTTGGGATGTTGACCTGTGAGAAAGAAAAAAGAGAAAGAAAAATATATATATATATAGTTGAAGACCACTTCTTAAGAGTGTGCAGAGAAACATTTTTTCAGGTGTTAATCCTCGACACCAGGTGCCCAATTCACAAGGTAATGGCCTGATTGTAGCTTTAGCACCTCAGCAAGCAGGAAAAATGGTATTTGTATTCTTTTAAGTCTTAGTCCTGCTTGCAGGGGTTGAAATCTTTGAAAAACCTGGTCCTTTGATGACTAAACAAATAAACTGTGTAATATTGACTATAATCTGCAACTGAAATGTGTGTTTAAATAATACACAGAACAAACTCAAATGCCATCCATGCTTCAAAGGGTTTTAATAAGGTATTTAAGGATTTATGTGAGGAATTTGCAAAAATCCAAACCTGTTTTGAAATTTCTTTGACTCAGGCACCGGCTCTATCTCTACATTAAGATTTCACATTCCCATACACAGGGATAGAGAGCAGATGGCCGCTGCAGGCAGACAGTTTTCAGTGGGGGTGTCTCAGTCATAGGTTTATCTGAGGAATACGTGCTATTCCCTCTTTTACAGAAACATCCTCAGGCCAAAGATCAGGATTGCCTAACTATTCCTCATAAAAGATAAAAGATGAGGAAGAAAAAAAGGCAGTAGAGGAGTTCATTGACTGATGCTTATACTTGGCAAGAGTCATCTGTCGACCTGCCACTGGGGTGACTGCTGGAGAGTAAAGCAAAAACTGCACATCAGCTGCTGGAACTAAATAACAGCAAGGGGTTTGGTTCTACATGGAATAAACCCAAAGTATTTAAAGTTTTACCAGGGTGCTTTCAAACTGCTCACCGGCCTCTTCCCTTCACAGTATAGGCTGTGTGGCAGCAATCATGTAGTTTGTGATGTGTTTCATCACCAAAAACTACTACCACCAGGGGCTCTCCCACTTCAAACCACCAAAACGATTTCCCTCTTCATCTAGAGTTATGCAGCTGCTTCAACTCCAGCTGTATTAGCACAGATGGTGAGGGTCTTGGATGAAGTGGAAGCACTTCCATAGTTAACTTTCAGTATTCACATCTGTGCTGTTGCACCAGGGGTAGTTGAACAGAGGAATAATTCTGGAAAGCTGCCAGTTTAGGCAAGGCACTGCTGAAGGGACAGTCACTGTACATGTTTCATTATGCAAGAGGTAGTTTATCATGAGTGGGCTGACATCACTGTCATAGTGAGAGACAGGAACACAGGGGACCTCAGCTGTGATCTGTTTTCTCTTGCACTGAAGAATACCAGGCAGAGTAAATAAATACGAACCATCCTCTGCCCAGGGATATCTGACATCTACCATGGGTTCATAGCAGTAATGTTTATCAAAGACATTAATGAATGTTATACTTGCCTTTTCTTCCTGTCTATCAACCTGAATTTCTATTAAGCTTAAGCAATAAGGTGGAAAAGGGATAGTAAAAGAGGGGAAGGGCAAATTTTGAGCTTGAAGGCTGAGCCATTTCTCCCCCAAATGACAGTCTCTTTTCAAAATACTGAATGTCTCTGTGAACACGACACACAAGCAGCCTGTATATGCCATTTTGTGGGTGGCACACAAAAATATACCAAAAACTTTGGCTCCGTAAACAGAGATTGATATTTAAGGGGAAAAAAAAAAAAAAAAAAGAAGGAAAAGCAAGGTTCATCTGCAGAGTAGTACCCAGCAGGAAAGGAAGCACTTCCAGTGGCTTCTCTGGCTACTCAGACACCTGCAAAAGACCTGTTTTCACAGTCCTTCTGTGAAAACCTGAACATCATTTGCTCTGTGCTGTACGATTGTGTTAGAGAGCTTCTACAGCTAAAAATAACACTTTTGCCTTTCCAGTTTCTCAATTGGCTGAATTCTGACTTCCTTTTACAAGTTAACTTGGTATAATGTAGACAGAAATAGTGCAGAATGCTTCAAGCTGCCTGGCTCTGAAGGAACAGCAATAACTTAATCTTGGAGGTGGGAAAGGAGGGAAAAAGAAATCCCTTGTTGTAACACCCTCCTCCTCGTTCAAAACACTGTGTGACAGCTCTAAGTTGTGACAACACAGCTGCATTGATATCTACTCGTGATGAGAGTCCCCATCAGCTCAAACCTGGCATTAAGCCCGGCTGGTAATTCATTACTTCTTATAAATGTAGAAACACTTTTTAAATCATAGCAGTTCCTCTTTAATGTTATCTTTCCCCTCTACCCGGAACATGCCCGAGTGGAGATGTGCTCACTGCTCAGCTCCAGGGCTGCATCCCCTCGCTGGTGAAAAGAAACAGCAAGTTTATTCCAAACAGGGACCTGAAAAGGGTGAAGCAGCCCCTCTCCCATCCACTACAGACATAGCCAAGATATGTAAAAGGAATAATTAAGGAACAGAAGCATAAAAGCTCCATTCAAGAACTAATGTGCTCATTTTGACTCATCAAGCTCGATCTTCCCTAATTACAGCCTGAACGATCTCCTTTAACACAAACAATAGAGGGAGAACACTGTCACTGCTTTCTTCATTGGTAAGCGGACAGGTGCATGTTACTTGATGGAGGAAAAAAATTAGTCTCTTAATAGGATAATATAGTTTGGATTATATTAGTTATGAAAAATTGAGATGAGAAAGTCTCAAGGGCATAATTATCAGGAGAAGCAGAGCTGGTTACTACGAAGTGGTGAGTATCTGCAGTTCCAGATGAAGTCGTTGGGTGTTACATGTGCTTTATAACATGACCCCTACTGTCCTTTCAAAAATAATGATCAAAACGTAGATTTTCCTACAGCTACATATCAAAGTTCCCTTCACTGAGTGTTTTTTAAATATATATTTTAAAAATGCAATTCATAATTCTAGCCATTTAAACATCTATGAGTGCATGGAACAACAACAGTACAATTATTTATAATCCATATATAGAATGCAGAAATTGTAAAGCACTCCATGAACATACACTACTGCATATTCATACAAAGCAACAATATTATGGAGACATTTCTTGAATGAAGATCAATTCTGTTGACCAACTTAATGAAAACAAAATTAGGGCTAATGAAAAGATCATTCAAACGAAATTCAAAAATCCCCAGGTATTTCTCAAATTAGAGATTAGAGGAAAAGCGCTTTTACGTCACTGGGATTTTCCAGTGTGTCTAAGCAACCAGAGCACTGTACAGTTTAGCAGGACCAGGGCTATATTCTGATAGTGGGGTAAACAAAGAATCGTGCTGTACAAGCTGCACTTACTGGTATGCTTGGAAGCCTGTACCTGTTATCCTACAGTGAAAATAAAATTATTGCAGTGTAAAGGAACAAGAGAAGAACTTGGTGATCAAGAGAATTCTTAAAAAAACTTTGCACTCATGTAAGAAACTATCCCTGCTGGTATCATCCCAGGTAGGAGCCCAGAGCAAACAGGATGAAGGGCAAAGGCAGAAGTTCTAGCAGAAAGTCCATCAATGCTACTTTAAGTGACTCAGATTATGAGCCAAGAAATGAATAAATTATAACATCATCAAAGACTGCACTCATATAGGAGACAGGTTACTACCTTAATACTTATTTTATGTTGGAGAAGCTCATTTCCATCAGAAATGTTTATGTGTTCCCTGTCAAAAAAAGAAAAAAAAAAAAAAAAGGGGTTTTTTTTCTTTTTTTAAAATTACTATTATTGGCATTTCTACTGACAGGGAAAAAGACAGAACCACGACAAACTGCCAAAATCACATCGTAACACTTTTACGTGTCCATCAGCTAATGCTAATCTATAATTGAACACTACGTAGGTATTCAGGAAATCCATTAATTTATATAGATTGTTCCTTCAGGATCAGTGCTTCAGGTTACTTTACATAAGGAAAGGCATTCAAGGTCTAGGACACTGTGAAAAAAAAAACAACATGGATTTTCAGAAATACTTACTGGGTATTTAAAAAAAAAAAAAAAAGACATCTGACAACTAAGATGCTTGATAACTTCAGAAAGAAAACACTCACTGAAAATGTCCACCACAGAAAATGTCTGCAAAAACCTAAAAGGACTTGATTGATCTTCAAAATCAGTCAAAACTTGTTCGAACTTGTGATCCCGAGGCTTAACTTCAGCCATTTATTTTCTTTACAGTCTTGTTATAGGCCATCTGTTTGACTGTGAAACAAATTTCTCAAGAAGACAAATATATTGAAACTGAATAAATGTTTCAATAGTTTTTAATGTTATTTGCTATCTGTCTCTACTTGCAAAAATGAAGTTGTAGAGTAATAAAATTGAGACAAACCAAACAAAATCACGCTTAAAAACAATACAAGGAAATCTTTAGAGAGGTATTAATTAACGTCTTTTGAGTCAAAATGCTTTGCTGTGAAGACCTACAACTCCCATTTGCTTTTGAAACAAAACTCCCAGCATTCCCTGGTAAACAAAACGTCGGAACGGTTCAGCAGGATGCCCAAATTACAAGTGAAGGGGAACAGGGCACCACTGGTACATTCAGAACAGATGGAAATGCTCTGTAACACAGTAGTTGTCCTTACATTTATTGAAAAACACATTTCTTTGCAATACTACACTGTAAGCCAATTATTATCTTTCTCAAAGACTCCTAATTTCACAAGGACTAGTTTCGTTTGCTAGTAGCAGTTGTTCATATGGATTTGTACTTCTTTATTTTGTAAGATGTTGGAGATGAAAAGTCTTTTGAAGTCTTTTTGCTGCCAGAAGAGACTGACCGATGAGAGCACGAGCTTTTACCATTATTATTATAATTTTCAATTATTTTGCTGTCCTATTAAACTGTCCATCTCAACCCGAAAGTTTTACTTTTTTCCTGTTCTCCTCCCCATCCCACTTTGCGGGGGGGGCGGTGCAGAGGGATGTGGAGTGAGTGGCCGTGTGGTGCTTATTTGCCAGCTGGAGTTAAACCACAACACCTATGAATATGCTTATATACATCTAACTTGTAGGACATCTCTAGAAAATACTGTTTGTAATAGGAATGCTAGTGTGCATCTGTTCCTTGTTCCTCTTCTGCTCTGCAGTGTTTTCAGTAACAGATTATATCTGAATTTGATTTCCTACTTCCACTGGTCTCCTTGGTACCCAGAGAGCCAAAGTCACCACTGAAGTCTTGGCAGAAGCCAAGCTTTAAGGTGGAGTAATTCATCAGTAATACAATCCTTTAGAATTGCAGAAAAACTGCTTAAGTGCTGGATATATTTATGCAAGTTGTGTATGAAAACTTCTTGTCATTGATTTATCCTTTGCCAAGCAGTTAAGCCCTCTGGAACAAAACACAGACTTTCAAACACTACTATCATTCCATTCAGCACAACAACCACAAGTGAGAGTAAACACTACTTTTATGGGCATTTCTCTTTACACGGAAAGGGAAAGAAAGGAATGTAGGTTACTAGTATACAGACTCTTTTTTTACTATTTACTTTTATTTCACTTCTTGACTTCACAAAAGCATTAATTCATTGATTTTTTTTTTTTTAAGTCAAAGTCCCTGATGAAAGGGTATCACCCTTTACTTGCACTATAAAGTGCTGCCTACTGCCCTCCAAAGGCACTGCTCCAAATTAAAAGATGATTAGACTCCCTAAGGTGACCTCGTGAAACAGCAGTGATGTGTTCACTTTCTCTGCCTTCCAAGTCAACCTTGCTCAATTTAGAAGTAAAGATACTTTTCCTAATTGCCAGCCCTGAAAACTCAAACCATTTTCTGAGACTCCAACTGAGTCTTTCAGGCTTGTGCATCAGGAACAGCAATAAAGATCGGGAAATAGTTAATGATTCTCAATGAAGATAGGAAATAGTTAACGATTCTGGGAGCTACCTGCAAGCAGGATAGACTCCAGCTCACTCATCCACAGCTGCACTGAATCTGCAAGCCTGACAAATAAAAAGCAGTAGAAGTTTATTTTTGTCACCAGAACGATCAGGCATAATTCACAACACACACATACTTCAGAACTGCTCTGCAATAAAGTGACTTATCTGCAGCTTAATTTTATGCAGCAATAAACCAAAGGTTTTCTCTGTCTTTTTCCTGAAATGGCACCCATTATAGGAGGTATACGTTAGCATGGGCAGAAACTCAAGAAACCCTCCCTGGGATGTGAGGCCCGTTGGTTATATTTGAATGGAGTTCAACACGATACCTAGCGGTTGGCTTCAGTTGTGCCCAATGCAATTGACTCCCTAAGGTTGGGAAAATCCTGAATTCCCCTCCAGAGTAAAAGACTCACCTGCATTCCCAGCAGGCTCACTAGAACTTACCAAGAATCAGCGTTCTTCCACCTGAGAAGACAGAGCTAGAGGAACATGGCACTGAGTCACTAGTTAATCTCTTACGGAGGCAGGAACAGAACTCGTAGTTATCAAACCTACTTTTCTACCATTAAGGCTCAACACTTTGATCATCACAAAACTGGCCCTAAGAGAACATGGGTGAAACTGCAAAGCTGAAAACGCAGCATTGGTTGGGTTGCACTCCCAAATGCTGCCAGCAACCCCTGGAGACCCAGAACTTGTTGGATCCTGGTAGCTGCCATTGTCCAGGATAAAACATCTCTAAATTATAGCCATTTTCTATCTACATATCAAAAGTCACACGAGCATCTTTCCCAGGACATGACTTACCTACCTTTGTCCCTTCCCACTCCTAGCAGCAGGAAACAAGCTTCTCATCACAATTTAGAGATAACCACTGGAAAAGCGTGCTATTGAGAGGAAATTAAAACTGTAGTAGCCATTAAGCTGGGAAAAACACATTAATCTGAAGAGACGAATGTGACAATGCTTATTCCACCTTTTTCTACACAACACTCATTTAGGTACTGCTAATGAGATGCAAGTTTCTTCATCATGCACATACTCTTCCACATTCAAATCCAACCCCAGCCTGATTCCAGCCTGGTGCTTGCAGCAGCAGGCTGTGGCATATTCTGAGACTGGTCTTCTTAACCCAGCCTACTCAAGACGGAATAAACTCTACATTTTCCTGTGTTTCACAGGTAGGAAAAGCAACATTTCCAACAACAGAAATCTATTCTTTTGGTTTTGTTGCCAATGTCTGAAATGAAAGGTCACATGGTACGCACTGTGTGGAGCAA
This sequence comes from Pampusana beccarii, assembly GCA_013399365.1. Taxonomy (NCBI): domain Eukaryota; kingdom Metazoa; phylum Chordata; class Aves; order Columbiformes; family Columbidae; genus Pampusana; species Pampusana beccarii. The sequence goes on from VWYH01000398.1 coordinate 28,356, forward strand.
AATGAGGTATGTTGGCTTTATTTTTTTCATTTCGGTAACTAGAACAAAATTAACACATCTCCCCCCTCCCCGGCTGTTTGTTTGTTTGTTTAATTTAACTAATAGTCTGCTCAGTTTTGTAGAACACTACCAAAATGAACTAACGATAACACCACTGATAGCTTTCACATGGCATCCTTCTTAAACCCAGGTGCAAGTTAGAAGCAGACCTGAACATTGATTTTCTCTTTATTTTCAGGCAAGCAGGCCTATCTGCCTAACTTTATTCACCACCCTTGAGATGTATTCCTGCTGCCTCAGTTTTAAGCTACCAAAAGGCAGCCTCTGTGAAGAGATTAATTTCCATGCAGATAAAGGAAAGAAAGAAGTTCTCCTGGAGGGTATTTCAAAGCAGGACCTGTATCTAGGCCCTCCACGTACAGCTTCTGATACAGAAGCGTAATCAGAGAGAGTAGAAAGGCTAACTTCTTAAATCATGTCTCTTAAATTAGGCATTTTCAGTATCTTCTTACAGCTCAAATAGAACATTTTGGTTATTGAAGCTTTCCCTGATTTTAATCCTTGAATTCAATCAAAACCAACCTATTTGCATAAAAAGCTCATTTGAAAATAACTAGCTAGAAGTGCCAAATTGTCAGCCCTGGAGGTAAAGCATTTTTTATGAGCCGTACTGAGTTCTCATGAGCAGAGGCAACAGAAAACTATCAGCACAGCCACACTCGGAACGCTTCAGACATGGCTGGCATGGAAAGACCACCTAATTGATGGGAGGGAAAGGTGAATTTCAATACCCTTTGATATTGTACTGTTTCTGCTAAAAACAGTAAGATAGGTGTAAATATTTGCCAGCATGGACTATCCTTTGTTAGGAGCTAGGAAAAAAGAAAAAATAATTACCCATAGAATTTTATCTGCTCATCTGCAGTTTCAGATTTGAGAATATTCTCATCCAACAAAAGCACTTAAATACATGCTTAACTTTAAGTAATCCCACTAGAATCTACTACATCTGAAAAGTAAGCAGTAATCATGAAACAAAACGTTACTCCTCATTCTGAAATATGTCTATAACTGAATGTCCTAAATGAGGCAGAGGAAGAATTTCACTTTTTTTTGTCCCCTCACTGTTGAAATTATTTGCCTAATCTTTGAACCATTACTTTAATTAAACTCTGTGTGTATGTATCTGTGTGAAAGAGGATGAAAAATGCCTTGCTTTCATCCTGGAACCCATTTGTTTACATGTTGAAAATCCCAGAGTTTCTGGAAAGTGAAGCATAGTTTACAAGAGACCTCTGAATGACAACAAAATTCATGGTAAGAAAAGTATTTTGTAACTATTTTTCCCAAGTACATTCCCAGTTCTGATTCTAGGTCGTCTTAAAGTCCACCCACTGACACCTTTGGCTTTTCCTCATGTATCAGCTCTTCTGGGAAACAGTTGTTTTGTTGCACGTTATCCTGTTCAATTGTGGTTTTGTACAACCACTGCCTTTTCTCTTAGCACAGCCAAGATAAACACCAAACATCTTTCTTGCTATTCTGTGATAGAAATACTGGATGAAGAATTGGGACACAGTGTGTAGACATCTTATTTAAATAATGGATGAGGGAAGATCCCCATGATGGATGAGGTGCTCAGCAGACTAGCTTCCCTAATAACTCACTAAACCCAAAAAGCTCAGGATTTTTTTTGCTCACAGAGCTCAGAAAACCATGTATAATTCTACCTTTCAGTTGCTTTGAGAATGAACCGCTGGGAGGCTGATAAAGGGTATTAAGTTGACATTTCTCTTACAGAAGTTTTCTGATGATAGCATTTGTAGAGAATACCGAGGATTACAGAAAGGTTTCTAGTCTGGGTTATACGAGGCGATTATAGTCAGCATTTTTGATGGACTGAACAGATCATTCACTCAGGCAGTAAGGTTTAGTGAGAACTGAGAGAATCAAAGATCTTTCTTTTGGCTGCTACTTGGACACAGCTGAGGTCAGGCCTGTTGCACAATGTTCACTTTGATGGCATAGTAACAGCATCTATATTCTTGCCAAATGCATACCTTCTGCTCTGCATCGCAAGATTCCTCCTGGTGCACCTGGGCAGCCAGCCTTGCTGTCTGTAACCCAGTGACAGTACTGGACAGTGTCAGCACCTCCAGCAGTCTGAAACAAAGGACAACTTTGTCATTATTCATGAATTATATTTATAATAGAAAACTGACAACCAAACTTGTGTTGATTCTAATGAGTCATAGATCAGGTTCAGAGCGTCACATTCAGATGTTACTGCAGTGGCTTGGTCTTGCAGGTGGGCATGGCAAGTTCATGATCCTTACTGCCTTCCCTATGTGTCCAGGCAGCTGAAAACTCCTCTTTGAAAGAAAAGTGACAACCGTCTAATAACTAGCTTAGGATTTTGAGGTACTAGGAATCACACATACTGCTAACAAAAAGAGACACAGGGCAATCACCTTAAAGATGAGGGTGCTTAGAGTTAAAGCTCCTCACATCTGCCAGACCCGTTGTTCCACTCCTGCTACAGCAACACACATCTTGGGACTTTCCCCTTCCCCCTTTTATCATATTTTAAAAAGTAGTGAGTCTGTTAATTAGTGTCAAAGAAACCATGCAAACTAGTTGAAAGCAGCTTTTCTGCCCCCAATCGCTGACAAGCTATTAGGCCTGACATTTCCTTCAGCACAGTATTCCTTTGATTAATGCAGCTGCACAATTATTTTTTTTTCAAAATTTGTATAATACTCTCCCATGACAGGAACTGATTTATAAATATAGGACGAAGATTAAGAAGAGGTGGACTTTCAGTGTGGGAAAACAGGTATAATGAGGTTCACAGTCACAAACAGGGAGGCTGTTATACTGGCTGTGAATCTTGGGCAGTTTATTACTGACTAAGGTAATAGCAAGGATTTTATAAAAGGCAGAAAGGGGCCAGCAGCACTTTCCTGTGATGGGGACCTGTTGTTAAAAATGCTCAGAGAACAGGAGAAGTATTTCACCTGTGGCAGACCACGTGCAGAAATTCTTCATATCAACTGGACTATGAGAAAGTGGTGACTGATATGGTAGATCTCTTGAGGGAACTAAGGCAGCCCAAAAGCAGCAGGCAGTGCTGCACAGAACAGCTCAGGCTCACAACCTGATATTCACCTAAGACATCCTCACTGTCGTGTTTCTTTTCTCGCATCTTTTTCTCTCCCACCCCTACCGAATGCTAGGTTCTGTAAGAGCCGAGGTCTCTCTTTTTTTTCTGATAGTTAAACCAGGTCTTCAAATATAACCACAGCTCTCTCTAAAGCAAACTTCACATCAGCCCTTAGGACGTTGCCATAAAAGCCATGTCTATATGAGCCATATATTCACGTCCCCTTTTGTCCTGTTGCTGCCCTGGCAATGGCAAAGCAGGAGGAGAATAACTGCCCTGCCCACTGCAGTCATGCTGCAGCTCACAACATGATTAGGATTACGGGTCCTTTCCCTCCCTCCTGATGCTCTTTTCTCTCTTTTTCTTTTGCCTACCTTGGGCTCAGCATAAAGAGGTGTACAGAGGCTGCCTCCTTGACTGATCCCTTGAACAATCTCCCAGCTTTCTCTTATGTGAGACTGACAACATTTCTTCAAAGGACTTGCACAAAAACAAAGCCCTGTTTCAGAGTTTCAAACTGAATTATTAAAAATAAGTAGCTATTTCTTATTTATCTTGTTGTTCTCTGCTGAGTCAATCTGCCTCCAGCTACCTATCCCAAAGCTTAACATATGCCCAAGCCTCCTTTGAAGAAATCAGATTTTTTTGTCTTCATGCTTATATACATAAAATGTAACAGAAACCTCACAGTTATCCTGCATTTTGTATTTTCACATCTGAATGAATTTGCCATATGAAATACTCAACCAGAGGGGTTTGGTCTGGATTTTTATTTTCAGGTTTGCTTTGGTAAAAAGCCACCATCCTCTCTGCACGTAAACATTATTTGTTGTCAAAAATCATCAACTGGAGACATTGGACACGAAAGTGGAACACTTGTTTTTTTCAAAATTTCCTACACGGACCACGGTAAAACCAAAACCCTTTGATGATTCTGCCTGAGGTTCTTGAAGAAATATATCATACATGACCCTACAGTATGTTTGTGTCCATCTATCCTTGTGCTCTTGTTCCTTCGTTTCCTCGAAGTGTATTTTTAATCCATTACCAACTTTAAAATATAAGCAGTGCCAAAAAGTTGTATGAAAAAGGCAGTGTTCTTAACTGTGAAGTCTAATTAATTTTTTCTTCCCTACATAATAAAGATATGCAAGCTATAAAATGCACTCAGTCCTTAACACACAGAAAATTCAAGCCACACCAAGGATCAACTATAGGACCAATTTTAGGAGACTAAAACACTTCACCAGACTCAGTGTTCATTGAACGGAGAAAGGCCACACCATGTCTGACAGGTGGGTATGTATAGCAACACAGTACATCTACAGATAGGGATATTCCCTTGAGAGAGACAGCTTTAAATTCCTTTTCACTTCAGTCCTAAAAGTGAAACCTAGGTCTGCTGTCCACAGCAAGTACTCTTGTCACCAGGCTTCTAGCTACTCTCTTCCTACAGTGCCTGTCATTTTCACTTGCTTCTGGATCTGCATAATTAACTGGACACTAATGAATTTCCATGAAAGGTTTCAGTTTCAGTGAATCAGCTTTTTCTGATGAAAAATGACACTGACAGAAATTTCTCTGCCAGCTCTCACATTGGACAACCTTCAAGCAACTCAATTCACCTCTTCTTTTCTCTGTCTTGAAACAGGGTAATAAAGATGACCTCTTTCTTGTAAGCCTCTCTGAGTTCTATGCACAAAAGCATTGTCTAAGAGCAAAGTATCGTCATTATTTATTATTCTAAGCATCACAGAGAAAGTAAAGGGAAAGCTAAACCCTAACTAGGATATTCACTGAAGTAACAAAACAAAGCCATGCCTCTGGCAACACTTTTAACTGTTACAGCTCAGACTTTTTTTTCCTTTGGGTAGCTATCTAAAAGGTTGGTGTCATTCCCCAATATAAAAAAAACCCAACTTCATTCCTTAAAGTTAAGTAGACAAAACAAACAAACAAACAAATCCAACACATTTTTTAAACATATAAACAGCCACTGACGCTTCTGTCTCACAGCAAGGTTTTTCATTTCCAGCACTTTCTTGAGCACACAAAGAATCAGTCATGAAAAATATCTCCATATTGCAAACACCATATTCAGAATATTACACTTTAGAGGTAAAATCATGTTGTACCTCAGAATAAAAATCAAATTCTAGTAACAAAAACAAATTAAGCACTCAGTATCTTGCCCCTCATACCATCAGCAAAAAATCCACATAGAACATTGTTTTACGGAATATTCCATATCAATAAAGTGCCTATGTACTTAAGTACCATTCAGCAGAGATTACCACCCAAAGTTATTTCTCCTTACATTTCAGTGAGATTGTAAAGTTTTACAAGGCATAGAAATGTTCAAGACAAAAAAAAAAAAAAAAAAAACCGCTCCCTTCTGCAGAAAGCTCTGACGGTACAAAAATGCCACCTAGGCTGGTAGTGAGGACACTTTCTAAACACCAGACCGAGCAGGGTGAAGGGCTCGTAGTCACAGACAGACCGAGAGCTTCTCTGCAGCACCACTCCATTAAAAAGGGTTATATTTCTCCATTGCTTAAAAGCAACTATTTTTCCCAATAATTGTTCATCTAGTGTGCTTAATTCTCTGGAAGATGAATTCTGGCAAATCTTGTTGCATTGGTTTAAGCCAGTCCCTCCTCTTGCTAACTGCACCTGTCCTCACAGCCTGTGCTGAGACTGTAGTGTGACCCCAGAGCTGCTCCTCTGTGTGTGGAACATCAGCACCAGCCCTGGCAACTCCACTTGAAATCCAAACTGTGACCTGAAGTCACCAAGAAGGGTGGATTTCCATTCAATGCCTAGACTACAGAATGGACTGGAGAAAGGAAAAATGTGAGTCCCATGCTAGCCAGCGTGATGATAGGAACTGGGACCTTTGGAAGAACAGAAGTAGCAGAGCCACAAGAGTGTGGTGATATCTGAAGCTCCCACAGTTTGCTGACATTGAAACAGATCAACCAGCCAGGACTGAGGCAAAGTACCAACAAGCCCATTGGCTTGAGATACCAAAGAAAGCACACACCAAAGCTCAAGAGAAAAGGCTGACTTTACTTGGTACAATCTTGACTTCCTCTGGAACAGGACAGAGATTCCACCTTACATCGGTACTTTATGTCCTTGATGTTTCATAATGATCAGGACTTAAAAGTAGGAACTGCTTCTTGTAAAACCCTGCACAGAGATGGTGCCAAAAAGTCACCATATCTTTGCAAGAAGAGTAGGAAGCTATATGTATCAAAATACACTTTGTCAGTGCAAAGTTTCAGCTTACATGTCAATATAAATTTAGAAGCAAGAACACCTAGCAAGTAAAGACAGTATTATATTCACTGCTGCAAGCAAGTCCTGATCTTCCTCTTCCCCACCATCTTTCAATTAGCCAAGTACTAAAGTATAAAAACCTTTCTAGAATCAAGAGGAATTATGTCTCCTTTGCTGCCTACATCTTCTTTTGCTATAACTTCCATTTCCAGAGTCTTTTTCAATTAAAAGGCAATATAGCATGACCATAAAAATTATCACAGGCTCCTAAAAGATCCACTTGGCTTTGGAAAGAGCCTTTTAAAAATTTCGATATTTTCTGTCAATGTTCAAAAGTAATATAAAACCTTTGGAAAAGATTCAAACTCTGTGCCTGAGAGAGAGAATTATTTTTGTAATTGAAAGAAGAACAGCAAAACACAGGTTCTGTAATAGCACCTGGACTCTTGGGAGATTAAAGAACCAGCTACTTTGTCAACTCAAAACATAAATTTGGGCTGTATTTTTCTGCATTTGTTGTTTTCAAGGTGATAACTTATTATTTAATAGAAGACAATTAGAGCTGTCTGCATAGGAATTTCTAGATACCTAAAAAACTGTGTTGTGTGTGGAGCTGGTGAATCTTCACAAAGAGATTAATTCATAGAGAGGGGAGATGAAAATTAACCTTCCTGACAGCCCATAAGTAGTTTCATACTATCTACAAGCCAAATGCTGTGAGTTACTTGCATACCTCAGGCACAGAGCAGTTCATTTAAAGAGATTTATTTCTACCTACCTGTCCTTTCTCCCTATGATGTTTAAATGGCTACTTCATGAAGTAAAATAGCATGCAAGGAAAGGAAGGTATCTGAATGCAATGACCCTCCTTGCAAAATGCGTCAACCACGCTAACAAAACAGGTCTCTGATGAGCCACAGCACTGCGATGACATTATTGGGGCATCTATCTGGTCTTTCACTACCTTCAGATACTTTACAGAATCTACTTGTCAGAAAAGCCCTTTGCCTTCCAGCTCTCGAACACAAGTACAACTATTTCCTTCTCTCAAAGGGGTTTGTCTGTTTCATCACTTCCACTCCGGTCTGGGCAGACAGCTAAATAAATGATGAATGAAAAATTGAACTTTTCCAAAGTCTAGAAGAAATTCAGGGTCAGTTTCTATCCATTTTAGGCATGTGGGAGGTTGTCTCTTTCTTTGATTTGTTGAGGGTTTTGTGGTGTTTGTTATTGGGCTTTTGTTTGAGCTTTGTTTAGTTGCTGTTGTTTTGTTTGGGTGGTTGGTGGGGTCGGTGGCTTGTTTTAAAAACTTGTTTGAGTTGGTTTATCCAGCCCTAAACAAATCACAAAGTTCAGTCTGTCTTTTCTGGATGTCTCTCTAGTGAATGCTCTCATTTTCTTTGGTAACTTACTGCAGCCTTCAGTCTCTAATTAGGCATGCAATCTGGTTTTTCATATATAAACAATTTCCATTGACATTAACTGGGCACTGATTTGCAGAAGCAAAGAAGAAATGCAACCATTAGTGGCTTGTCTGGTTTTGCTGGTTATGCTCATTCACTGTTCATTGTCTGCGAAGCTGCTCTTGCATGATAGTGCTGATTCAGGGGATCAAAGCACTGCATTTTTTTTATTTTTTTTTTTTTTTATTCAAAGATTTTCTAGTGTTGTTGCACTATGCAGCTTTTTATCCCGCAATATATCCTTGCAAAACAGAGACACAAATATTAGGAAGGTTTACAGGGCTGTATACGGTTGTTCTTGTATAACCAAATTCATTGGGCTGTGAAGTTTGATGCCTTTTCTTCATTAGCCAGAGAAACCGGGGAGACTTTAGTTAGTACAAAGAGACGAGCGCAGTGGAAGTAATAAATACAAAGTGCCTCATGCTGAATCAAAGCTTATAGAAGGAAAGAGGGTAAAATTATAGCACAGTAAGGATAAAGTACCACAAACTGTGAAAATCAGATACAGGGAAGGGGAGAAGAATTAAAAAAAAAACCATGGATATGTATTTGAGGTAGCTGTTTAAGAGTGCTGTTGTCAACTACAGAGGCTGTGACTTGGCTACATGTCTTTTATTGTCACTTTTCACATTGTGTTCTGATTTTTCTCTCTTTCAAACTGGCAAGAAGAACTATTCAAAGCTATCCACTGTTTTTTTGTGGGGGGAGAGAGGGGAGTTACTCCATGGTTATGCTTTTGAGCATGTACAAATAGATTCTGCTCAACAGGTCTGAAGGATGCAGTGACAGTATTCTCAGCCTTCGCTTACTTGATTTTAAATATTCTCTGACTCTGTGATTTAAAGTACTACTCCATGGCCACTGATGCAATCAAGTGCAAGATGTATCTGATTTGTAACAGGAATTTGTTCATCCAGCAGGATTTCTAATCTTTAAGAAAACAGCATCGTCAGGAAGAGTCTCAAGTCCCACAATTTAAATCCCAATGCAGAAGAATCTCAGACACAACGAAACATTTTGTCAACAGTTAGTTAAACTTGAAGAGGCAAGAATACTTAATGCATAAACTCTAATAATATTTTTCTGCCTCTTAATAACACAGAAGTATTTTCAAATCATTTTTTTCATGGTACTAAATTCAACCAAGTAATTTAATAGCTTAAATTTGACAGGCCCCTTAAATGTAGCCTTGTGAATGTCCCCTTTCCTTTGCCATTCAAAGCAGCACCAGATTTCACTGGAGAGCTTTATGAAGCATCAAGATGCACAGGCGAAAATACAGTCAGCTTAAAAAGATAAATGCTTGTCAAAAGGAACTGTATTTGCTGTCCATTGTTTCCTCCCATTTATTAATCTTATTGCTCTCATTTTATCAAAATAGAAATTCTGCCACTACAAACATAGTCCTAAAGTCTACAGTTGCAAGACCTGAAAATGTGTCTTGTCAATAAACGAAACACCTGTGTACACAACACGTTAAGAGCCTTCAGTCAAGCCACCAGGCTTTGTATTTCTTTACTCATTCCTTCTCTATAAAAAATGTGCTCTAGAAAATTGAAGTGCAAATAAGGATGTGCAACCATCAACACCGGTTGTGATTTATAATAAACAGCAAAAATGAGAGGTTCTCTCCACATTTGCATGCAGCAGACTTAACCATATAAGAAGAAGTCTGTTGTGCTCCCAACAGATCAGATGCAATCACAGGGAGGTCTGCTTACAGGTTCTTGCATCATAAAATGATTTTTAAAAGTACCTGGGTTTGGGAGTTTGATTAAAATGTAATGGAAAGCATATTTTTAAACACCTTCTTATTTTTAAATTAAGTCCCTGCACTAAAGATGCAGGAATTTTCTAGAAGTCTGTATTGCCTTTCAGGTAATTGCTTATTTACCAGCACTAGAAGCAAAGAAAAAATTGCATACATCTCCATGAAACCAATCATGGAAGTCTCTCCATTGACTTCAGTTAACTTGGGCTTAAAACTTAAACAATGTTGGATGCATTTCTATGTAGAGCACAGGATTCTCTGCATGGCTTGAAGCCCTGAAGATGGGCATTTCAGCACCAGCTTTGCACGCTTTCCCATTCAGGACTGCTGAAACGAGCTAATACACTCACATGGAAATTTTCAAAATCATTTTCAGCTTCAGATTGATGTGTCTTGGTCCCATTTTTTTTTTCCACCGAAAAATAAAAATCAAAAGGTATTTGCACAAGTGGCTACATTTGTTCAAGGGAACAGAAATGGGAAATTATCTGTGCAGCAAACTAAGAGGTGGTGATGGTCTCACAGTTAGGCGGAGGCCTGTGACTTGGCCAGGTTTCAGGCAAGGCTGTAAGTCAGGAAAGTCTACACAGCACCTCTCCCTTATAACAGAGTTGTGAACAGCAGCAGATGTGGTATCGCACTCTTCCAAGTTATAACTTCACCCACGCATTTTTCAAAGTGAGTAAAACCAAGTATAATACTTTACTGACGTAATACATGAGATAATGGTTTGAGAAATCCATTGCACTATTGAAAAATGATTCTTATTGAAGATCCTAGCAGTTCAACTAGACACTTTTCAGAAATGAATCTTGAAACTGCTCATCCCCTGCCCCTTTATTCTTTAAGTGCCCATTGATTGAGAGTCTGATGTGCATCCTCAAGCACAAAGGGTTAATTACTGTGTGCCACTATTACTTAAAATAATTCCCGTAGAAAAACCAGCTGTAATTGCCTATTGTGTACCTACTTTCAAAAAGTCTGAGCACATTTTCTTTAGAAATCATAGCAATTTTAATGTTCCTGGCAAACAAAGGAATAATTACCCTTGCAGTCACCGGAATCAACGATATGCACATGATAAAAAAAAACAGAAAAAAAACCAAAAAAAACCAACTAGAAAGTATCCATTTCAACCTACTTCAACAGTAACAAATTCCCCAAAGTTAAGCTATAGCCAACTTTAGCAATAAAACTTGACTATCCTTTCTCTCGCTCCCTGTCTTTCATGTTATTAATTCTTTGGTGAAATATAGCTAAATTTCTGGGGAAAAGCAAGGCCTTATAAGTACATATGGGCACTTTAAAAGCTACCTCTCCATATACTGTAGGAGCTGAAGGGAGGTAAAGGAAAACACAAAAGGAAGCTAGAAAAAAAAAAGGGAAAATAGAGGAAAGCTTAAAGAGTGAAATCTTCTGAAATAAGCCTCTCCACAGCACTTTCTATAAAGCTGTTCATCGCTGGGTAGCTTGGAAAGCATTTCTGCTTGTTCACAGAAACAAGAAACCCCCTTAAACACAGGTTTAATTCTAAGGAAATTCAGAAATCTCACTAAGTTATTCAGAGGAGATGGGGACAGGCTGTCCCTGTGGTAGGACACATGTTTGCACAGTCTGGATAGCAACGGTAATAACAGTAGTAATAAATAATAATCATTCACAGGGTTTTTTTTTGCCCTGCAAACTTAGAAATGCTACAGAAAACAAATGTTTAGCTCTTCATTAAGTCATTTGAAGTGATTCTTCCAGCCAAATAACAAAATACGAAGTGAGGATATCCAGAATATAGTTGAAATGCCAACAGCACACAGCTATGTAGCTCAGCAGAGAGAATTTGGCACGTACTACTGAAATTTAATGGAAAACCAAGTTTCTCTTACCACTGCAAATCTTCTGTTCAGTCAGTGCCTCTCCCTGACCAGTATTTTCCCCAGTTTTACCTCAGATGACCTTCTTTGCTGAGGATGAAGAGTGACCATTCTGCCATGTTAGCAAAAAGTGCCCTGTTTAATAATGATACACAATAAGAAATTGCTCCTTGGTCCCACCATGACCAGATAGCAGTGAAGGTCAAATATGTTTTGTTCACATACAAGGTCAGTGGTCAAGCAGACTGTTGCTTCTGAAGTCACTGGTAAGTTCAAATCCAGCACATACACAGAGCTTTTAACACAAAGGAGAAATGGACTTGAAGAAGTGAACACCAGCAAGAACAGAAATAATTTCTTTTTGTGGGGAAAGCAATTGTATATAAATGATCTCCCCTGCACAATTAAAGGGTTTTTTTTTCTTATCATGCTAATGTAAAAGGATGGACAACCTAACAAAATTGTTAGCAGAGGGAATGGGAAATAATACAGCTTATTGTATTTCAGATTAACTATGCTTTCACAGAAATAATGCTCTGGCATGCTGAACAAAACATCATTCCCTTGTGGGTTAGATAGCACAAATTTCCTTTTCAGGTTTTAATTCTAAACTTAAATTTATGAAACACTAATCCACGCACCATTAAAGATGGTATTTGCCAGTATAGCCAGCAAAGCAGGAATGCTTATGAGCTTTCAGGAGTGTAGTTTTTAAAGGAGAAAACTCATTGGAGTCAGCCTTTTCCATTGTTCATGCAGTTCTCCATTTGGCAATACTCCAAAAAGGAACAGCCATAAGAAACTGTACAATCTGTTCTCCTTAAATCAGACAGAAATTTTGGGGTTTTTTTTCTTATTTTTTTTGAATATAGGGATTTTTTGCCAAGGGAAGGGACAAAGTAGAAGTCAGAGTGCTTTGCTCCGTTATATATGTATATACACATTCAGATATAACCATAGATCAGATCAAAGACCTACCATGTCCGGTAACCCAGCCCAGCTTGTTGGATAGTAGAGTACGTCACAGAAAGACAACTACATGGGCAGGACAAATACAGTGTTATTTCCTAAAAATACCCTTTCAGTCTCCAGCAAATTGGAGTTCAGAGGTTGCTTGAGCCAGATACATTGTCTTGATACTTACAACTCCTCACTGGATTTATCCCATTGCTTTTCTGAACTCATGTAAACTTTCAGCATTCAGAACATTCTGCATGTCGTGTGATCAACTTCAGCTTTTTATCAGTGCTGAACTGACCGCCTGCTGATTTCATTTGCTCTCTTTCTTCTGTAATAGACCTAACACAATACTTGCTTTTTAGGATAGTACTGAGAATTGAGCTAATATTTTTGCCACACCATCCACCAGGATGCTAAAATCTGATTCCTAATTGGAAACAGACAGCTCAGAAGCCATCCTTTTATATATACAGATAGGGTTATTTTTTTCTCTTTTATGCATCGCTTTACATTTATCTACACAGAGTTTCATGTGCCATTTCTTTCACTCAGTGATTTCAGCTCATAAGATTTCTCTGCAATTCTTTGCAACTGGTCTTTGTCTTTAGTATCTTGACATTCTTTGGACTGCCAGTAAACTGTGACCTGTTTATTCACTCCACTTCAAGATTATTTTGACCACAATCATTTTTCAAGATTATATATTGATCAGCACTGACTCAAATACAAACTTATCTCTAATGACATCAACACTTCTCCACACGTTGAAAACTGATTGTCTGTTTCTATGTTCTTTCCACTTTTTAACCAATTACTTTGCCATAGAAACACAAGGATATGTAACTTACGGCAATTCAGTGGTTATATTCATTTCTTGAAGTCCCTTTAGTAAAGGATAACTGTCAAGTACCTTTTCAGTATGAAGGTAAACTGCATCATTGGGAATGCCCTTATTAACTTGCTTTTTGTCTACTCAAAAAAAAAAAGACAAATTTGTGAGGCATAACTTCCCTTCACAAAAATTATGCTAATACTCCTTCTTTTCAGCCCATTTCTGCAGAGTGATCTCCTTTAGAACCTTGTCAGTGCTTCTCCTATCACAGAGTCAATAGCTGATGTGCTCTGATACAGGTTCAGTTTGCTCATAAGACCCCAACTAAAGAGCCACAAAATGGAAAGAGAAAACAGTGCAAGCATTTAAAGAAGAACAATCAAACAACAACAACAAAAGCCCTTACAGAGTCTTCCAAATGAAATACAACGAAGGAAAAAAAAAAGTAAATCAATAATGTTTTATCTTTCTACTATAGCTTAAACCCAGCTCCACTTTTGTGTACCATACATTCATTAGTCATGACAAGTCTTTGATCTTAACTAATAGACAAAGGCATAGAAGAACAGCCTTCAAAAAATTTGTTGGCTTCCCTGTAGCAGTGGTGACGACTTTTGTCCCCCTATTACCATAGAAACTGAGTCAGCAATAATAGTACTTGCAAATAGTATCTCCCCCAAATATACTGTATGCTGTCAACAACCAATATTTGCAAAATATCTGACAATGACCATCATGCTGGACAATTTCACAGGAGCAAGAGGTTGGAGAAACTTACTCTTCTGCAACTTATACTTTAATGAGCACTGTCAAATTACCTATTTATCTGCAAATGCATGTTTCTCAAATACATCTAGAAATTATCTCTGTATTTTTATTATACGATCAAGTAGCCTCAGTTTGCTATTACTGGCTCATATGTCTTTGATAAACAGCTGTTCAAAAAGTGTTTACAGAAGTTATTCTTCTCTTAACTATTGTAGTGGCATGGAAGTGGAACTGTGCACCTAGTTAATTTTAGTTATTTTGTAATTAGTTTTAAATTATTTAACTAGTTAAGGATAATGCGTTTTGTTATCTCCCCCAAGCAATACAATCCCAGTTAAAGATTACATAAAAGGAGAAGTATCTACTTCAAGATGCAACAGAGGATGCACAGAACAGATTGTTTGTGTCTCCAATTAATTACTGATTAGATTTTTACCTCAATATATAAAATATTCATGCCTGCGTATTAAAATTCAGTCAATTTGACAGTCCCAGAAAAGATATATGGGGGGGGGTGTTTTTTTGTTCATTTTTCTCTCCGTTTTTTATTCTAGGGGTACAATAGCAGCCAGATAAGGAAGTCTTTTAAAAATTGATTTTTCTTCTTTCCCCAAATGCCAGAGAGACTGTTTGAAGTCCCAGTAAAGTTTTCCAATTTCATTTAAAAGTTGCCTCTCTTACTTTTTTCCACTTCTGAATGTTTAAATGCTTTTTTCCTATTTCTGAATGTTTAAAATGCATCACTCATCTTTTTAATAGCACCAACTGAAAGATTCATATAAGCTGTAGCAGAAGAGTCTTTGCAAAATAGATGCTGGAAAGGAAGCGAGCCACTGATAATGTTCTTATCTCAATGGTGTGGAGTGCAGGCTGAGGTCTCAGCTCACCTTACCAGGTTAGTCAAATCACCCCATCTTACAGTTTGGGCTGCTGGACTGATATGGCTGCAAGGCACTTATCTTCTCTGTACCAGGACAGGAATGGTAGCCCTTGGTAACAGCGAAACACAGGCATTTGCTAAACAAACAAGTCTAAGCTACAGTCTTTAGTAAAGCTATACCTTAGCTTAACTGGCTTTAGAAGTTAATTGAGACAAACTGAATTAAAGTTCAGTTAATTATGTGTGAAAGCCTCCACAAAATGATTAATGTGAAGAAACTATTCCGCTCCAGAAGGTAATTCAGATTATTCCCTTTTTCTTGTGTCCTCCCCACATGAAGAAGCCGTTTATAAATCAGACACCCTATCCCCCACTCAGTTGGACTTCAAGAACACGTGGTTTAGAAACAGAAAAAAAATCCATCAACTGCAATAACCTCACCTACGTGCCTAAAGATGTTCCCCTCTAAATGAACTAAATTAGGCCTTATGCTTATTTTGCTTACCTTTCTTCTCCCTTTGGCAACAGGAACTTCTGCATTAGTATTCAAAGAAACTAAAGTAAGGTAGCTGTGCATTTCAGTGTTCCACTCTAGAGAAAACTACTCACAACTTGTATTATTACCAGCATACTCAAAAACCTGTCTTTTTAAGATAAACACTCTAGTCAAAACAGAAATTATAGCTTCACGCAGAGATTATTAGGAGATATCCTTTGGTCCATGTTGTGAGGCAGCCTGGTCAGACCCTCGTGACCTTCCCTTCCAGCCTCAAATCTCCAGGAAATTGTTGGAAAGCAGTTGCTGTTTTAATTACAAATTTCAGTTTAAATAACCAGCCAATCGTTTGGCAGCTGCTGTCCAGTAAGGATACAGCCTTCCTTAAACTCTTCAGTTAATAAAAATCTGTAAGAAACCAGAGGAAGCAAACACATCCATTTTGTGCAACATTAAGTTAGAAGTACCAAAATGTCTCCAGATGCTTTCGGTTTTACTTTTGCAAAGTTGGAGAGCAAAGTTTGACAAATATTCATACCTTTAAAATGTGTCTACTCAATGAAGAGTGTGAACCCAGAAAAAACTCCAAATGCTGAAGATCCGTTTTTAATGAAAGAGAAGTGAATCTGTCCAAACCCTACTGGAGGACGCTGTTTTTAACAGTCCTGTGGCACATGGTAGTATTCTAAAGAATCTTCCAGTTGCTCATATGTCGAATCAGCTCAACTTCCTAAGCTTTTAATCATCAGTCCCTCTGACTGGATTGGGGTTCATCCCACACCGACAGCCCCCAAAGTCCCCCGGAGCCTGAGTGTCTGAAGGCAGAGGCTGAAGTTGCAGCTGTGTACTGTGAAACCATCTGTGCAGTCTCACAGCAACTGTTCATCTAAATGGCTTCAAAATGCAAGACTGATGAGTCTTTTCACTTCTGCTCAGTAGGTGATAAGAGAGCATTTTACCCCAAGCTGTGGCCCAAATGTATTGGACACTAGATGCATTACTTTTATTTTTATTTCATCTTGGAGTGAGAATTAATAAAAACTAGCCTTGTAATGGCCCAGCTCACTCATCTGTTCACTGCCATGGCATTTGCTGTGTGGTCCCTTCTAGTCAGTCCCTGACAATAAGCTACTACATGGTCATTCATAAAACTCCAAGGAATTTTTAGGCCACAGGTTACTTCATTTACTTTAGGAGTGAATTTTCTGTCTGCATTAGAAAATGCCTGTATTGTTCCCTGCCACCTCCTCTTCCCTCTTTCCCTCCCAGCTTCTGAAGCTGAATTTATTAATGTACTGTCTGGGAAAAAAAAAAAATAATAAAAAAAAAATAAAGCTTTCACAGGAAATCACCATTTTACTGATGTCTCTGTTCTCTCCTTACATTACCTGAACAATTTTATTCTCATGTACATACTTGTCTTCCTATTGCATGTAATTGTGTGTCTATCTAAGTGGTTAATGCAAGTGTAATGATGCCAATTTCCAGCCTGTCAGTTATTCTGGTGATACAGGTCAGTGGCTCTTCTATTCCTCCTCTGCATTGAGCTGATTGTCACAAACTCACCCTAAAGACTGGAGGACAGCAAAGGTAAAATGAGGCAGCAACTAAACCAGGAACTATGGAGACCATAAAGAGCTGGGAAGGCTGGCAAAGCAGCTCACGCCGTCACAAGCAGGAGACAGGTTGCACAGTGAGACTCCGTTTTATGAAATACTTTATTCATTAATTTTCACTCCACTTACTGCTGCTCCTATCATTGTGAAGCAGAATTCATCAACTGCTGGATTGTTCACCCACTAATAGGGAACATGAGCTGGGATTAGACCTTCATGAGACAGGTTAGTTTTACCCTACTGGTGATGTGTTGCTCCAATTTAAGCCTCCGAGTTTGCTCCGCTGCTTTGGTTTTCCTCTTAGCTATGGAAGAGAAGGTGTGAAAGCAGTACATTGTACAACTAGAGATAAATGGGTTATCTACCTGAACACTAGAAATTTGCAGTTTAAGCACCAACAAAAGGATGCTGTCTAGTTTCAGACTTCCTCCTTTATCTAGAAAGGCAGTAGGGATTCCAGAGGACCATTCTGCAGGAGCTGGCCAGTAACACCAAGAAAATTGGGCTACAGGGACACGAAGAATAGCAAGTTTGTAGAGTTCAGTGGCATGTGGAAAACCTCCAGGGAGCATTTACCTCATTTACGTGATGTTTACCAACACTCCAAGGAGCTTAGAAACAGCCAGTGTCATGGCTCCAAGAACAGAGGTAATTTTCAATGCAGAGAGGAATGACCATACACTAGTGCATAGGCTGAAAGGTAGATGCATTAAGGTAAGAGCTCAAGACTTAGCACTGGCAGCCATGGAGAATTTCAACTGCTGCTTAATGTTGGAGCAATTTACTCCAATGTTTCTTTCATGCTCTTTGTTAAATTAAGCAGTTAAGACACAAAAAAAAAAAAGAAAAAAGTTATCCTCACTACAGCAAACGAGGGCCAGGTGAAGCAACATAATATATTGCCACCACATCACACAGAGTCCATCAGAGACATGGAAACTTATTCCAGTTTTCTGGGGGCCCCATTCCAGTGCCCCACAGCACAGGACCCCTTTTCCCTCACAACAAGCTTTGGCCTGTGAATTACAGCAAGTCACAGCAACCCCACACAATGGGCAGACTATGTGTAACTGATGTATCACTTGGAACAGAACTCAAGACTATATAAACAATGCAGATTAAGATAATTTCCTTCCACCTAATAAATATTTTCCACAACAGAGAGCACAAGTGTGTACAGTAAATCAGAATGTGCCAAGTAAATTACATTTGTTTTCCTCAGACTAAGATAGCAGAGGAATATTTAGAGCTGCTTGTAGACCCTGGATTAATCTGATGCCTGAGTGCAGTTTTATCTGCCAAGCCACTTTGGTTCTTCAGGATACCAGAAGACCTTTGAGTCTACTTTATTTCCAGTCAAGAATATCTAGAAAGGCATAATGATGTAATTTCACATTTCATGGAAAGAAATGTATTTTCCTTCTCTTGTAATCTTGTGAAATCCAAACAACCAGTTATACCTGACATCAGAATTTAACCACAGGTGTGACAAAACCAGCTCGTTTCAAAGGCAAGAGCACCTTTAGATGACAATCTGCTTCCAACTCCTGTTCGGATTTCACACATCTTTCATTTCCCCATGTGGAGTAAGATGCTGCGGGGAAAAAAAAAAGTCTCTCTCACACCCTATTAGAATTTAGAAACTGGAAGCTTGACGCATTTTGATTTGCATTAAGAAAAGTATCAGCAAATTAACATCTAGCATGTTTGAGCAGTTTGGGAAGATGCAGTAAATACATAGATCTTCGGACTTTGGTCAGACTTGACAATCTGGAACCGTAAGTACTGTCCATGTTTCTGAAGCTGAAGGTTTTGACTTTCATGCCCCATTGTTGGTAAGATACTGCTTTATGACAGACAATGTGTTAGAAAAGACAACAGTGCAATACATGTAGGGACTACAGGAACACAGAGAGAAGCATAATCAGGCCAAGCATGAGAACTTCTCTCTCTGTCTGGAGTGATGAATGGGATCACAGCCCTTGTTACGGGATAGGCTAAAGGTTCTGAGGTCGGTGTCCCAAAAGTTATCACAATTCAGTCTGATAAAAAGTTGAGACACATCACTCAGGTGCTCCTGCCCTGGCCTAACAGACAAAGCAGACCAATGTAGTTTCTTCATCTGCTGCTACCATTTCTAGTACTTTGCAAGAAAAGAACACGTCCCACTGGTGCTCATTTACAGAAACAACAGAAATCACTGCAGATGACAATGATAAAATGACCCAGAATACCAAACAACATAAATACATAGATAAGTAAAACCTAATACCCTCTACCTAACGCCCACCTTTTGTCAAAACACACATTACCATATTTTTCTGAGCTTGCAGTCTCATCCAAAACACTGACTGGGCAAATACAGAGTAACACCTAAACTAATAGTTTCCTTCAAAATCAAAAATCCTATTAACCCCCATGTAAAATGACCAATAGACAACCAAAATCAGAGCACAGTGTATATCATGTGCTTCCTCGGATAAGCCTGTAATAATGAGGGCAACGTTACAGACAAGATCGTTAGAAGCAGGATGCTTTTATTGGTGAACAGCGCAACTAAGTGACAGGCTACAGCCAAACAATGAGGTTAAGTTTTATACAGTACTGTCGCAGAGAGAAGCCTTGCCCACCCCAAGAAGAGAGATGGAGAATATACAATGGCTACATTAACTCTGGGAAAGGTGACACCGGGCTAATGAGCTTTGCTGAATTCAGATGAAATGGCAGCATAAATTTGCTGGAAGAAAAGTTATTCTACTCTGCACTGATAAGGACTTGGTGATTTAAATGCTCATCAGAAGGACAACCACTGAGGTCTTGGGTTGCCTTTTTGGAAATAAGTTGAGCATGCTGTGATTTACAAAGATCCCAAAATTTGCCTGTTTAGGATTTGTTTTGGCAGTTTGTTATCAGATATTTTTTTTTAATCTAGTAAGAATTTTGTTTTATTAGTTATGATAAAATAAAGTTTTGGGCTTTTAAAAAATCTGATACTATGTGACTGGGGTTTTTTGTTTGATTATTTCTTTTATTAAGTTTATCTCTTTCCTCCAAAACGACAACTGCCATACCTTATACTTTACACAGCCTTGACTTGCAACTTAATGTTTATAGCATTTATACCTTGACCTTTTATACCAGCAACTGTTGAGCTGTCTCTCTACCCTTTACTTGACTGTATAACATGCAGTGAGAACAGAGCAGATCCCTGAGGTGTTATATGCCCAGAAAAAAAAAAAAAATCACAGCCTTTTTGTTAAAGAAGTTTCTTTTCCCTAGGTTTCCAGATGCAGAGACTCAAGCATGGATTCCAGAAATTCTTTTTATTTGTCATGGGTCTCATTTCACATCTCATGTCATGTGCAATGATTTGTGCATTTCTTATTTTTTGATTCAAAACTGCCTAAAGTCACTCCACTGATGTTCCTCCCTACCACCATATAATTATAGTTTAACGGGTCTGATACACAGAGCATGTCTGCTGAGCACATTGATGCTCTTCACAGGGAGAAAAATGGTTTCTATGAAGTTAGTCCTCTGCCAGTTTAGCCCTTGGAGCAGAACAGCACTGCACATTTAGGACAGGATATCCCCCAGGGGCAAGAAGCGGGGAAGAAACAGGTAGCTATTCTGTAAACCAGGTGTGTCATCAGTCTGCATCTCTCACAACAGCTTTACTAGAGACACAAGGTTTCAGAAGACTGCGCCGTACCTCCTGAAGGGACGTGGTCACTGACGCTTTGCACTGTTGAGGCTCAGAACACCACCTTCTTTCTGCTTGATGTGTCACAATCATCACATGGAAGACAGCAAAGCCACAAAAGAGACACCGAAAAGTACAAATACTTTAGTGATATGATCTTGCTTATCAGTAGAACTTAGCAGACTGGCTGTAACTGCCTGATTCCAAATGCCCCTTGTACTAGCAGGAATGGGAAATAACTGCATTACATTTGCACGTAAGGCCTGGCATGAGAGAGAACTCATTGGGGTTTTCTTTCTAAACTACATATGAACTTTGATTAAGCAGAGAAGAATCTTAAATCTAAGCTTCTCTAAGAGCATACTGGGAAATGGTTGACACAAGGAGTCACCAACAGAGTCACTGTTGCTAATGTATTAGCAAAGCACCAGTGTCTGAGAGTGTCATCACAAAACACTTCTTAAACGCATTTGCATAATGAAAGTACTAGATAGTGTTTTGGAGAGTCCAGTTTTCTCCCTGCTCTCAGGAGCTGCTGAATGGCTGCCACTTCAGGAAACCATTTCAAAATAGCTTACTCTTCCAAGTAAAGCCAAGCTACAACCAGGACAATTTTATTCTTTCTGTATTTCTCTTTTCTCCTCTTCTTCCTTCTCACTCATTGCTTTACATCTCATATGAAAATCAAATTTTATGTTTTATTATTATAGACATTACCTTGGAAAACTGCTAGATGGTGCTAGAATATATACATATGCAATACTGTGCCACTGCAGTGGTTTAGGCTACAAAATCCTCACCCCTAGATTCAGTCTTCCAACACAATTGCCTTGTGATTGCTTACTGTGTAAGCCAGAAAGCTGTTTCCCAGGATAGCTGACTCTTATTTCCTCATACGTGGGACAGGGAGAGCGTGAGGAAGTTCACACAAAGACTCAGCTGTAGTCACATCAGGGCCCAGGTCAAGGACACAAACAGACCCGCATGCTACTCAGTGGGAGTGTGTGGGTCCCAGTTCTACACATACATAGAACAAGCATGTAATGGCATGAGTTCTGTATTCACAACTGGAAGCCATCCTGCATAAAAAGAGCATCTTCCAGACACCACTGTGTTATTTATGAATGCAAATATTGGAAGGAAAAAAAAAAAAAAAAAGGATACATGGGAAGGGTACAAAACAAACAAGAAAACAAACCAGAAAAATACCTGCTCCAAAGCAGGTCTACAGCAAAAGATAATTTTGTCAACAGATACCAAATTTGTCTGCGACACATGTTATCCCTCTGTTGTTAGTGACTTTAGATTGGTTTGTGTGGAGAAGTTTAAACACTATGTATCATAAATATATCTGATTATAAATGAGAGATCCAGTTAAAAAGAAGGACCATAACATACAGAGGAACACGCAGAGTCACTCTGGAGCAATTGGGTTTACACAGTACAGACTTTGTTAATAATCTACTAGAGCTTTTATATTTTAAAAAAAAAAAAAAAAAACCACCCACAAAAAAAACCCAAACCACAAAACAAAAACCAACCAACCAGCCAAAAACCACAAAACAAAACATTTTAAAGTGGTATTAATATACTTGATTCTTTGCACTAACGAGTAAGCATGTGGACACTGAGCAAAAAGAAAGCCCACGCAGACTAAGCCCAGCTTTAATTACTGTTAATCTGCAGAGACATTCACATCAGAAATATCACCCTGGCATTTTCCTGTTTACCAGCTGCAGATCAAGCTCTGTAACATTTAATCTTTGTAAGTACTTGCCCTTTGCAAACCTCGCTTTCCCTCAACAAATCACTTCCTCTGCTCGCACTGCGCAGCAGTTTCTGCTGGCTCCTCCCTGACCAGTCCCCCCCAGAGAGAAGTGGGGAGCTCTTCCTGGCCCCTGTTCCCCTTTCCAGCTTTCTCTTCCTGGAGTCCCATACCAGTGTTGGGGACACCAGCTTCACCCTGACAAACCAGAGCCCTGGGAGGCCACGGCAGCCATGGACATGTTCCTGGTGCTGGGCACAGTTTCTGGAAAAGCAAGAACGTGCCCAGCAGAATTGTGTAACTGTCATTAGAGTGTCCAAGGAGCTGCTGAGATCAAAACAACACAGGGACCAGCCCAGAAGCACACAAGCCACTTGAGGAGATCTAGAGCTACTTTGTTCCTAGATAAAGGCAAAGTTAGGCAAAGTTAGCACCACCTCACTTTAATAAATCTACAATCAATCAGAGCACCAATGACCACATGGTAACCACATTTATCTTTTAGTCTAGCAGCATCTGAGAAGGCTAGTACCTCTTGGCATTCAATTTTACCAAGCTGCTGTATCCAATAAGTTTTAAGATAAACTGATTTGTTTTCAGGTTCTCATATATGGGAGAATCACACGAATGTAAGATAGTTGTTTAACAGAAAAATTCAGAGCATCAGGTGTCCCTGAAATCTTTCAGAATAAAAATAATAACAAAAAAGATAAAGCTAATTCATGTCTCAGAAATAACAGTCTTGGTTAGTTGTGCAAGATTAATCCCTTTTCTTCAGGAAAGCCTGCCATCGCAGGCACCCTATCTCTTCTGCTCTTTCAGACCCATAGGTAACTGGACTTACCTCCAGAAGACTGCTAGAAGTTTTAGTTATGCTTCATGCTTCCCAAGACCAGAATTACATGGAACTGCCTTCCCTTGATCTCTCCTTTTCCAACATGCTGTTTCTCCATTTTTGAAGAAACCATGTACAATCATGATAAAAATATCTATTAATACCTATTTACAGAGGTATTTCAACTTGAGATTTTTAGTAAGGCTGTGTGACATTTCCAAGGAAGGTATCCACTGGCATTGGATTTATTAACTTTTTTTGTACTTTCAACATGAAGTATAAGACAAGATTTTAATTTCCTGAGAAAAACAAATAAAAATTATTGTTGCCCTGGTGCTACTTAGACTGAGGTAAGCATTTCTTCTTCACAGTAAACACACAAAAAACCTGTAAGATTAGTGCTTTTTTTTTCAAAAACACAAGTGCCAACAGAACTTCTGATCAAAAAGCATCTCAGGAGTAGAACACCCTTTTTAGTTTAATTGACACTGTGACAATTATTCTGTGCAGAACACCAAATAAGAAATATTTTAGTGCTTTTTCCTCTATTAAAAAAAGAATAAAAAAGCTTCCATTCAACGAAGTCAAATTGAGGACTCAGGTCTTTATTTAGCAGAGCATTCAAGCACATTTGCAGCTACTGCTCTTTACCTATAATTGGTTTTGCAGTGATGCTGTATCAGCCCATATCAGGCAATGTCTATTTCCCATAGCTACTTTTTAAATAAATGGCCATACCCTGAGAGAGAAGTTCCTTTTAAGCACAGCTGAGAGCACTTAAGCACTCCAGATTTGGAGAACTACAACCTCTGGATGGTCAACAGAACTTTCCAGTGATGATGAATCCACAGGTCACACAACCGATGAAATCAGCACTTTATTATCTGCTTTTCCAAATCAACAACCAAATTGACAGAGGCAGTTCAGGTGGCAGCAGAATAAAATCAAGTTCATCTGGCACTCAGCAACTGAAGATTTCATTATTCCCAAAATAGTCTTTATATAAGGTTAATTCAGCATTAATGTCAACACATTCATATTCCACTCTTTTCAGTCATATCACAAAATGTTAGGGATTGGAAGGGACCTCTAAAGATCGTCTAGGCCTATATATATGTGTGTGTATATATATATATATATATATAAAATTACCTCACGAGGCAGGAGATGCTGACTTGCAGGGAGCAGAAAACCAGGTCTACAATGTGGCACCAGGAGTCAGTGCTTAAATGGAGCTGCCTTATCAAGACTGCTTCTCCCAGGAGTTCTGGAGCTCATCAGAGGCTGGCACAGCCCCTGCAAAGCAGTAGTTTCCTTGTCTGAGCACACACATCAAGAGTCCTGCTGAGTTTGGAACCTTCCTCTTCCCCCATCCCATTTTAAACCCCGACTTCCCACTCTCTTCTACAGACCATGCGAAGAAATTTTTTTTTCTCAGGTCACCACCCTCTAAAGCACTAACTTACCACAATGACCCCCTGACACACACCCCACTATTCCCTCTCATGTGGGAAAAGTAAGAGAACTCATCAATACAGAAATTAATTTGACAGTAACCTAGAGAGAGTTGGGAAAATTCTTTGCTTGCCTAATGACTGTAGAGGGACTTTTTATACGGGGATTTCACATAATCTAGCTGTCTGCTATTTAAACAGAAAATAAGCCTACAGAGCCTGCCACTACCTCAGACTTTGAGACCCCTTGCAATTACAAAAGTGATTGTGTTTGAATGGCTGGCTTTCTCCTTCACTGCTCCGCTTCTCTCCGCTTGGGCGCCTTCTACAGGAAAATCATCTTTTGGACATCGTGGTTAGATGTTCCAGGAACTATTGGATTCTCAAAAACTCAGTATATCAGCCTTTTTGCTACTTATAATAAGGGGAGAAGGGAAACGGGCTGTTGGAAAAAAGGGCACTTGTTTAGATACCTTTGAGAGTCCTTATGCACATTGGAAAAATCTCACATCAGCACTCAGAGGTAGGAGTCAGTTAACCTTTGACTGTTTAAAGGAATCACATTGCATGACTTACTGGGTTGCCACTGTAGAAATAATCGGTGAAGACAGTGTAGGAAATAATAATTTACACTTGCATGTCTGCAAATCCAAGTTCTCAATGTGTTCTACAACTGTTAATGAAAAAATATGCAAAAGACAATGGGTTATGTGTTTAAATATGATTAATGTTGAAGTCCTCCCCAGTACAGAAATGTCATGGAGGGAGGATGACACCACCAAAATTGAACAGAGAAGGGAGAACGTCTGGGGTAACAGAATGCACTCCTCTTGTTTTACAGACATTACCTGCTCAGTTCCACTTCAAACAGGAGCAAAAGGTATCGGGCTGTTATAATTTCATGCAAGCTTGCAAACTTGAGTGTCCTTATAAAAAGAGCAATTATACACACACTTTAAGCACGAAGCAACACAATAATTAAATGAGTAATTACCTTCTCACTTTTAAGCTGTCATGCAATTAAACTTAATTAAACATTCTCTATACTTCACTAATCTTATACAAACAGAAGGTAAGAAGGGTGTGGTAAAGAAAGGGCATTTGGCATAAGGTTGAGCCTATTATCCTGCCTATGATAAAAAATAACACTGAACAGTCAGCACTAGATTCTCATGTAATTGCCTTGTTCCTAGTCAGAAAATAACCTGGCCTAGGCTAAAGACAAACAATAGGCTGAGACAATACCATTTAATTTTATGTAGCCTTCTTATATGTAACTTGCAAAATGCTCTGTGGAAGAGACAATTTCAAGGACAGGAAAATGCTGGCACTTTAGAGCAGAGGGAGTGAAGAATTCCATACAGAAAGGCCATTGCAAGTACGAAACAAAACCTTTCACGTGAACATAAGTCCGAGGTTTCTTTTTTCCCCAGCAGAGGAGTATTTGAAAAGACACAACAGAGGAAGGGCCAAACTAAGACACAAGCATTTTAGCAGTACCTACCACAGGGTCCCATTTCCAAAGCTATGAAAGCAGCATTAAGTTCTCACACACGTCTCAGAAAAAACAGAGTTCCCTTGCAGCAGTTACCCATCACAATCATTAGCCTACAGTAGGAGACAGAAAGCCAACCTCAGGCATAGAGCAGTGACAGCCAAAAGAAACTCACAAAGTAAACAGAGGCCATTGCTGAACACATGTGAAATGCCCATGTGCTTTCACAGCACACACAAGCTAAAAGTCGTTTCCAGAAAGACACAATAAAGAAATGCTAAAGAGTCAACTCGAGGCAAGGAAAATAACATTTTGGGAAGCTTCCAACAAAGCTGTAGACAAGCAAGACTCCTTCATGTCTCCTGTGGCCACAGGGATGCTAACTGGCTGTTCTCTCCACCTGCCATAGGAGTGTGGGCATCTGTGGACAGTGTGTACTCATTAACATCGATTCATTAGCTTAGAATTAAGGACATTGTTCATCACAGCAGCACCAAGAATGAGAGAAATCATGAATTAGGCAGCATTTGCACTGATCAAAAAGGCAGGTTTAAGCTGCAAAGAACTGTCCATGGAAGGACTGGCACAGGTCATGGGTCAAAACAGCAGATGGACTCAGGTCTCAGAAGGCAAAACAGATTCATTACTGACCCAGGCTCAGTTCTTAATCACTTAGGAGAGTAATCTAAAGGTGATAAGTTTAGTGTATCACTGTCCTAATCCTCTAAGGCGGCCACTCCACAGTTAAGATTTAAGTTTAAGGGAATGATCCAAAATGCTGCTAAGTCTTTTATTCAGTTGGCAGCTTTTCACAATCTAAAACTAATCCGCAAGCCTGGATCCCTGAACGTAATTTGGTCAGTTTAGTTTACAGAAATACAACCCCAGGAAAACAGAGAGAACTAGCTGAGGACTAGTGAAACAGCCTCCGGAAAAGGGAAAGCAGACCCATGCATCTGAAACCATTTCAGAGATGTGTCTGACAATTCCCAGGTGTGCTACCAGCACACGGGTCAATGGTGGCAGCTAAAAGTGTGGTGACAGGTACCTCCTAGACTGGAGAACAGCTAAGTTATCCCACAGTCAGCATCTTGCACCACGTCCAGGACTAAATAGCAGGGGCAACAAAGCATATCTATGCAGCCCACATGGAAATGAAGTTATACCTTGTTGTTCCACAGGATGATGCCGTGATAACAGTCAAATTGTAAAGCCCTGCCCTCGGGTTTGGTTAGATGCTCAGCCCTAAGTCCCTCAACTCCCTCTCATGGAGACTGAATGACAATTTATTCTCGTGAATGGCAGAGCATGTATCAGTAGTTTGCTGCTAAGGGGTGATTAGTTGAATACTAAAAATGAACATCTCCTGTTTCAACACTTTAATCTTGTTCAGGCATATTAATTTGACACAGTATTAAATCTTTATCTTGTTTGATTGTATCCACAGTCAAGCTATGTGAAATCTAAGAACAGCAACATCACATTATTTCTTTTGAGAAATGTGCATGAGTGATAGACTGAAAAAAGCCACTATCTCCAGTCTTAGCATTCCTTATAAAAGTCTTGCTCATGATTTCAGGATGGCAACAAATATACAATGTACGCCACTGATAATAAATCTGAAAAGGTCTGAGTAGTGGTCCAGAAATACTGCTAGCTTTATGTCAGGTAGTAGCTAAAGTGCTTCAGCCTCTCCTCCTCTAATTGTTCCCATCTTTGAGATGATATAACATCTTAATTCCATTGAGTTCTGTGAAGTCCAGGAACAGAATGAAATATATACACAAAAAATACACCATCAAGTAAGTTAGAATAACTTTCTAAGCACTTGTTTTCACTCCAGGGCTGAGAACAATAACAAAATCAAACGCAGACATCAGTGGAAGTACCCAAGTATTCAAAATCTACAGGGAAATCAGTGAGTAGCTTTCAGAGATGGGGGGGTCATACAGTGTCAATTGCAAGATTTGAACTGCTGAAATGGAACCGACCACGAATATGAAAAGATTCATAATATCAAACACATAGAAAATCCTGTAAACATTTACTAGCACTTTGCAGACTGCTTTGATTACCTTATGTGGATAAGTACACCTCACACCAATTTAACTTAGATTGCAATCAAGATGTTGAAAGCAGCCTCTGAAATGGATATCTGTTAACTCTTTCAGTAGCCTAATTAGGATTGCAAAACAAAGCGTACATCACAATGTAAGTACCAGTCAACTAAAAGCAGTAGTTGGCTGAAAATGAGATGGCATTACTTTTTTTTAACAACTTAGAGAAAAACGCCATAGGAAGCATTTCAACCTAGAATTTTAAGGTAACTCTTAAAAACACTTAGCAAATTAAAATATTTAGAGAGACAAATTCTTCAGTGAAGTCATCTGTCTTACTTGACCCTTCCACATAAAATCCTAATGGATCTATTCAAGTGCTGCTGCAATCAAGTTACCCCATTGTAATGAGGTACAGAGTTAGCCTGTAAATGTCTTTCCCCTAGAAACCTTATTTGCCAAGAAACAGTCTCTTTTCCATTCATCCAGTAGCTGGGGTCTCTCTAATTCATGTTTGGCTAAGACAATTTTCAGTTAGAAAAACAAGCTAAAAGCAAATCCATATTCATTTGTTTTCAAAAGCGGAGATCAAAGCCCAACAAGTAGTTGCTACAACTACATCTACCTGGATAAACTTGTGTCACACTATGTCTTCCAACAGCGACTGCACCAATGCTTGCCCTTTCAGATTTGCTGCTTTCAATAGCACGATGACTGATGGCCATGCTAATATGTTAGTACCACAGAGGTGCTTAAGGAAAAGCTTAGTAGACAGGCAGTTTTTGTACTAAACACACTGTCACAGTTGCTCCTACTGCGCACGGGGACAATCCTGGAACACCACATACCTGGAATTTAACTTCCCTTGACCTTTTCAGGTTTTCAAGTTCAGGATTTAGCTGCTTGGCTCCATCAGGAACAGCAGGAAGTGAGCAGTTAAACTCTCTAAAGAGGCTTTGAAAGCTACTTGTGAAATGTTCCAGTACCTCTACAATTCAGTGACTGGTGGGAGGGGAGGCTGGGGAATGGGGGAGCGGTTGGAGCAGGGAAGGGGACAGGAGGAATACAAGAGTGACGTCTGGCTGATGATATAAATATAGAAGCTCAAAAAAGACCTTGAGGAAGAGTCTGGCAGTTCCCCTTCATACTTCACTACACAGAGCCCTATTTTTCTGCTCAGCTTCCCACATGTGGGAAAAGGTACTGAAACTTCCACAGCTGTAGTTTATTCTGTTCTTCAAAGACAGAGTGATTTGGGTTTTCTGCCAGCCTTTTGCCTGCTGCATCATGCATTTTTATGCTTGGCCTGTGAAACTGCCTGGGCATCTGCCAAAGCAGGGTGTATCCTCCAAACATCTCTGGCAGCAAACCAGCAGCTGGAAGTCCTGCAACTCGTGTCTTGGCTAAGACCATTCTGGGATCTTCCTTCACAGGGTCAGTTAAGAGCAGGGAGGAATGTCTTCCAACACAACACTTCCTAAATCCCGGTGAGGTGACATGCCATTTTAACAACGTTATTATCTCAGATAAAAATCAGTCTGTACACTCCTGGACAATGCCTGCGCTCTTCCTCTCGCTGTCTTGGAGCATCGTCTTTGGTTGATACAGCTCAATTATTTTCTTAACCTATTTATTGATCAGCTCCCCTAATTGATGCTGATTTTTGGATGCTGGGAACAAACTTCACGTGGAAGAACACATTCAGGTCCATTGTTACAGAAGCAGGTTCCCAGAAAGATCCTAATAGAGACTCCACCATGGCCACTCCTGCAAGGATGGTCAGTTACTCCTCCTGTCGTTCAAGGACTTGCTGAAGGGGCCAGTGATGATTCCAAACAACACAGTAACAATTTGAATGAGCAGGCTACAGGTCCTACAGACATGGGAATGTGTTTGCCTCTGTTGCAAGAAGGGAAGAAAATATACAAAACGTGACAATTTTCACTGGCTTTTATAGCAAAAAAAAAAAAATCTTAAGAGTTTTTTTACAGTGATCTCTGGTTCAACCATGAGTGGAAGGAAACAGACATCTCTTTGATGGAAGAGAAGTTCTGGAATAAGGACTCCACACAGTTTTCCTGCCAAACTTGCCAGCAGGACTGTAACAGGTGTTTGAAAGCAAATAAACACTCTGAGGCATGACAGGCACTATGGGCCTGTAGAGGCAATTTAATCAGGGCAGCAACAGCTTAAAATACATCTGCATTTCTAAATCAAATGGCAAGATTTGTGTTTAAATGAAGGTCAGTGGGACAGCAATCAACACAAACTGCTAATGGCAACAAGTCTGGCCTCCTCTGAATTAACCAGTTCAAAGTACTGCACCGCAGCTGAAGAGGACAGAGGAGACTGTCCAGATCACAGATGGAAAGAAGCCTGAGGGAACACATCCTCCAGCCACGCAACAGAGAATGCCTGTCTGTAAAAGACATACATAGATCATGAACAGTAACCTTAAAAAGTATTTTCACTTCAATGCTTTTATCACAAAAAAAAACATTTGTGTGTGTATGTTTTTGTTGGCTTGTTGTGGATTTTGTTGTTGTTGGTTTTTGTGGTTTCTTTTGGGTTTTTTTGTTTGTTTTGTTGTTTTTGTGGGTTTTTGTTTGTTTGTTTGTTTGTTTGATTTGTTTTGTTTTTTTTTATGGAGGATCTCTGCTTAATGCAACTCCTGTCCCTGTAAAAAAACAGGTTTACCTGAAGTACAGGAAACAAGCTCCCACCTGTTGCTATAACAGCTATGGAACAGAGGAAGAACAGTCCTAGAGCTTTGCTTAGAATAGAGATAAAGGGAATCCAGTCAAAATAGGGAGAATTAGAGATCTAAGCCCTAAGCAGCATTGCCTCAATAAATATACAAAGCACCCATTTGGCCCTAATAGTGCTGGTGCAGATGTCACTGATCAGAACCCATTTATACAGGTTTTTGTTAGATGCAAACTGTGCAACTAAAAGCAAATCCCTGTTTGAACAGTAATGAACAGAAATCACATCCTACTCCCACACAATTACCAGCCAGCCCAATACACGCCGTGACAGACCGAGCCTGTTTACGGGGCAGTCTGAAGATTTGCTGCTGTACCTCAACAAGAGCACCTGACTCAGCTGCAGATACAGGATGATTCCCCCCATCACTTCCCCAGGTATCAGACAACAGTAATTTTTCTTCTCTGTGCAGTGGGCTACTCACAAAGAAATAGAACGTGTAGGGCACTTGTAAGCTACGTTTGATCTCTCTCCAGATTTACTATCACACAACTTTTTCTGCAAAAGTCAGCAAGCAGCAGGATCTGGAATTTCTGTCCCCAGTGATGACTGGTCACAGCAGCTGTTCCTCCCAGTTCACAGGGGACAACACAATGACTACACAGGCAACAAACTGTGGCAGCTTCCTGATTCTGAGTGCTCCGCATTGAAGTCTTAACAGGGGGAGGAAGTTTCTAGGTGTATTTTAATTATTATTTTAGATGGCTTTTCTCATTGCCAAGGAAATATATAAGTGTATTTAAATGAAGGATTCCCTCCCCTCCACAGACACATAGGTTCTTGCATCACTAGAGTGGCAACCTCAGATATTTACAGGTAAAGTGAAAGATCTAGGATCATTCAACATACTTAATGAGTTCGGGTTTATCTCCTTCTGGGTTAGACAGGGAGAGTGTGTCTAACACAGCTGCAAAGCCTCACCAGCCTTTCCTAGGGTCATGTAAAACTCTGACCTACGTAAGCTGTAAAAGGAAACTGGCTGCTTTGCTGTGTAAATCTTCACCATCAAAAGAGAGCTTAAATTGACAGGTTCCAGTTGACTTCCCCCCCGCCTAAATTAATTACAAGGTCTTTTAATTACTACATGTACACAAGGGGTGGAAACGACTTAGCTGCTCCTCCAAAGTTTAATTACTGAGCTCACACCAACAATGACCCAGCTTGGCCCAGTGCAGCAGGATGGGCAATGTTCGTACTGATTCTCTCTGCCTCACTTCTCGGATTCTTTCCTTATAAATCCCCCAAAAGGTAGGGTACAATGCTCGAAAGACTCTCAAATGACTCATGTACAAGCCTGACTTCCAACAGCACGCTTTTGCCCTCCTGAAACACACCCATGGCTGGTGTCCCAAATGGGCTCGGGCATGAACAGAGACAAGGATGGCAGCTCAGCACCCTCAGACTGGTTCTACGTGGGAGAGTGGCATGCAGGAACCCCTGTCGTCTCCACACCGCCAGCTTTAGGTGATCAGGCCCAGAATCCTGAGGTAGAATGAGTAGCCCTGGTGGGTCCAGCTGCCCTGACTCAACACACAGCCTGCAGGACTGACAAACAACCGAGGAGAGGCACCAACTCAGTCCATATCAAAGATAGCAATGCATCCAGACACAATGCAAACCATTTAATTTTCATCCTTACAGCGTGTTCTTGCACACCCTGCACTCAGCAAGACCAGCCAGCAGTAACAACCCCCAGACAAATGGCAGAGAATAATAGCGATTGAAAAAGCAAGCCAAGGCCGCTCAGCCCCTCTGCAGTTCTGTTGAGAAATGACTGCTCTGCAAACATTCCAAATGAGCTGCAGGTAGTAGCTTTATGGGTCTCAAGCTGCAACACAATAAACAGCATGTACAGAAGCCACTACAGTCTGTCAGGAAGGATATTAAGACCTTCTCGTAGAGGAACTTCAGCAAACAGCCTGAATTTACAATCTGATCCTTCACTTCTGTGCTCCAGAAGTGACTAGCCCTGGGCTTCTTCATACAAGCTGTGCTCATTCCTAAGTGTGGCTTTTGGAGAAGACAGGAGGGACCTCACCTGAGCGCCAGCTCAAAACACTTGGTTGCTGTTTTTCTTACTGTTTTCTGTTGTTTGAACCAGCAATAAAGGTTGCTGAAAGAATAATTTGGAGCTGTGAGCAGAGATCGATAAATAAATTGGAGATCTGTTCAGTCACCACCTCCCAGAGCTGAGGAGAATTAAAAACCAATTAAAAAACACACATCAGTCTCCCAGACATTCAAATGGGTAGTGAAGGAAAATCATAGGGCAAAATTTGTCAAGAGAAAGCAGGTCTTCCTGGACCACCTTTTGTGGCTGATCATACAGCAATTACCTGACAAATAAAATAACCCAAAAGTCACTGTATTATAAACCATTGGTTCTGGTTTTACAAAGCAAGAGACCCCTCTCCTCATTGATCATCTCAGCACAGTTTAGCATTTGATTCATGAAGCTGTGTCTCAGGTTGCCAAGAACAGAGCTGCTCCTTAATTAATAATAATGAGCACAAGCACAGGAGCCTCACATTTCTCAGACCCCAAAGGAGCACAAGCTGCAGCAGGAATCTCAGTGGGCAATTTTTATTCAGCCAGAAGCACAAAGAGATTAGTAAGAGATAGTTTTTATGAAAGATGCATTAACCATCTTTGCTGTTCATCCACAATATCACCAGCATTGTCAAAAATATCACCTTCTTGGGTTTTAGCAAAGCATTTGGTACCATAGCCCATGAAACTACCTGGAAAGGATTGCATCTGTAAGTTTAACAACCACAACTTGGTAATAAATGATCAGACAGTAGTGAGCAAGTTCACTGTAGCTGAGAAATAACATGCATTTGTTTTTCTGCAGCAGAATCTTGTGGAAAGAAGGGAAAAATGAGGCAATCGCATGAGCAAACAACATGACGGAAAAACATTTACACAAAAATAGAGTGAAAGTCCATTGAACACTCTCATTAGGCAGGAATCATTCCACCTTCTGGTTTAGGACATGCAACACCAGCTATGTTGCATACACCAGATCACTTGTTTGCAGAATCCAGTTCACTAAAGAACAGGCGGCTGATGCTGGGTCAGAATTTTGTCTCCAGCTCCATGCCCGGAGATACACCAGCAAAAACTCCAAGTCTGTCACTGGGTCTGACATACAGAAGTCTGCTCGGCTCAAACAGAGTGCTGGCATCCCAGCAGGGACAAGTAGCACCTTTCGATCAGGACACTCATGTTGGTGAGCCGTTCAAGATTCTACAAGGTCCTATATTTAGTTGGTGGTGAAATAAATGCAAATGTCACCTGAACCATTGAAAAAAAAAAAAAGAAAAAGCAAGCCGCAGGTCTACACATAGGTGTCTTTCAGGGCTGTGCGCTTCCAGCCTGGCTCACTCAGGGTTCCCGCCATGGCAGCAAGTGCAGCTGCTCAGAACACAGGCAAGAGCCAGAGGGGTGAGGAGAGATCACACATCTCCTAATGGAGCAAATTAAAGGAAGAAAACAGAGGTGGAATCCTTAAAAAAAGCTGCAACTTTGAAGAGACTTATAAATAGCTGACTTAAAATGAATTCAGACGGGGGGTGGTTCTGTTTGTCAACAAAACAACCCAAACCCCAAAGCTGAGGAGAATTAATTATTCCCGTACCTTCGATAGCACAGAGGCCAACTATATGGCTTTAGACAGCAAAGAATCATCTCTGAGGAGCAGACTCGGGACTGAAAAGTGATTTCCTTTGTTCCACTAGCAGGAGGTTAATTCGTTGTCAGTCTGCACTCTGCTGCTGAAAGGCTTGTGTCCTCTGTAGTTACGTGATGAAAAGACAAGCTCAGTAATGCCCATGGGTCACTATGGAAGAGATGAACGAGGAAGTAGTTACCAATAATCAAACAAATAAATGCCAAGAACAAATGTCATCTAGGACTGACAGGAAAAGCAGGTAAAACGACGTGGAGATCAAAAGTTGGGTTAAGAAAATTGTCTGTAGATAGGTTTAAAAAAGGGAGGAAGGGAAAAGATTCAGAATGCTTCAAGTTACTGGGCTGATACATTTACACATAATTACAAATAAGAGGAATCCACATAAGTAAACAGCTAGGGAGACTGTGGAGATGCATGGCAGGCGAGAGCTTGAGTGTACGTGTGGAAACATCCTAGAGGAAAAAAAGACAAGGATAAAACGGGTATGGTCACATCCGCAGAGCTACAGAATCCTAGCTGTTTCACTGCTCTGTTCTCCCAACTT
Organism: Pampusana beccarii; assembly: GCA_013399365.1. Classification (NCBI taxonomy): domain Eukaryota; kingdom Metazoa; phylum Chordata; class Aves; order Columbiformes; family Columbidae; genus Pampusana; species Pampusana beccarii. Next base: position 63,771 of record VWYH01000398.1, read on the forward strand.
GGACAGGGCAGATCAGGTCTGTAGTGGATCTGGAGATGTCAGAGGAGAAGCAAAAACCTTCTGGAAATAGGGTCAAGATACTTCAGTAGATAGAACTGAACCTTTTCTTCCAGACCCTACACCAGTACCACTTTGAGTATGACACAACTGGCAAGACAGAAAATATTCAAATGCATCTTCCAGTGTCCCATTTTCTCTTTTGTTAAAAAATACACATGTATACACATACAGTGATGTTCCATTTTGGCTAGGTACCATCTGCATCCGCATGCTTCCTTTAGAAGTTCAAAATGAATTGACATTGTTAGCTCTGCTCCTGTTGTCCATGATTTGTTTTGCAAGGGCAGAAGAGGGAAATAGAGCAAAACAAGAGAAACATACGTGCTGGAACATCAAGTGGTTAACAGGTGCCTAAACTAGCACCAACCTGAGCTGATTTATTCTTTCAGCCACCACGCATTGCCACTTAGATGGGACAGGCATAGTTATTAACAGAACTGTTCTGCTTCTGCTCTCGAAGTTCCTGCAGGCCCAGGCAGGTCTGCGCTGGGTGCTGCTGTGCGGCAAACGCGCTGATGGTACGGCCAGCCCTTCCTCCCTGAGATGTCACCAGATGTGGTGTTCCAGCTTTCCCACACAGCTTCAGTGATGAAGTTTCCTTCAGCCTGCAACAGCTCCTGCCACACCTTCTGTAATGGCATCAGTCACCGCTGCCTGCCTGGTCTTCATGCTAAAGTGGTACGTACCAACAATAACTCATAGCATCTGGGGAACACAGCACAAAAAGCCTCCATTACTTAAAAAAAAAAAAAAGAAAGAAAAAAAAGAAAAAAACACTAAAAAACTCCCTCTGCTGGATTCAGTCTGAAAAAAAGTGAATTATTCTTCAGTAACGGTGCAAAGCACTACTATTCTGACATCACACAGATCTAGCAATTGAAACCATGTTTGCTGAGTACCATGTTGTATTTCTACAGAGTTTACACACAAAGTGTAACACCCTGATTGCTTACTGTTAAAATTAATGTAAATTGTCATTTAAGAGTGATCTGTTTACTATCAGTCAAAATACCAATACCAGTCCAGGAAAATTTTTCTGAATAAGCACTAAAAAGCAAAATTGTGTGAGAACATGGTGACAGGCTAGTATAGACTTAATTTACTTGAAGGTTCAAAGGGAAGTTTTCACACAGTTGCATTTTAGGAGTCACTAAGAATCTTTCCCTTGTGCACCAGAACAGAACTGCTAGAAAAAACGGTTGAGTCCAAAGTTTCCCTGAGCTACAAATCAAACAAGCAAGTCACAACGTAAAGCCCCAGGTCTAATATATCACTAATTTAATTACCTGAAAAATTGCTTGCTTGTATCTATCCTAATTCAGGGCAGTAATGTGTAATTCATAAATTGTTCTAACCTTAATTCATATGTGTTCTACTTGCAGAAATGTTATCTTTAAATTAACATGATCCCAACAGGCCTCATGTTTCATAAAAATAAAATCAGAATAATAAAGTTTAGACACCAAGTTTATTCCACATTAAATATACAGGATGTGAGTGCATTCTCAGTGCTAAGCAGATTAAACCAAGTTCTCAAACACATTCAGATAAAATCCACCTCCTCCCCTGCAGAACGGCAGGTTTACTGCAGCAGGGCTGCTCGCTGCTATAACCTCCACGTATAGAAGTGCAGATCCTAACAAATCAACAGACGAGCAAGGATGCTGGGAAATGAAATATGGTACCATAAGCATGTAACACAAGCAATAGCTTCCACTGCTGAAGGTCTGAGGAGGAAATGTTACCTACTGGATACTAAATTCAAGGAACCTTAGGAGTAATTTTTTTTTTTTTTTTTAAAGATGTAACAAAAGTATGCTCAGGAAACCAGGCTTATTTAATGTGCACTGAAAACTAAGAACCCAATAGCAATAGTGATTTCTGATTATTTCATCTATGCTATATACTGTAAAGTTTATGCACAATTGGACAGGGAATAAATAAACACCACAAAACAAAAACAACACCCCCAAAGAAACCAACCAAACAAAAACCTCAAACAAGCAAACAAACACCCCACAAACAAACCCAAGACAAACAATGCACCTCTGTCTTCCCTGAGCAGTTTTCCAGGTGACCACCAGCACAGCAAACCCTTGCAGCACAGCGAACTCCTCTGCCCCAGGCAGGGAGCATTTACTCTGCAGGGTGTGTTTGTGCACTGCAAGAGCAGTTGAACATTTCTACAAGGGCCTGGAGTTGCAAACACATTTGCACGTTTAGTCTTTATCTCCTATATCCCTTGTGGATTTCCAACCCGAGCAGTCTGTGAGCTGAGTGATAAATACAGCCGGCTGGAACAAGACAAGCCCATCACAGAGACCGAGCAGGGAAAACAACTACATTATCCCAGTTCAAGCCATACAGATGCTTCAGCTGAGGTTATCAATGTCTGTTTTACTTCCCCCACCTCCAAACAGATGATTGCTTCTTCCAAGTGAGCAATGTTGCTCCTGCTCACTGAAAAGAATAAATCAGTGTTGCTTGGTCTGGGGCTGACCCACGAAAGCAAACAGGACAGGCTGAGAAGACGAATAGTGTGTGTGTGCTAGTCGAAAAGACACAGCCCCACCTACGGCTAGGAAGGTGTTCGACATGCATAGAAATGACGAATACAGAAATAGGAGTGTGCAGCTCGCGGCTGCTTGCATTGCAGCGCCCTCTGCTGCGCACACAGCGACAGCCCGGCCGGCCTGGCCGTGTGCGCTGGGAACACGAGTTCTCGCTATCGAGACAGCTAAAAATGAGTTCTCTTTTAAACTGATCTGAAAACGGAAAGGGAGTGGAAGTATTTTCCCCATGGGATTTTCCCCAGAAAAATCATGTCATCTTGCTTGCTCTTATCCACCTGCTTTCTATGCACTTACAATTAAAATAACACTTAATTCTTGCCCTTTGCTGTCAGTAGAGCTCTAAGTGCTTTCCCAGGAAAGCGCATACTATTAGACCTTGTTATTTGCTCTGCAGACACTGACTAAAACACGTTCCCTAAGGCCCGTGCAACTGGTCCTCAATTTAAAGCAGTAAGCACAATGCAGAGACCCATGTTCTTACAGCAACAGCTGGAAAGCCCATCTATAACATTTATCCTGTGACCACTAGCACATTTCTAATGCCCTCACCCCCCCCCCCCCAATTTCTTTATTTAGTTTGTACCCCCACTAGTCTCATTCCAGGATAAGGCTCTAGAAAACATGCACACACAGGTGGTGCTGTGTTCTATGTCAGCAGTGTAAGAGATGCAACACTGCACTGTGAAATAACCTCCACGACCCTTTTTCTCTTTTGAAAGAAATACATTTGTATGAATCAGACAGTATTACATAACAGAATAACAACTATCAAGGATAATCCCTTGAGAAAATTAACACCCTCAAAGCAGCTCAAAAATAAGTGTCATCAGAAGTGTTTTTAAAGGATATACGTATTTTGCATATAGAAATACAAAGTACAGGTGCATGGTATTTTTTCAGTACCCTGCATGTCCCAGAAATGCCACACACAGAGCTTTCAACAGCCAGTAATACAATGTACACACACAGGTTATAACTAACTCTTTTGTAGTAAGAATTTCAATGCCAGCATAAAATGCACAGGAGTATCATTAGCAGAGAGCTTGTGTATCATTAAGCTTCCCCACGTGGTAATATCAAATCTGCAACAGCTTATAAGCATATGGTTTGAACACCATAGACTTTCTAGAAACATAAGTTCAGATCCTGGCAGGATCAACTCAGCTTGACAACCTTCTGCTGCGTGTCTTGCAGCAATAGATGCTTCAGCGCTCCTGTTTGATGTGGTATCTCACGCCAAGGGCTCTCGCCTGTGACCAGGGGCTTCTAGTTTGCTACTGAAGTACAAAAAAATAGCACAGCAACAACCCACAGAAATTACAGAGCAGAACTTGAGAGGGTTTATAAACCAGGACTGAACTCAGAGCTGCCTTTAGTGGCCTGGGTAACACAGAAGCTCGTTGCTCAAATCACTTTGCCAAAGATGAGTGGAATTCAAAGAAGGAATCCCACAGAGCGCTAACTTTTTGTATGAGCACAACGTACACCTCTGGGATCCTCCAGGAAGGTGGGGACACAGGTTCCTGCTGCACCATGCTGCTGTCAGTGTTCTGTTTGGGATACACATTCCCACGAGAACTTCCTCACAGGCCTCCAGAGACCTTGTCTGCTCTGCTGCACCTAACTCAGAGGGAGCTGTTCCCTCTCGTGGGAAGATGGAAATTCACTGAGTCTGGTAGCGATAAAATAGTTCCAATAAAGTCTATGAAACCTGCTGGCAAGAAATTACTTTAAGAATTATTTTAAATTTTTTTAATTTTTTTCTTTTGAACACTGAGCCTTACACATAGCTCAGGTTTTTAAAGACTTCTAAGCAGGCAAATGCAGGGACATTAATATCATGTTCAAGAAAATAAGAAAAAAATTGTTTCCACAAGATTTTTTTATCGTGCTGTCAGCACAGGATCTTGCAAGTCTTGACTTGGTTAGTACTGGTGTTATTCTGATTTTATATATGAGGAAACTAAGGCACACAGATTAAAGGTAGCATGGGATAATTAGTAGAGTTTGTCAAACTGAGTAGTAATTAAAATGGAGTAAAGAACTGCAGGAATCACTGGACTTTTATACTACTAAGCACTGTAATCTATCAGACTAAGTGATCCAAGTCTTTAAATGCTTCTCAGTTTTATGTGCATACACTTCTGACATAGCTAAACGTGGTATTTACCATCACCTAGACTTACCACCGGGTGTGCACAAAAGCCATTATATACTGATGATGGTAAGGAAATTAAAGACATTTATACAAGCTGATTTCCAAGGATGCCTCTCTTTCTAGCTGTAGCACCCAAAATAGTGATGTATGAGGCCTCTTCAGAATAAAATCCAAACAACTGTTTTGACCGGAGAGGTATTAAGAGAACCACATTCCATCAGAATGTGAAGCTCCATTGAAACCTGAAAGTTTCTCCCAAATTGCTGCATTTCTGTTTTCTGGAAAAAAAAAAAAAAAAAAAAAAAGAAAGAAAAAGAAAAAAAAGTAAAGTAACTGTAGGAGTGTCCCAGCTTCACAACTGATTTTGAACGGCTGCCAGTCAGGGCTATTCCAGAGGCTTGCTTTGTAATAGGCTTCAAAAACCAGCCTCTGTCACAAAACACATTCAGCAACTGAAGCGATTTTTCCAGAGGCTCTGATGGAGGGAAGTATCTTACTTAAAGAGCTTTGAAGTTTTCGGATTCTGCTCTGTTTTGGAACAACCAAATTCAAAATAATTCTGAAAACAGAGTTTCTGGTCTGCTGTGTAGGGCAGTTACTTCTGCCTTTAGCTTTATACTAAGAACTCCCACTACATTGAGTGAGGATTTTGAACAAGCACACAGAGCCACCCCAGGTTTTGTACGAGACCTGAGGGCTGCCTGCCCACGGTTTCACAAGAGACAACTCGATCCCAACAGGAAGTCCCCCTCTTACCTTTCACACCAACTGATGGGCATTAAATAGTTGAATAACTCAGTTTTCGAGCTGTGGCACGTACCTTCAACGTCCTCTGCTAAAAGCCAATTCTCATTCGAAACAGCAGTTAATACTGATATCCCAGGGAAAGCAGTGACTGCACCAATCCGGCTGATGTTGTGCGTGCTTCAGTATTAACTGGTCTATCTAGTTCAGCTGCATCCAGTTGTGCTCATATAAATCAGCCATTCCTGTACCAAGAAAAGTTGCCAAAAGTGTTGAGTCTGAGTTGCAGAAGGTGGGAAATGTCAGAAATTTCTCATCATCTAGGACTTTCTGCTCACAGGTAATATTCTGCCTGATGACAGAAGAGCAGATTTCTTGCAGTGTCAGGAGAACATCTCTCTCGGTCCCGTCAGCAGGGCACTGCCCATCACGGCCACGAGGCCTCTGCCTCGGGAAGGGCGAGGGCAGAGAGGCCAGGAAAGCTGCGAATGGAACAGCGTTCACGCTGTCATTGCAGCAGCTGTGTAATGCCTGCTGATGACGCTGACAGGATTCGACATCGCTGTAATGTGGTCTCATCCACCAAGTAATACAGAGCACACTGACCCAGCACAACTACCAGCTGCAGGACTTTTTGGGCCTCAGGTGAGGAAAGCACCTAAAACATGTGTTTGAACTTGGAAACACTATGCAAGGGTTTCCCTCACCTCCAAAACCTGTGAAAGTCTTCAAAGACCATCTTGAAGCTCAAAGTAAGGCCTTAGGTTAAGGATTACAAGTCTCAGTCTGCAGCATTTTTCAGGTGTTCTTACTTCAAACCTCAGGATTCACCCTTTACCAATCCCCAAATTCTGATGGAAATTTCCAACTCAAACTTCCATCTACTGAAACAGGGCAGATGAAATTAGTGGAGCAGATTTCCTTTTCTCTCAAGAAGAATAAACCACTCAAACCAAGGATGAAATACTGATATACAACTAGGAGATTTTAATGAATGTTTACATGTAAGCATACATCATATTCATCTGGACTACCGTGGAGAAATAACTTTCTCGAAGTAATCCCTTATAATAATTTTAACTAGTTAATTACATAAGAAGACTACAAAATACTTTTCTCTCCTCAGCTGTGCACTAGAGGTGAAATAAGATACCTTTGAAAACCAGCCACATCAGTCCTTGTTCATCTGAAAACAACACATTAAAGTGTTTAGCTTTTCTATGACTTTTTTTTCCTTTTTTCTTAAATAACAAAGTCTCATGCTAAAAGCCTGCAGTTCTGTTGGAGAAAGATAATTCCATAAGAAAACACTGTAAGCACAAGCATAATCTCCCCCTCCCTCAAAATTTCCTGTCTACGGTCCTATAATTCTGCACAGTCAATGACTTAAAAAAACCACACAAGTGAAGAGTCAGGAGAAACAGATACTTATTAGGACTTTTATTTTTATTCACTAGAGCAACATTGAGGAAATTTTTACATACAGGTTTTTAGATCAACTTTACAAGCAAATTCCAATATACAGTATTTACTCTGACCTGGGTAAAAAACAAAAACAACAAAGCAGATAGTAAGGGTACCTCTTGTCTTAGCTAGTATTAAATTTAAGATTTTGCTGACACTGGCATTATATTGTTTTTATTGTGGTGCTTTTACAAGTAGGCAGTGAGCAGCTTTACCACAACAGTGACTGAATTTCCTTGGTAGCATAGTTGTAAGATTACTATACTGAGACCTGCCGCCAGGATCACATATCAAATCCGCTCTGCTCAGAAAAAGCCACTATAATGAGATACGGAATAGCTACGGAAGCCCAATTCAAGAATGGATTTCCATTGGTATGGCAAGAAAATGTCCACATTAAGAGGATTATGTGCTGTGCAAAACCAGAAATATCTCCCCCCCAACATGCAAGCTACCCGAGTATGACACTTCAGAATGTGCATATGGTTGCGACATGCAAAGTAAATAATGCTAGTGGTATTCAGTTTTCTAGCGTCGTTGCAACAAATCAGTGTTTAGATCAAGGATGAAACAAATTTTGCTGACCTACGATGCAGTCTGGTTGTTAGGTCTAATTTCACTGCTATGAGATTTAAAGTTGAGGAATCCACTTTTTTCTTTTGGAACTATATGAAAAATTCAGTACCGTTTTGGATTCTCAGGGCCTTCGTGATTATTTCGAGAAAGTTTAAGAGATAATCTTGCACTTCATTTCTCATACAAAAACATAAGCCGGGAACATCATTCTTTAAGGGCTGTGCGAGATCTGGGGAAGTTTTGCCACAGGCCTTGATTGGCAGGAGGAAGCGCGAGCTTCAGGGAAGGGGAAGGGAACAATCTGGCTGCATCATCAGTGTTAAAATTCCACGGTTAAATTAAAGTCATTGCACAACAAAACCTCAGTACACTATATGAATATTTTTAAACGTGCTAGAGTGCATATCAATTCTGTGACAGTGATATGAAGATACTTTGGAAACAGCAACACTAGCACGGAAATTAGTTTCAGACAAAAGCCACACACAGCAGGAGGCATTTAGATTATTTTAGGCACAAGTCCAAGCAATAAAGCTCATTTAAAGTGCAATTCTGTTTTTTTTTTTACTTTTGTGTTTATTCACTTGTTAAAATGCATAATTGCCTCTGTACACACATACTGAACAGTAGTTTAATACTTTTGTGAATATTGCACAAAAGAATGAGAAATCAAAACAAAAAAATGGCAATAAACCAGTTCTAGCAACCTAATAAAAAAACCCTGAAGATATCAAATCTTGTAATTTACACATATAGGATAATCTGCACCAGTACTGACAATATATCTGCACCTTCCATAAGGCAGGTATGTTACCTGGAAATACATACTTAATCCCATTTGACAAGCTCTACACAGTGCTCTCTTATCCGTCTCCCCTCAGCCTCTGTCCTGCACTGAAGTGAAGCTCCAAACTTCACCACTTCTCTTCCAGTTGCCCATCTACTCCTGACAGGCTTTGCTCGTACTCTGGACTTACTATACATGCAACAGAGCCTTCCCTGGTCAAGTCTGAAGAGTAGTTGTCTATAGAGGGATGCAAGGTTAGCAGCTGAACGCAAATACAAGGCAGGCTAGCATCTGCCTCATCTCAGATCAAATCCTGCTGTCTCCAGCTCAAAGTCTCGCTATTCTGTCAGAACAAATGTGGGAAATGCTATAACAAAGAATATAATCTACTTATACTCCTTTAACACAGTGGGGGCATGGGGGGAAAGCAAAAGCAAAACAAAAAGAACCCACAGAATAAATATATTTTTGTTCTCCTAGAGAAAAAAAAAAAATTAAGAACTATCTTATATTTTATGAAAACCCTGATCACCTCTTTGCTTCATTCCTTAATTTTCAGTAAAGGTGCAGATAGATGGACTGATATCTATTCTTTTAAATGTAAACATAAAACATTTAACATCACTAAACGAGGCTGCTGATACCTCCAGAATAAGAAGCAAAAGAAGTCATGGTGAAATATCTCTGTCAATAGCATTAAGTGAAAATCATCTTTTTACACAAAATCACACACAACTAAAAATAAAATCAGCTTCTCTTTGAGGAAAGTAAACTTAAAAAAACACCACCTTCCACAGAAATCTATATGGACCAGAAAATGAACCAGGAATCTGATCATTCCCTCAGCAGTTTTTAAACTCCTGAGAAACAGCTGCCAGGAGGTAGTTTTGGGGAATCTAAAAAGTAAGTTTTATTTTCCTATCAGAAGTAAAAGCTTACACTGAAGGTCATCTAATTCAATGTTTTCCAAGGAACGTAATTTTTTTTCCTGGAGAGTAATTGTTACATCACCTTTAGCTGTAGTTATTTTGAACCTGTATCAACTGTAACAATTAATGCTGCCCTTGTTACTACTCGCTTGCATTGTCTTCACCCCTGTTGACAGGAAGCCCTGCAGGTCTCTTATTTCAGATTGATATAAGAAGTTCTGAAATAGAACCTCCCCCATACTAATTCCCCCCCCCGCAAGCTTTTCATTTTTCTACTTCCTTGTCAGTTAAAAGGATTTACAGTGTGATAAAGCCAAAAACTTTCTCGGATATTAACAATGTAATGAGAAACTCAGGTGAGATGATAATACTTTTTTCTTCTCCCACCCAACTACATATCAATCAGGATACCCCTAGTTAAAGAGCTTATACTAAAGAGGTTGATTATTGAACTTATTTATGAAATGTCTATACCTATTCACCTTAATTTTCTCAAAGAAAATACTGTAATATGTCAATGTCCTATAGCCAAAGCCTAGAACAAATTACTGTGTTTCATTTTACTAACATTAGGTGCTGCTCAGGAACAGATTTTTGAGTAGTTATTGCAACAGCCTTCTGCTGCTGATTTTAAAACCTATTCAATAACAGAAAAAAAAACACCAAAAAACCCCAAACCCCAACTGGTAACATCCAAGAGACAGTGATGGGAAAGAAGGAGATGGGACATAACATTAAGTTTCTGGAAAGCTTCACCAGACGTGCATATATTTAACTCACAGCACGTGTCATGGTCCCATAGCTGCACCATGATGGGCACATATTTCCAGACCACTTTCAGAAAAAATACTTCTCCTAGAGAGCAGATTTTTTTTTTTTTTGCTTTATTTCCCCAAAAAGATCCTTCCCAGGTACCATGCACTTCTTTAGAAATTACACAAAAAAATTTACAAAAAACCCCAAAACAAAATACACATCTCTGAAAAACTCTTAAGAGTACCAGCTCTGGATTAGGATATAATAGGATTGCTCAAAGCAAATATGTGGGGTTAATATTTTTTTTTAAATAGTTGCATTTTTAATACAAGTTTTATTCTGTAAAATAGTTTCAAATCCTTACATATATGGCAAAGTTTGTGCAAAATTTCAAGTCAGGTACTTCAGAGTCTTTCAATTTTAAACAGAAATTAATAAATACAAGTAGTACAATAGAAGTTAAAAAATATTAATTAAAATGCATGTTGTGCAACGTCAACATAGGTGTTATGGACCCCTTATTCCCAGAGGCTCCCTACTTACCAGTTCCTAAGAGCCCGTATTGGAAGGTTTTGCACAAGTATCCTTAGCACTGCATTTCAAGAATCTACCCGGTAACGTGTCTATTCAACACAATAAAAACATACCACAATCTTTTAACAAATGAGGATGCTTAAGAGAAGATTCATTTCACCCTGTGAAATCTGCTTATTGTCTGTGAACAGTGAAAATGAGATAAATAAAGAACAGAGCAACTTCAGATTACAACAAAACAAAACAACACAACCCACCCAACCCATCAGATTAAATAACATTAAATATGTCAGTCTTGAGATTATGATAAATACAAGGATTTTTGCATAGGCCTCTGGAGTACAGAGTCAGAATTATGGCCAATAAAACATCTGCCAGTAAGTCTAATTTTCCACCACTCTAACCTAACGAGTACTCAGAACCAAGAAGTTAAACTTCATAGTAATTTCATTGTCTAATAACTCAAGTAAACGGAGGTAAGAAATTACTTCTGCCATCCTGGAATACATAGTGCAGCATTCTGGTATTTGTGGTCACCACAGACTTCAGTATTTGCTTAATTACCAAGACCACTGCGCAATACAATCTTTAATACAGACCTATGAAATAATAAAACAGTCTCAAGAGAAGCTGCACAGCTCATCACATAAGCCTCAGAACATAACAAGATGGAGTATGCAAACATGAAGGATGCTACTTTTAATATTCACTCAGGATTTGCAGGCTGTAGATAAAGCAACCTCAAATGCTGTCAGTACATAGGAGCAGTTTAATGTATGGCATCATTCCATGAGATGTAGGTATGTTCTCAATGCGTCTTTGGTTTAGGGAGGCGGGAATGCCGATTTGAGGGCAAACTACCCCCAGAAAGCAAACCGGTATTCTGTGTTTGCACGTTTTCCTTTCTCTGCACTGGTGGCTTTGGGATGTTTGTCTTCAAACAGGTGTTTTGAGGCTCTGCAGATACTGGTATGGACTTCTGACTGCTCATTTGCTTGGATTTAACAAACGACATAGTTGGTGGGCGAAGTTTAGACATTTTCTGACTCTGTTTACCCTTTAGGTTATCCTGACCAGACATTGGCTGTAGCTCCGTCAAACTACTCGATGGTAGAAGCTCACATTCCTTGGAAGCAGCAGAATGATTTGCAGATCGTGTGAGAACGGCCATTGTCGGAGGCACTAAAGCATTTGGGGGCTTTGCAATTCTTAAAGTCTTTGGCCGAGAAGCCTGGTTTGTGAATGAGGGTTGACCTTTCACAGTTAATTCAGTCTGCACCTCTCTAACATCAGCTCGCATAGAGGTCTGGAAACAGGAACGAGATGGTAACGTAGCTTCCTCATTACCAGCCACTTCTCCAGGGTCTTCAGCATTTTTATTTTTCAAATTTTCCAAATATGATGCATTCTCATCTTTTCCGTTTAACTGTATGCTCATTAAAGAGTTTACATCATTCAGGCTATTTCTGAGAGAGACATTTGCAGCATTCCGATTCTGATGATTGCTATTTTCATGCCGACCATGTTTAGGATATTCACTGTGGGCCTCGATATGTGGCGTTTTTACTAGTTTTCCCTGGGCGAGGTCTGTGGAACTGGGAAGGCTGCGGGAAGGCTGTAGTACTTGAGGCTGTTAAAGAGAAAAGAATACAACAATATATTAGGCAAAGAAAACACCAGACAACATTCTGAATCCAATGTGCACTGACTGGATGCTTGATAAGGGCTGTTCATCTGGGTTTTTTTAAATCAAAACTTTGACTTTGGCAAAACAAGATGGTTCATGAGACATGTACAAATGCGACTTGTAACTTAAGTGGAAAAAAATATACCATCACTGAAATACACAACAACATAAAGACAAAAAAGAAACCAATTAGCTTAAAAAAGAAATATGAAACGGGCATGGTTGATGGTTTCACCTAAATCTGCAGGACAGCACCGCATGTACTGATCAATTCTGACTCAAGTACTTAATAAACCAATGCAATGGCTATCAGACTGTATCCATCTTTTAATTTCTACTCGCTGCGCGTTCAAGTTAACTTTCCCAAATCTTCTGTCAGTGGTCTATACTGTACAGGCAGGAATGGAATTTAACGGACCACATGAATTTACAGTGAGTTTTCCTTGCCTTACTGAGGTCAGAAAATTTGATAACAGTTTTTTTTGTATTAGGCGACTGACTAGACTTAGGTAACTGTTTTATCTTGAATGCATTTCAAACGGGCTGATAAAGAAACCACCTTCAAAGTGTTACAACAGAGTACATGTGAAGCCACAGATCACATACTACTACATTGAAAACCAAGGGATAAAGACAACCTAATGAAGATTTTACATTTTATCAGAAGATACAATCTAATCAGACACGTATCGGACAAGAGACTTGCCAGTACCTCCTCAGGGTCATTTCTATTTTCTCTTTGCTCTTCCCTGTAAAAAGACTTTAAAGATTAATGCGTGTGCTAGATTCACAAACACATCCTAGACCTGCAACTCGTATACAGACCTTGGAAGAAATATTAAAAATCCTGAAATTCATGGCGAAACCCCAAACCTATTAAAATTTAAACTATAGTTTTCACAAGTTTCATGTTTGGATGACTTTCTCATCTTTATGAAAGAGTGGAACAGAACTACTACAAGCTAGTCTTGTTCCTGAACTACTTGAACTCTTACCAATTGATTTCACATAGATAGTAAACAGGCTTATAATATTTGTTTACTAGAGAAATACAGTCAGTAAAAATGAAGTAATAATCGCCTTTAAGGGATTTGACTAAAAATGTCACTTCAGTCATTCTCTTGAATTATTTACAACTTCTAAATGAGAAAGACAGTTAATTGTCTGGTCTTCTTCACTCTTCTTAGAATTGGCAGGAAGAAAGGCAGGATAGTTTGTGCAAGCCACAGCCCAATTACGTTGCTAGAATGACAGCACATTGTGGGATTCTGTAAGCTTTTCATCTTTTCCCTGACAGGATTACTACCGAAAACTGAATCCTCAAAATTCCACATCAAGAAAAGAAAAGGTAAGAAGAGAAAAATCTTTAATTGTTACGAGAGAAATACCAAGGCTTCTCAATTTCGATTTACTAGCATTTTTTCCTTTTAGAATATACCAGTTCTACCTGTAAGCAAAGACAACATCTAAGCTGGACCAGTGACACCAGCAAGTGATAAAGGGAATGCGTAAAAATGTTGAACAGTAGGAACACAACTGCTTTGGAAAGAGGGAGGGGGAGAAGAAAAAAAAAGCCTTCATAATGGTGTCAAATGAGTATCATCAAAACATTCTTTACATGACCAAAACTAGCTTAACTTTGTGCATCCTTCTTAACCAAGCAGTCCTAAGGAAGGAAATATTAAATTTAACAAGTCAATATATTAAGAGAGTTACAGCTTAAAAAATTAATCCTCCAGATATTTTGGTCTATATGCAATGGGTTACAGAAGTCATTATCCTTCCAGCTTAGGAGCCAACAGGCAGATGTTAGCCAAAAATGATTTATTGATTTCAGACCTCACCTGCAAAAACAAAACTGCTACAAATGAGTCTAGAAAAGCAAGCACTATGTACTTGATTCCCATACAAATACTTCAACAAATAATTCAAATTTCCTAATCCTACTTGAAGTCAAAAATTAGTACATTTATAGCAAACAATACTGTGTCAAATCCTAATATGCAAAAGTAATTGTCAGAAAAATTTCCCCCCTCACCTACAAAGGGTTTCTAAAATGCCGGACTTTAAAAATGCTCAGATATATCTAATCTGAGCATTACAAATTCTAACTTTATGTTAAATAATCCTGGTTAGACTAATCAGAAAAATGAAAAATTTGTAAGTTACATAAGAAACTAAATTTGTATGGGAAATTGAGTTAAACACAAAACCATCTGAAATATTGCAAAAAAGCAAGCTTTGGATAATATTTTAAGTTCTTTTGACAAAAACTAGGTAATATTTGAGCTTTTCCATTTGTACAATTTTGCATTTTTACATATAAAAATAGCCAAATATATATTTCCTTTATTATCCTTCATAATCTGAAGAGGTCTAAGCAGCTTAATATCCAGAAAGTTGCCAATTCAAAGGCAGAAAACAGCTACATGCTCAGAATTAGGAGGATACTAAAGCTCTGGTATCATCTTTGCTAAGTTGTTTTAAATACTGTGCTGCTTTCAAACTATTTCTACTTAGTCAAAATCTGTCCAATTACTGTGACTATAGATTCTAATATCTACAAATTCCTCCATGCATTAACATTCAAGATGACACTGAAAGCAAAAAAACATCACTTCCAAAATATGCAAGTAACAGTTCACAAGTTCTCTCATACTCAAAACTGCATTATCTTCATCCACAGCTTACATCTTTGCTTTATACAGAAGTTTTCCTTTTAGTAGGGAAGTCTTAATAAATTATGACCATGTTATTAGTCAAAAAAAACCAAACACCACCACCAAAACACCAGCCAGTAGAAGGACTTGGTGAATTCCATCATAGGAACGAGGGGGACTAGAAGACAAAGAAGGATTCTACCCTCTAGACATAGTATTTTATTTCATGGAAGTCTTAGAAAAATAAAGTGTCATCTGCATTGCTTTGAGTGCAGTTTTGATAATGTTTTGGTTAGGAATGGGCTATAACTTAGTGGAGACTGTCACGCTAACCAGGCTTCTATTTTTGTCCCATAAATAAAATATTCAGGTGAACAAACACCTGCATTCCTTTGGCATGCTCCTATGATGTAAAGTTGGGCTCTAAAACATCAAGAGTACAAAGTAATTAAAGAAAATGAGTTCTCCTCAAATGGAATGTACATTAGACAAAACTGTGCACACGCTTTTGCACAAAAGAAGACTTCTCTGTGTCAACAAGAGCTTCAAAGACTTGCATGTACTGATGCACCAATCAAAATTACTAAATTACAGCCCCTACCACACTAGCTTAAGAGAATTTTCTCTTATTTCTCTGAAGTAAAACTGTTACATCATTCAGAGAAAAATGACAACATATCTCCGAAGACAATTACCGTTACTACACAGTTATTGAACCCCTGGGATTGTATTAGCTTTGTGTCGGAAAACTGAGACAAGTACGTTATACTGATAAAGAAGTTAAATCAATGTGGTCAGACAGCGATATTCACTGCAGTATCACTACTTGAAAATTCTCTTCAGTTTTGCTTTGGTATTCTGTTTTCTAACCTCAACTCCCTATAAAATATCTCTGCAGAATGCAATAAAGGTGTTTTCTCCCTGCAGTATTTTGGGGAATGGGGAGGTGAAGCAATGAGAACTCTGAGAACTGCATGCACATCTCCGGTAGACATGCATCATGCATAGGGCAAAAAAAACAACAAGGAAAATGTGTGAGGAGATGAGAAGAAATCTGAAGTTGTACTGTACCACGCTTTATCACAGAAGTAATGGACTAACTTCTCAACTCCTTGCCAATGGCATAATGGGAAAGCAGAGACAAGAAAAAGACAAGGACAATGATGTCAGAAGACCAAGACGAAACAGTGAGCAATTGCCATGACAGAACTGCAACTTTTCACCATTTAAATTGCAATTACCATGTCCCCCATTGGTTTTTAATCCACCTTCCAGAAACAAAAGCAGCAACAGTGTTTAAGTAATGCAGTACCAAAAATATTTATGGCAAGACCTGCATGGAATACCTTTGCTCTTGTAACTTCAAATCTTTCAAAAGAGTTAACTTCTTACACTTCAAATACTGTTCAGAGCTGTAACTAGAATTTGTGTGTATTATTAGAACTGTATGCATCAAAAATATTTGCATCCGGGCACACACATGTTAGATGTATGTACCTAACAAGGAGCAGCAATGTCACACGATACACTGCATTACATATTTTGCCCATACTGTTGAATAACCCATCTTCTCAGCAACCTGCTCACAAGCTTGAGACACCAAATGACCACGGTTTCTTTTTGGAGGGGGCTGGGGAGAAGGACACAAACTCTGCTAAGCCAGTTTTTCATTCCCTGATGGGTTCTGACATCCCTTATCTCACTGCCATGGCACAGGATAAGCTGGCACATCACATGCCTGCAATTGAAGACACAGCCTTGCTGAAAGGCTACCCTGGAAAGTTCATATTCTACCTCTGGAAAACACCCAGATTTCACACCTTGAATATGCAGCATTTGCCAATACCTTAATTTAGGATTTTCACACCCCACCCCCCCGCCTTTTAGCTAGCTATATTATACTCTTATTTCAACAGTAGAAAATAGGATTCCACAGTACGAAGTATGACCTCAAATAACAATACAAAAAAACCAATTTTTTTTTTTAACCCACCATTCACCACAGCATGAAGGTAGTAAAATAATTGGTAAGACAGCATCGTATTTTTTTTCTACATAGTCTTAGAGAAACCCCAACCTAAAGAAAAATACCATCTTTCTCAAGGAAAAAATCCTGAAAGTAACGTGTCACTACATCAAGGCAGGCATTTCATCCATGAATACAGATACATGTTCAAACAGACAAGTATGTCCACACGTAAAATTAAGTTTTGTTTGCTAATATATGCTCAGTTAAGTACAAGAGACATTTCTCTTGTAGTCCAATCTGCAACTACCCCACTTGGGATAAGGGAGTTTTTCTTAAGACATTTCCTCATATAACTGAACACACATTTCCCAGGGCAAAAATTGCTGTCTTTTATATACATCTATGTAATGATTCCAGGAGATTTTTAATAATTTGTCACTCTCTTAACATGTCATAGAACTTCCAAGACAACATTCTGAAGCAACTTTGTTCTGCTAATGCAAACACTTTGTACATGCAACAGAGAACCTGAATCAGTCAATAAAAGTTTGGAAACATTTCACAGTGTTAAGCAACATAGCCCCATTCACAAAAAAACGCATGAAAAAGCAACACCTGGACCTGATTTATAGTCAATGTGCATACAGCAGCTTTCTTGCTGGTGACAAAAAGCTATGTGTCACCTGCTGGAATTGCTTACATTACCTTTATTTGTAATGCCTACATTATGAGTCTAAATACTTTTTTCATGTAGTGCACAGCAGGCAGAGATGTGAACAACTGCAATGGTTGAGTAACGAAACAGTTTCATGTGCATATCTCTGTGAAGAAGCACTTGGGGTCAGGGGGCCTTGAAAAAGTGGTGTAATATTCTTGTATTACAACAAGAGTTCATAATTGCCTTATTGACAATGTGTATCCTAAATGCTGTATTTCTAGAGCTGCATCATTAAAGCTCCAGAATACAAATGCAAACATTTTAAGCAAGTTTGATATGTCAAATTATATCCTATAACCTAGAGAAAAATAAAGGACCATTCCGTAAGAGTCAAGTTCAAGACACATATGGGAGTTATAGGAATAAAAGTATGGAAAACCTAATTTTCATTAAAAGTGCAAAATATACATCAAATTCTAAAATGTCTTCATGAAGTGCAGTGATATGATAAGTTCATGGGGCAAATTACATGGTAGGTTTGTGACCACTGTAACTGGTGCTGATGGAGAAGAACGCTAAGCGTACGATGGTATTGTAATATTACACAGCAGGGATATATTACCTGTCCTCTAGAGCAGTAGTAAAAATTATATTGCAGGAGATAAGCAGTGAAATATGAACAGTTTACAGATTTATATCCTCATAATCTACAGTGCTTGTAATTGATCTCTGTATCCATCAGCTATCAACAACACAGTGAAGAAATCCGCAGTATTCACCAGAGCAGATGATATTTTAGCTTCGGCATCCAGAAGGTAGAGAAGAAATGCTTGAATTCCAAGATCTCACAGAAAACACAGCCAAACAAAAACTGAGAATACTTCATGTTCCCACCACTTCCTCTGTATTATCATAAAAGAAACCAACATTGACTTTAAGGCTGTTCCCCTGTTCTCGGTGGCATTACCCAGCTTACCACTTGACTCAAACCCCACGTTTGGCATTCCGTACAAGCTGAAAAAACAGCAGACCTAAACCCACTGAGCTGTGGGAAGAGGTAATGTGGGGAAAGAAGGATGCTAGTGATAGTTGCACTGATGTTCTATTTTATAGGACTCTTCACACAGTGATAAGTCATTGATTTTGCAAGAGTGTCAGTGAAAGTGTCCAAGAAACCTCCTAGTTTATACTGCACTTCTACTTTTAATATATATCTTTTGATCAAACCTGAAAATTAAAGAAAAAGGCTAGGAACACGCAGTTATAGGAAACTTCTTTTTCCTAGGCAGTAGGTTAATTACTCAAGTGCCAGTATTAATCTACTTTATTTCCTCTACTAGTAATTCATAGAATTTAATGTATGACATGTATACTAAAAATCCAGCCAGCTACGGAATCCCTGAATAAGAAGCTGCTGCCATTAGCGGAGGAATGAGGTGGAGGCTCAAAAAACTGGTAAGAGATTAGCAAAGTTTTCTTCTTCAGTCAAGTAGTCAGTGTGAATTGCGTGACGCCACATCTGGCAGCTCAGACACCATCCTCCCATTTGGACTGCCTGATCAGTTAGTCTCCAAAAATGTGACATTTACATGCTCCTCAGGTCTAAAATAGATTTTTATTTTATTCTTTTTTTTAACTCAGATTCTGTGCTGATAGGACAGCAAAATAGCCAGGCTGTGCTACTGCTGGCACTCTCCCCAGAAACAGAAGACAGGATGATCCATCAGCTTTAGGGGTTCTACGTTCATTTCACACACACAGAGTCCCACATCAAACATGAGCAGAAGATGAAGCATTGCATAGAGAAAAGCCTATGAAACAGGCTGTGCATTCCCGATGAATTGTTTAAATGAACATTGTCACAGAAATGTCAAGAGAGTATTTGAAACACAATTTACAAAATACTTTACACAACAATTTTTTCTTGTAATTGCAATAAATTTGGATTATTGCAAACTTAAATATTTGTAAGCTTAGTTTTCCAAGGTGCAGCTTACTTTTCGGATCTCTATTAGCCCTGGAAATCTTACTTTGTTTCCACAATTTTACTTTTTCCTTTATTTCTTGTCCAAATACACTCTTGGGCTTTGCTAGGCAAACACACTGTAATTCTGTAATTACAGTACATTTAAAAAATATAACTTCAGCTTTACAAACTAGTTATATTTATTTGAACAATTATCTGTTTATAACGCAATACCGAAGCACAAAATAAGACTTACCATTTCTCTATGTCTATGTAAGCATACAGTTTTAAAATCAGCAATTGTCTTTTGTTTTGCAGATCCAAGCCAAGAGAACAAATGCAGCTCATATCAGCCCACATTGTAGCTAGCACACAAGGAACGTTAATAAATCATGCAAATTTTGCAACAGCCACTTCAGCGTATTAGAAGCCTTTTTACAACAAATACTGAGAGGGGGGAAAAAAAATTAGTTTCAGGGAAGCCATTCTGAAAAGTTAAAATTTCTCGTGAGAAGCAATGAAACCAACACTTTCTGACCAACATTTTAATGTACATCCACGTTGATGTGAATACGTCCACATATGCATGCATGAGGACTCATGAGCAAACAGAACACATACACAAACAGGACTGTATATTACAGCCATGAAAAAGGAAGGGAAAATGCAGCAAGCAAGATTTATGTTAAGACAAGACTGGACACAGGGGCCTACTCAGGTTTGCCTGAAGAACTGCTGAAGTAAATCAGCGTTTAATAACTGTTATAAAGCTATAAGTTGTAGCTGCTCATACAGGGGCCGAAGGAAGCACGTTGGTTAGCCACGGACTATTGTGGATGCCTGGAAATCTGCCTGAGGGAGGAGGATACTACGAGATGAAGGGTGCGTGCAAAGGGGAAGCTGCTACGGGAGGACGGTGAGGGAGATGAGTGAGAGGTACAGACTCACTCTGTCTGCGGTGCGGTGGAACAGTCCGAGGGATGCCCTGGAATGAGCCCTGCCAGGGAGAGAAGGAGGGAGCAGAATACCCACCCTGTGCAGAAAGAGAGAGGGGGAGAAGTATAATAAAAAAAGAGAACAGGGGGGGAAAAATAAGAAACACCAACCCAAAAAACAAGACACCAAAAAACCACACCATTCTTTTTTTCCCCAGAAAGATATAATTGTATTTCCCAGTTGTTCCACCTTGTAAAAGCAAATGCTACATGCTACTGAAGCCCAGAGGAAAAATGACATTATGATGCTCTAAACTAGTCAGAAATCTTACAAAATACCTCAATTTTTATTCAGTATATATATGCACACATTTATTTTAAAGATGTTTTTAAGGGAAAAGTATGGTAGCAGAGCTTTTCACATAAAAATACCTGCTAAAAACTGTAACTTTACAGCTTTCAAAAATGTTTTTTAAATGCCTCACCAAGCAGTAAGTTGCTTAATACTAATCTACTGGAGAATCAGTCAGCTTCAGTTTACAACAAAAAAATTCTAACACGTAGAAACAGATTTTCTAGCAAACCCTGGTACTTTAGAGTCCACTTCACTCATAGTTGACAGCATTATGAAATGTGAAAGAGGAGAGGTGATATGACTGTTTTCCTCGCACTTTGCTCTCCCAGTTGAGCCTTCAGAGCACAGCGCACAGCAGTGCCGGGCAGGTCTCGCCTGTCCCATGTTTCAAATGGCCACAGAAGTGACACATTGTGGTTGCTGCATTTGCAAAACAAGAAACTCACTTTATGCAGGCCATCATCTTCTCTATAGCCTTACCTCTAAAAGAAACCTATCCAAGCTGGAACTGCCCTCTTGAATTACATAACCTTGATTTCCTTTTTCAGCAAGACAGGTTTCAGTCTTTCCAACCCCTTCACCATTTAGCAGTTGAAAACTTCGGCTTTTGTGAGTTCTGGAACATTAGTGCTAACAGTAAGGACTGCCATTGCCTCCCGGTTACTGGCAGATACCAACAGCAACCAGCTGTAGCTACACTTTCAGACAGCAGCCAGAAGATCTCTGAATGAACATCTATATCAAAGGAAGCAGGAACAGTTTGCCCCTCCTGTCCAGTTTTTCTGCTGATATATCTACTGCAGATCACACTGCCAGGGCTGTACAAACAAAGAAGTATTTTTATTTCCATACTTGTTTTAAAAGACCACTAAGCATCACATAAAGATCCTGTTTTTATTTATCCTGGCAGAATTTTAAACCGTTCCCTGACCTTCCAGTTATCCAAATCTGGTTAGATCTCATCTACCACTCTCCCAGGTTTCAGTACTGCTAAGATGTAACTTAATAATACTTGCACAGTCAAGTCTTAGAATTTGCTGGCAAGAATATTTTTAAACTAGAACAGGAAACAAAGACAACAATCTGATAAGACTTACTTATTCTTCAGAAGCTGAGATAGAACAATTACTGGAGCAAAATCCAAGGAAAAAGTGAGAGTTCTTTAACCTCATTATCCCTAGATGGAGATATTGATTACCTAACATGTTCTTACAGTCCTCCATCAGTAGCCATTAACATTAATACAATTTATAGACCGCTGCATGAAAGAACAATGCTAGCTTCAGTCAGGCAATATTACAAAATAATATAATATGTTGCATTAGCTGAGTAGGTATTAAATAGAGAAATACTCCCAGGAACAAGATTAATCAATCAACGATTGACGAGACATTGACAAATGCTTTGGATTTTCACAGCACTGTACAAAAGAACACTTCATTTTTCAGGCTTGTTCACCTTTTATCCTAAATTGTGTCAGAGTGGTAGAGCAAAAATAAAAAATTCTTTCCATTTTCTACACATAAACAGTGAAAAGGACAGTATCATCAGGCATATGTCTCATTGAGATAGCAGTGGGCTTTTTCCAGACTTCTTGGAAATTTTTAATGCATTAAATTAAGAAGGGGGGTGCAAATTTTACATCTTCTCCCTTCCTCTCTCTAAAAAGAGAGATTAAGACAAGAACTTGCAGAACAGCAGCAGTCTCGAGAGTTCACACTGCTCCACACAGGCAAATGTCAAATAAGTGTCAGATTTCTTATTTAATAAATAAAACCACAACAAGCATTTTTTAATTGTACATCAAATAAGGTAACTGAAATTAAAACAACCTGAACTAAGCAATGACCAGGAAGTACATCACTGGGAATTTATTAAGATGAGTCTTACGAATTACATTTAGTTTACAAATAAAGGCTGCATCTATCCCATACATACAGCACATTAAGAGAAGTATCTGCAGATATGCCTGGCTTATGAAAAGATGACTTATTTTAATACGATTTTACAAAACTCCAGTAAATTTACAAAGCCTTTTTTCTTTAAATAACAACTTGCATCTATCCCAAAATACTAGTCAAATGTGTGCTGAAGTTCCCAAGAAATCCAAAGAACAGGAAAAATGAAACATGCACTAATAAGCATGTATCCTCAGATTATGGTACATATTTGAAATATACAGAAAACGTGGCAGTTTCCTACTAAATAAATGGAAGAAAAACCTGAATCACAATTTCTTTTACGCTTGATTATTAAAAGTCTATAAAACTCAAAAGCAAACAACACTAGAATTTAAAGATGAGAACATTACTTACCTCATCTTCTACTAACACAAACAAAAAACCCCACCAAAAACAAACCCCAAAATCCCAACCATACACACACAAAAAATTTGATGGGATTCTTCTGGGTGCTGAAGCCTCGTCTGATGCAAGTTGTTCCACCTGAACTTTAATGTTACACAGCAGTCAGAAAACAGCTCCTCCATGCACCTGTTGTGCGTATCCAGCCACTAAACTTAAATCCCATTCTTCTCATTTTCCAGATACTGGAATTGTGAAATAGCAAAAGCATCCCAAATGAAAAGTGATTCTGAATTTTAAACAGTATGCAAAACAGGAGACTCAGGAGTGAAAAAATAAAGGCAGCTGAATTAAAGCAGTGTACAAACCAGAACAAACTGAAGAACATTTTTCAGAGATCCTGGCAAGTTATACAATTGCTGCTAACCACTTTATGAAGTTCTGACCCTAACTGCACCAGAAAACCTGTTTGTTTTAAAGGCTACTATGAAGATTTTAAGGCCAGAATTTTCCATTGCTATGAAGAGACCTCAACACTACAATAAGCAATCATATGAACAAAAGCAATTGCTTCTGCCAGAAAACAAGAGACGTGTTTAAGCTATTGTGGCAGAACAATTTTAGGCCAACAGCCAAATAAGTCCAGTTCTTTTCTCAAGAATACACCAATATCCAAAACTGCTACTGCATTCAGAAAAGTCTTTTCTGCTGCAGAGACATAAATACAGGAAAGATCCTTTTTTATCCGTACAGCTGGAGCCTTTGAGCACTTCCAAAACCAGAGTTTTTGCTGTGTCTCACCTAGCACTGCCAGCTGTCTCATACAAACTCAGAGCTCCACATCACAAGCAAACCTAGAACGACATTCTTCAAGTATCAATGCAAACAAGATGTTTTTGCAGCAGTGTCCTCTTGCTAGACTAGCACCTGGATAAGAGATTACGAATGAGCAGTTCCAACATGCGATAATCTTTTTGGAAGTGTTCAGGTCAAAAAAAAGCAAACCAAAGCAAACCCAAAACAGTCTTATATGCTGGTTTACACTAATCCAACAAGAATTGCCTGTGAAATGTTTAAAGGAATGCTCTCCCATGCATGTGCCCACATGTTATACACTGTTACTGTAACATGCACAACACAACAACCTAGTCCAGATATCGTTCTTTCTCAGCAAGAATCTACATTTCACGGATCAGCAAGTGAACAGCAAAGTATTGGACAGCAGGAGAAACCTGGGCTGAACATGAAGATAAACATTAATATAGTGACTAGACCTCAAAATCTGGGAGTTTAAATTTAAAGTTTCTATATGCTTTGACTATGCAAATATAAAGGTACGGTGGAAGGAGATACTCAAAGACGTAGTACAGGAAGATAGCCTAAGTATTAAGAAGGTTCATACAAATAACTGACATGAAAGGCTTCGGAATTACAAACTGGAACAATACTCTAATGGAACACAAAGAATCTCTCTCAGTGCAGAAGTAGAGACGTAGCAAGGAACAAGAACAGGCATGCTCCTAGGAAAACTGAGTTTTGTTGTGATTTTGCCAGAGATGGGAATGAATTTGTACACACATGTAGGAAGCAAAATTTATTCTCATCACTCTGCACTATTCTGAGACTAAGGAGAAAAATCACTACCTACTGTTGCAAGGCATGAAAGCACACCCATGAACTCAGAGGAGCTGTGTTATCCTAAGGAACTGGACCTTGGGGGCCACAATCCTTTACAGACAACTTCGTCCCTATTCAGACTTGGTAGTTTCCTTGCTTGCCTTTTACTTCTTAGCATCTGCAAACAACCTTTCCAGTTTGAGAAGCCAAATGTCAACATACACTCAACATCTAACCCCTTTACCCTCAATATTTAAAAAACACATTGGTATTTAGAATTACAGAATCAATATTGCAAAGCCTGTGAGACAATTGTGGCAGCAGATGCTCACATTTTTGTTTTTTGTAAGCTTTGCCCATCAACATTAATTTCTTCAGTTAATTTTATGTTCAACACCTTCTTCCAGGTTGGTGTTTGGGGTATTTTTGTTTCCCCATGATAGTTAAATGATAGGCATAAGTTAACTGGACGTCAACTCAGTATACAAGATCTATGAGCAATTCTTCTAGAAATGTCACGGACTACTCTGCCAGTACATACTTGTACAAGCCTTTATCCTGAGGATGGCTAACCAAAAATAATGTTTCCCTCTGAATTATCATTGTTTGTACAAACAGTCGGAAACTACTTAATGTAGTTTTGAGCACACTGTCACAACACTGCTTACAACAAACACCACGTAGCATGCACAGTGGCCAGGCAATAGTCTAATTCTTAATATGCCCTATTTTCAAAACATTCATTTTCAGCCACTAGGATTTATTACATGGAGTGCTATGTTCCAAGCATTAACCCACAGTTACATAGCTTCCATTTATGCACGTATTTACCTTTAAACAGGAAAAAAACTCTAAAAGTACTTTTGGAAACTATGTGCGGTCCCTAAAGAGAATAACCCCAGAAAAGTTTATAATCACATCAGGATGGCAATTTTTCTAGAAATACCTGGTAACAAAGAAACAGACACAAACGTGATTTTCTAAAAAAAAAGTGTTTAATGATATTCACTTGCCTATTTACTGGGAGAACCAAGAAGTGATAAGAAACACTAGCTGTTTCAAGTGGACAGTAGAACTGCAATAAATCACTGCAATAAATCACTGCAATTCACATGGTCTTTAATTGGTAACTGAAATTTTTTAATAACCGATTTCCCCTCTCACTATTTCCTAGTTCATTCTATCATATGTTCTTTACAAAACACTACATTAACAGTGTTGGTTGAGGACATTTCTGGAAGCCTTTAAAGTATTTCTTGAAACAGTAAATTCCTGTGTGTTCCTAGACCGTTATTTATGCTTCTGGAATCAACACTGTATCAGGTCTGCTAGAATTTGTAAACTGTCAGAATAATCTCATAAGTTATGATACTCTAACTAAAGTAACTTCCTGATATTCACCATCATTTAAAGTTACTTACAGGAAAAAAAGAACTAGTTAAAAATTCATCAACTTTGATAACTATTAACAAGCTTAAAGAACCAAGAAACTTATGTGACTCAAAGCAGATGTACTCTTACTGCCAAGATTTAAATTACTATTTGGTTTTTAAAAAGTGTAGCCTACATAAAAAAATCTTAATTTCATAAACATTAACTACATTTCATAAGTCATACCACATTTCCAGATTAATAAATCTAATTTCTCCCAGCCTGTGCTCTCAGTTCAAGATAACTATATTAAACTGAACAGGAATGTTAATAAAGCCCAACATTATTTTCTGTAAGAGTTTTTCTTCAGTGAGAACATATTTTACTCAGGTGTCTCCTGCT
Organism: Pampusana beccarii; assembly: GCA_013399365.1. Classification (NCBI taxonomy): domain Eukaryota; kingdom Metazoa; phylum Chordata; class Aves; order Columbiformes; family Columbidae; genus Pampusana; species Pampusana beccarii. The sequence goes on from VWYH01000398.1 coordinate 90,275, forward strand.
ATTTCCATTTATCCTACTCCTGCCTCAAGAAAATAGAGCCAATTGTCTCTCTATTGCAAGTGACAGTTTATGTCATTGGGTTCCAGATCAACCATTATTTCATGCCAAGGCTTTTTAAACATTTATACCTCTAAGCCATGCAAGGAAATCCCACATTAAGGAGCTCATATCAATTTCTGTTAGTTTACAGAAAGCCTCCATATAACTTACAAGTATGCAAGCAAAAAGACTTTCAAAAAAAAAACCCAAAACCAAAACATTCTGTGCAAAGCTTTTCAGGTATGATTTACAAATAAAAGTTCCTGAAAAGCAGCGTTTCGTCAGTACTTCATGAATTTTCCTAAATCCTTTATCAATTTTCATGAGAAATTTTACATGTAAAGGATAAAAATAATGAGATGTTTATAATGCACATGTAATGAGCAGACACTACACACATATGTATGTGTACCGTATACATATGTATACATATATCCACACACACACACCCCCAACCATGACTACATGAAGGGGATACAGCAGGGATACTTAAGGAAAANAAAAAAAAAAAAAAAAAAAAAAAAAAAAAAAAAAATCTATTTTCCCTTAACTCAAATTTCCTCATGACAAAAAAAAAAAAAAGTCATTTTTAACAAAGCTACTGAATAACTTAGAAGAAATGTCCTTCAACCTGACCAAATCAGACAATTGGGCTAAATGACTTCTACCTGAGATACCAATCCCCATTCCCTATCTTCTCCAATCTCTTTGTCTTATCAATTAATACCACAGGTTGCTCAAACTAAAGCTTCTGTAGTTTGCAACTAACTTTCAATAGTTACTAATCTGTTTCTGAATTTGTGAAAAACTATATGAAAAAAGGAACATGGAAACAATAGCCACTAACCTAGTAACAGTGTAACACACAAAAACATCAAATGAAGATGACCAGGATAATAAATTATAATTTGGAAAACAGAAACAGTACAAGAGCTCAAAAGCTACAACGTAACAGGAAGAGAGGAACAAATGAGATAAACATCAAACATCTTACACATACTATCTGGAACAGAGGTGTCAGAGCAAACTAAAGGCGACTTAGGGTTGTATGTCTTGACGTGGATTCGTATCAGATGGGAAACAGTCAGAAAGCTTCGTCTCAACAGGACAAGGGTGTTTGCTACCACCCAGTGGGGTTGTATTTCTATCCTAGCACTATATATTTGAAAGAGTATCTTTAGAAGGACAGCAGGAGTGATCTGTCTTTACTTACAATCTTACATTAAGTAACTTCAGGCAGGGTAAAAACAAACAAAAAAATCTAACCCTTGAATGTTTTAAAGAAATCTCTTAAGACTCTTGAGCCAGAGCATTAGCTTCAAGATCCAAAGACTACTTGCTGATGACTGACAAAAACCTTGCTCATCATTCAAAGATAATTCCTTACCATATATGAATATAAAATATGTTGTCCCACCCCCATCTTTATTATTCCATTAGTATTCCATGAAGAATGTCAAGTTTTATATAATGGAAGCAAACGTGATCCATGCAACAACATATGGGAATGACAATGTCCTTCGTCAAAGTGATTTTCACCCAATAATTTTTTTGAATTAGTCAAGTTCCTCAAATAAATTATTAATAAAAATATTATCTTTTGGTTTTACACTTATGGACTGAAACTTGGAATATTTGTTGAGAGAAAGCAACAGCATGTGAGCACAGCAATGATGAGAATTTAACCAGAAAAACAACAACAAAACATACAGCTACCTATGACTTTAAAGTCACGATACGGGAAAACATCTTATATATTATTAGATATACGGCTTGGGCTGACTGTAACTTAAACAGTGCAGAGGGTGATAATTTTCATAAGAGACTTCTAAAGTTTTAATTACTTATTTTAAAAGAAATGCTTGTAACAAATATTTAAATAAAAGGCTTGTAAAAGAACGCAAGGAGGAAGGAAACCGCTCTCATATAGCACAGAACCTCTCACACGATGCCAACTGGCATAACAGCAAATGTCATAAGCTTGGGGAATGAAATGCAGAAAGTCACACCCAAGAAGGAATGGCACATATTACTCACAGAACTCCTCCTCCAGGAGGTTTGTGTAAATTTATCAGCATACATGCACGTTGTCCCTCTAGGTTTTTGACTGTCTTTCTGGCAGTTACATCTAGTGGCCTTTATCACCGCAAAAAAGAAAAAGGAGAATTAGTTAGAAAATAACTAAGACGCTTGAAAAGCACAGTCAAGATCCAGTATTCAAACATCATGTATTAATCATATTGTGCTATATTTCCAAGTAAACTGTAAAAACTAGTCTTTACAGTGACACACAACTACAAATATACTACAAAGTATATTTAGAAATAACTTAGAACAAATTTTGACTTTTGGAAAGAGCTTCTGATTCACCTAAATTTCCGAAGCACCACATTCTTTAAGCCACCTTCCAATAATTATGAATAAAAGTTTTACCCATCCTTACAGCAAAGCTCCTTAGCTACAACAAAGTTTTCAGATACTAGAGTAAGTAGGTATATCGCCTACCAGGAAGGAGAGATTTCATTAGAGATGAGTCACACAAGACTGTCTCCAGACATGATAAATAAATATGGTGTGCATCCCTTGGCATCTCACCTACCCTACTTTTAATATCTTGCTGTGGCTTGAAAACATGGGGCTCCTTTACAAGAATCGTCACAGCAGGTGAGTTTAACCAAAACCAAATGCAGAGACAGGCATGGCAAAATCCAAAGTTCACTTAGAACAAGAGCTAAAAGCAAAAAGGCATGTGCTATTTTTGTTTGAGGACTTATGTGTCTGCCTCAACATGATTTACAAGAGCACCCCCATAACTTGTATTTATTTAGCCAATTTAATCTTAATATTCAAGACGCTTTGTTTTCTTTTAAAAAATAATCAACTTCGAATATTACCTCACTTGTCTTTAAGTTCTATGGTGGAAATCTTTATTGAAGTAGTGGACAGTAGGGGAAAAGAGAGGGGAGAAAAACACAAAGAACTTAAAGCAGAATGATAGGCCTGATACTTGTTAATTTTGATCATTCTTCTGGCATAAAGTGCCTTATCTTTGCTCATTGCTATTTCTGAACAGCTTCTATTATTTTGTTTAGTGTTTGTTTTAGAAATGAAATATATTTAACAATCATATAAATATCCTTGCTTAGTGCCACACATACAAATCATGAGTCATCTACAGAATTAAAGGTCCCAGGTGTACAGCTGAACACACACTAGAACATCTAGAATTGGTCTGCTAACCGAAACTTACAGACCCATGAGACAGGTGGGTCTAAACGGAACCCAAATCTGCCTTGGCTATAATGAAAGTATAGGAAAAAAATTAGACCTCTAGTCCTCCTAAAGCCCTCATAAGAATTACCTATTGAAATTACAGTCTGCAGCACATACTTGAGATACTATTAAACATTTAGTGTAATGCTTACAAGTTGATGCTCTAATTGGTTGATTGTTTCATCCTTCTTCTTCAGTTCATCTTTAAGCTGCCTGATCTCATTCAGCAGATCGTCCATCTGCAATGGGACAGTGGACAATAACAGGTTTTCTCTAAGTTCTACACAATCTAAATCAACACTTCTACAGGACATTATATCAGGTGTTCACAGAGGACTGGCAGTAACATCAGTACGTTCTTTCCTCCTCTTATTCACATCATGAGATGGGCTGTAACTTGAAGTCTCTTTAAAAGACAGTCGAGCTGATCCACTAAATTTTCAGGCTATGCAAGTAAATCAGCTACACTTTTGGTGCAGTAATTCATCTGTTATACAAGTGACTGGCATCTTGAAGATGAACACACCTAGCCAAATACTACCTGTACTCTTCTTTATACAACACCAAAAATACTGAAGGTTAAAGATCAAGTGAACTTATCATTAACATAAAATAATAGAAACAAAAAAAAAATCATTTAGAAACATAAGCATAATTATGTATACTGAATGCAACAGCACAACTGATTTGAATACATCCTACTTAAAACTGAAGACTTTATGCAAAGTTCAGAGACTAAAAATTGTTGGTAAATATCCAAGAACGATTCAAAAAAATTTCTTTTCTTCATCATGAGATAATTTTAATATATTTTATAACTGTGCCATTATATCCAGGCCATAAATTAAGGGCCACACTTCCATTTAGTAGCATACATCCACTATTTCAGTTTCACTACAGATGTTACTAGTTACTGCTTTAGGACATCACCCAGATTGATTTGTTGTGCAGTTTTTCAAACCATATGACAGCATCAGGTAAAGAAGCAACAATTCAAAATGTCAGTTAAACCTAACATTTTTGTGTTATTAAGTTAAAAAGCAATACTTTTTCCTCTAGGAATTAAATTTTAAGATTTTGAGGTAGGCGATTGATTGTAGAAGGACAAGCACCACAAATGCAGCAGACAGCAATTTAAGAAAAAGAAGGGCTAAATGTTAATAATGTAGAAAGCAGGGCTGCTAGAGAATGATGCATATGGATCTACAGTTTCAGCAGACCTCATAAAGCCTGAAACCAAGATTTGGACAGATGACTTTCAAATTGGAAGACGACTAAGTGTTCTTGCCTTTCAAGAAGTATTTCTAATTCCATTATATCTTCAGCAAGTATTGTTCCCCTACCATCAGTGCAGGATTAGTGATCCTTCTGTATTGATTTTACAATAAGAGCCTCAACCAATGCTATAAAACCTTAGCATTGTAGAAAGCACAACATTACAAGTCTGTGACCATGAAAGATGATCCTTTTTGGAATATCCAATGTGATTACTTCTTCCTTTAATACCCATTCTAAACCAATAAACACATCTTTGACTTTGTGGGGTTCATATTGTTTTCCAGTTAGGTCTGCAATACTTGCATTATCTCAGGGAAAACTTAGTTTAAAATTCTTTCATCTAAAGTAAAGGCAACAATAAATGTAATGAAAGATCAAGTGAATACATATGGTACGATTACACTTCAAAGCAAAAATTGCCTTTTCAAATTCTAAAACTTATCCAGCAGGCACAGTATTTTTGAAAGAAGCTACTCTTCAGCTGTTAACTCCCACTACTGTACCAAAAAACAAACTTATTTTAATTATTTAAACTGTGTTAGCATTTGTAAGAATGTATTTTAACAGCTCAAACCCTTCAATTTTAACAAATCTAAGATAAAGTATATAAACACTTGCTAGGTTTATTTAAATAGATCAAAGAAGCAAGAATCGCTACTTCACAGTGACACAGGACTCTGTGTTGTTTTTTTAAACACAAACAGGTTTGTATCTCTTATTCTGTAGAGTAAATCAGTGTCGTTTACCTTAAAAGGTGACTCAACTTCTTGTGGTTCTGGACTGGACGGAACAGAGAGTGCAATGTCCTGGAGTGACACGTTTTCATCGTTCTGTTAAAGAACAAAAACAAGAACAAAAGCTCAAACTACTTGTTGAAACAACTCCTTTGTAAACTCACTTTCAAAGATGGAGACACAGCACCTCTCTGTGGAACCTGTTACAATGCTTGACCTCTCTCACTGTGAATTTTCTTTTACTTTTTCCCCCCCAACAGGAAAGCCTCCGTTGCTGCAGCATGTGTGCAGTGCCCAAACAAGGGCTATGAAAAGCCTCCCTCTCCTCACACAGCTGATGGAACAGCTGCAGCTACGTCTGTGTGTTGACTTTGCACAAAAATCCGGCAAGAAAACAGCCATTGTGTTCAAATGTATTATATCCTATGATTCTATATTAGGTGATGCTATGTGATTTTAAAAGCTTTGTTTCCATCAGTATCCATTCAATATCAAAATATCAATATCAAAATATAAAGCCAAAATAGTTCAGCTAGGAATTCTTAACTAAGAAAAGCAACATTTGCTACTGGACAGACTAAAATTAATTCACAGCCATCAGAACTTATTATCAATGATAAAAACTGGATCCACACAACAGTGTTCTTTCTCCTGTCACGACAGCCACAAATTCTGAAATTCAGCACCACAGGAAGAAACAGAAACAACCAAAGCTGCCAAAAGATGATTGCCTGGTTATGTCCTGAAGCACTTACGCACTCATGACAAATGCACAGGCAGCTTTGAAGTTGTGGTGCTCAGCCCTAAAAAGGTTCAGTGGGTTACAGACCCAAGGCACAAACTGAAAAAGTGATGGTGAATTCTCATGACACGTTCTCACGTGATCACCGTCATATTGTGTCCAACTCCTGCGAGCCACAAAACTACAGTACAATGACAGTACAGGTATTTTACAGCCATGGAAGATCATAACCCCCTTTTCCTTGATATCAAAAGATTTTTCCAATTCTTTTCTGGCCATCTCCTCCATCTGCTACCTTCTTAAATAAATAAACGAATCTTTTACCTTAGAGTATTCTCCCTTATTTATGAGGGTTCTTAGAGGGGAGTTTCTTTACCCAATGACCTCACTGTCCAAGATTGCATTTCTAGAATATAAGAGCAGCGTATCCCAAAACCTGACCAAAACCACTCTGAGGCTGAGCCAGCAATTCCCTAAAACCACAAGAATAAAACTGCAGCTCAAATGCTAAAAATCAACTAAGGGAAAAACCCACAATAGACCTATTTATGTTATTTATGTCTATGATGTATCTCTTTTGCTTTTTAATCCATATGAAACATTTCTTATAAATTTTTAACTAAACTGCAAAGAAACACCAAGGAGATTGTCCAGATGCAAAAAAAAGCAAGAAATTAAAATCAAAAAAATTTTGGCAATTACATTTTTACTTTTTCCTGTAGTCACCATTACCTGGAGGCAAAATACGCACAACTATCACCAAGCTTAAAAGAAAAAATACTAACAACTATCACACAATTCCAAATTGCTTTTACCATACTACAGGCAATTGTTAGAGGAAATAACCACTTAAATGTAACTTTGTATCTTGCAGATTTGGCTTCTTTAAAAACTTCTCAGCCTTTATTTTTTTTTTTTTCCTAACGACTATTAATTGTGAGAACAGTCAGATTTCAAGGCTTCTGACTCCTTACCAAAGCAAACATTTTGGCTTCCACCATCCAACACACAGTTGTATTCAACTCACAAGTAGCTGCTTGCCCCTTCTGGGCAATCACCAGCAAGTAAGAAGCTGATGAGGGAGCAGCTTATAGTCTGTTATGAACAAGTGCTAATACAGTGTTTTGAAATAATATGCACGGTAATATCATAAAGAAACAACCACTATTTAATCCAAAATATTTCTTAATTGTTAGAGGAAATAAGCAGCAATTAGAATTATAGAATCATTATAAGATGAACAGATTATATTTTATATTTATCTTATATTCTACATTTAACAGAGTTCACCAACATTTCTTATTTTAAACGACTATTAAAACAAATACACGCACTGAGAAGAAAAGGTGTATCAGTCACAGTTACAACTGTGAGGGAGTAATCATGGGAATGGAAAAAAAAAACAATAGCACACAAAACAAGACAAACTATTTCAAGCAAAAGTATCTTGCATGGCTTTTAAGCTCTGATACCTCTGGTATACCTTCTATTCCCATTAAAATGCATACAAGTGGAGCAATTAAAAAAAAAAAATCTACAACAGCAGATTAAGACCTAATTGCAAAGAAAGCCAGTGTGCCACATATTCTCTGGTGCTTTAAATCAAATACTCTAGCCTGTGCTATACCGAACTAACATGCACTAGCAAAGCAAGAACTAAGGTCACTTGCATCAATTCCCTTACCACTGTCTGAATTATCTTAATAAATATAATGAACACAGGGCAAGTGAAAAAAATATCAGTTCTAACACTATCAGTGGAAACTTAAGGATCCTATTGCAAAAGTATGCCAGGATTAATATATAAAACTTTTCTTGTTCAGCATTATGATAAGCAAGAAAGAAAAAGCAAAAATGAGATGGGGAAAAAAAAATAATCAGTAGAATAAGGCTAGACATGAAGAAAATATTACAATTGGCAAAAAACCCCAAGAGAATTAGCAAAACAAATGCAATTTGTTATACGCACATGCTGGTTTTGGAAGCTTAGAAATTATATGCTAAGATATCATCAAAATTTGGAAACTGAGAGAACACATACCTTTAATCTTTAGGTAAAATTACAATAAACTTTTTAAAGGTATCATCACATTGCAATAGGCAATATAAAAAGCTGTTAGCTGTTGGTTATCACCTGACTAACATTTTCACAACAGTGGAATACACTATTTATTATACTGCAAGCACGTCTTCAGAGCAGTTGTGCTACCCTCATTTGCACCAAATGTAAAACATGCTTGCAGAAACAAGAACTCGGGGTAGTTTTTTAGCCATATCAAACCAAAATGTTTATCAAGTGGATAGAAAAATAAGTTCCACTTATAAATATAAACAGCAGCAAAGCATTTTAATCTAATTTCCTCAGCAGAAGAATGCTTTAAAAAAAACCAAAAAGAACCACAAACAGCATTAGAAGGAAAAACATAGTTGCTAATCTTTGTAACTATTTCCTAAATTTAAAACATTGCAACAAACAACTCAAACCCCATACATTCCGCAGTTCCTAGAACAGTTATTTTTAAACATTACTGGCAGTTTAGGCATGAAAATAACCTGCAGTATGTAAAACAACAGAGGGCTAATGTGGCAGACATAACATTAGTTATGCAGGGATAATCTTCAGTTATAGATTATTTTAACCCAATATAAATTCACATATATATTTGCATGCAACGTTTAACTAAGAACATGCTCACTTAAGAAACAGTCAAGTAATACAGCAGTGAGAGATCATCTCACAGTTTTTTTCTTGTTGCTCCAAGTATCAGAGACCCATTTGAATCACCACCTGTCCACAGGGATTTTCAACTCAATCATATTTACTGGAAAGTTTTTGCTGGACTTCAGTCAAGAGCATACACTCCATCTTTTGGCCAGTCTGGGGTGGTCCCTCTGTCATAAACTGCGGTACTCACATGCCTCAAGAGATGTTTCAAAGTGGCTCATAAAATTCCAGCAAAGCTGGAGTCAGAAATCATTAGAAAATACCCCAGCAAGACTCAGAAAATCATCCTAAATTTACTAATAGCTACAGAAAGGGAACAGGTGGTTGCAGGAACGGGGGCGTGGGAAGGGGTGGGAAATTAACACAAAAACTCCCCTCAAACATTTTTAGAATACTCAAAAACTACAAGCTTGCTCTGAAAAAAAAGCTTTAGACTAACTTTCTGAAGACATCAATTCCCCATCTCTCTAACATTTCAGTATTTATCAGCATGGTGCCTATACACCAAATTCAGAGGAACGCCTAAAGCTTTACGACTGTGATATCAAAGTAGCCTGATTTCATGCTGAATACAATTCCAGCTTCATATTGCTTTTCAAAGGTTATCTGCTGAGAAAAGAAATACCAAGCTACTACTCTACAAACCAGCTGATTTTTTTGTTTCAGGACAAACTCAGTGAGAGTTAGAGATCCAAATTTTTAGGTGCACATGTAGGTAAAATACGTAACAACCCTTTCTCCCCTCAGTGTTAACACTGTCATGCACCTTGTTCCTCTGGATAATTTTCTACATGTCAAACACTTTTACATACCCGTGTTACAGTCTATATTGAAGCACTTTATTATATTCCTAAGTTTGCACCTGTTATTTTTAGTCTGTCTCAAGAACAGGAGCTGAATGGGAATATGGGAATATGGGAATAAAAAGTCATCATGGCTGTCACAGGCACACCACAATTCACCCAAACAACTACGAAGTGAAACCTGCATTTTTGAGTGGCTGGACTTAACAGGCTCTCATGCCAGTATTTTACAATTGTGAAATCTTTAGTATGAATGACACACAAATCCTGCTGCTTACTTCACCTTACAAATTCACCAAAGAATTAACTTGCTGCTTTTGGTAAACAGAATACTAAACATTGATTTTTATTTAGTGATACCACTTCAAAAATTTTATGTGTCTCTTTTTTAAAAAGTAAAATAAGTAAAAAAAAAAAAATTAATACAACCAAAAGAAAAGTCAAGCTCTGTGACTAAATACATCATAATAGTCCCTGGAACATATTTCAACATTATAAACATGCATCTTCTATACAGCGCACAGATGGTAAAGTGTTCTCACTGCCTATCCTTTCCATCTTCCCTTTTCACCTTGCTTTCTCTGGGAGATATTACTTGCAGGCTTCAGTTTAAAGCACTTGTAAAATAAAGAAAAATTGTAGAATTTCTAGAATAACAGAAGAGATAAATGGTATTTTCTCTCAGAAGAAATCTCTCATATTGGCTCATAGGAAGAAAAAAAGCTCAAAGCTTAAAGACAAGAGTTGTTTTCATTATACTGGCATACTTTAAATTCTTCTGTTACAAAAAAATCAACCCATTAGAAGCAAATGCATTTTCAGCAGTTCTCTTGTGGTTCCCAAGCAGCATAACCTGCCTTTTAACATGGAGGATTTTAAAATAATATTGTGTACCAATAATTTCATGTTGAGAATTCTTTCAACATTCTAACATCTATAGTTTATTAAGAAGCTGAAAAATGCTAAATGTTTCTGAAGTTTATCAAGTTTCATTAAAGCAGGTACCATTCATCTGCTGAGTACTTGGCATTTGGAGTGTAGTTTCATTCAAATATTGCTACAAACAAGTGTCATACAGTTTGCACTGCCTACACTCAAACACTGTTACAATGATAGCCCAGTAGCTAACCACTGTTTAAAGTTTGCCAATTTTATTTCCTCTTGTTTGTTGATTTACTTGTTTCTGTTTCTTCCAAGCACAGTTAAGTCACAAAGATGAACTATTCTGTGGCTAAGGAAAAAAACAAACAATTGTAGGTGCAATTTACACAACTTCATACATGACACAAAGAAACCTTTTTATTTCATTAATTAAATATTTTTCTTCCTTGTCCTCAGGCTTCTTATAAAAGGTAAATATCTCTGACAAATCTCATCAGATGCAAAAAAAAACAAAACTCAATGAATATGTACTTCAAAGGTACGCAAGTGACTTACTAATCTAAAGCCTCAGCAAAAAATATATTTGTGTATTTAACAATTTTGCACCACAGACATTTTTTCATTCATACCTCCTCACACAAATAGCCTAGTTGTATCTGTTAAGTTACAATGAAGATTTGTGCTCAGAAAATAGAATATATTTTCTATTCACAAAAGATAAGCCAAAAGGAACACTTTTATAAAACTTGTCTCCCCCAGATAAAAGGGCTTCACAGATCTCAGAGTTCTCTGAACCGCTTCATGTTTCAGTCCTCCTTGAAATCTCAGTAAATGCTTATCTGAGATAAGCCAGGGTGGTTCTGAATCACTGCAGCCAGTCTCCAGAGGAAATTACCACAGAGAATACTCAATCCTTGCCTACATCAAAGGCTCCAGGGCATCAGAAATAGTACAATTCTTATTTAAATAAGGATATTCTAACATATTAGCCTTGCAGCCTCAATCTAGAGCAGCAAGTTTGAGAAACTGAGGAGGGGGAAAAAATTTTCGAGATCAGAATAAAACTTATTTACTATCAAGCATGAAAACTAAGTACCTTAGTCAGCATTTAAAAGGCATTAACATTTAGATGTCAATTATTACTAGAGTTAGAACATGCAAAACATTTTCTTCTTAAAGTTAGTACTCCATTTAGGTATTAAGAACATTCACCAGTAGTTCAACATCTCCCTGTAAATAATTACAATGGCATTTAATGCAAGAATGATGCCCATTTTTCACTCCATATAACCCAGTATAACATTATTGCAAAAGCAAAGAATGTTATATTTACTACAGCGAACATTCTAAAGAACTCTGCATGAGACGGACTCCTGTTCCTGATTTCACCATTGGAAGACACAGAAAGCTGGCAGTATGTGGGGAACAGCAGACAGCACGGGTCCCGTACTGCTGGCAGTGTTCTCCTGCTCACACCTTCAGAGAAGGCTACACTACTCAAATAGCTACTTATTTTTCCAGGCAGAACTGGGAACACAACACCCAGCCCATGCTGTTGCAGCTATGCTGCTAGTAACGTTCAAGATAATTTCTATATGGTTACGTGAGCTCGAGTCACAGCAATGAATCCAGTATAGCACATCACATCTCCCGAGGAACCTGCCAGGTAGACATTCATTACATGCTATGCTCTACGCTAAGTCACACTACAGTTGATTAGATAATAGCATAAAATTAAATTTAATTACTATGCTTTACTATCCTACTATAACTGTTCCTGTGGGACCTCATGCCTAAAACCTGACTACAGCCTTCTATCTATCTAAATTAAATAATATTGCTAAAAGTCATAACTAGAAAAAGGTAACGCACATTCAAATGTATAATATAGGTGAAGCAAATATAAGAGCTTCTGCTTCCTTTTCTAAAGCTAGTGTTTGAAAAAGAGCTGACTTTGCATCTGCTTTTTAACACTCTGTAAGTGGCCTGATGCAGAATCCAGACTGAGGTGAAGTCCTAGTTCAGTGTTCAGACTACTAAAGTTCATGTAATTGTTTTCAATTCCTCACAATAAGAAAAAAAAAAGAAATCCAATATTTTTTTTTTCTTATCTGTTATTATAAAGCTCAATATTTTCAGGAAAACTTTAAAACCTAAAAATAACGAAAAAAGTTTCATAAAAGTTTTACTCTAATTGTTCAGTAAATAAGGGTAGTAAAGGTCTAAAGTTCTCCCCTCTGCATCAGGTTAATTTACTTTTACATTACTATTGATATTGTTTGATTAAAAGGGTGGATGACATAGGAGAGTAGAAAATAAACATTCAGAAGTCCAGTGATAAGTTTTGGAAGCAGCTAGTCAAACCAGAGGGGGTAGTTAGATCAAGAACATACAGAGCAGTACGTGTGACAGTTTGAAGGGAAGAATAATACTTGTTATTACAAAACGCGCTATTACAGGGAGGGAGAAGATCAACTGTTTAGCAAGAGAAGCAGCAAATTTAAAGAACATACATGTTAGGAGTAACTGCTTCTTCTGCAAGTTCTTTTCAAAAAACTTAATCAGAGCTACTTGAGTCAAGGATTATGTTCTGTAACATTTTAGAAAAGTCTGTTTAGTATAAACTAGATCAAGATTTAAAAGAATATTCTGCAAAGCAGCACACTATTTGGTTATAACACAGACGCCTTTACACAATAAACTACACATACACAGATTATGTATCTAGTTGCTTGATTATCCTTGTGTTAAAGGCATTAAAAGCTCTGGATAAAAAGTTCTCTGCTATCTCATGTACTAATTGCACGCTTGAGGCTGTTGGGAGGTACAGTTTTGCAGTCCACTACTCAGACATTAGGCTCTAAGAACACATTTTCCCTTTCTGACACCACATTATTTTTGATACAATTGCATTTTGGATTTTGTCAGTGCAAAAACATCTCCAGGATTCTCAGTTACCATAGGAAGCAAACGACCACATTTCTAAAAGGCACAGTCATACCCTGGAATTAGCCTCAAGGTTCATTTGCTTTGTTGTATTTTGTTTTAGTGTCCTATTTGTATGGCAAACTTATTTCCATTAAATTATCCTGTCAGAAAGGAGCAGCACTAAATCCAGTATCGGAGAGAACATCATAAAAATACTCTCCAGTGCTAATCTGCATATGCCTCCAAAGAAAGTCTGATGGGCTTTTAAGGTAGCAAAGGCATTTTTGTAGCTGAAATACCATACTGCTGCTGAGTCATCCAGCATTTACCAGCTCCCACAATTTGCCAAGTTTTGGGGTGAAATGAAAATGCTCCTTAAAAGCTTACGGCAATTCAGTGATTTCATACACTAGAAAGGTTAGATCTGAGCACTTGCAACAGACATGACCCAGCAGGATTTGCTAGGATTCTTGTCAAAACACACTGAAAACATAAAAAGAATGAGGAAAACAAAGCCTTAATAAAAAGCTATTAGCACTGACTTGCTGAATGCAAGTTTGATCAATGCGATTGATTTTTTTTTTTTAATATTCTAGGTTTCACTCCCAGCTTTTTAGGATCTTCAGCAAAAGCTTTTCTTCACATCCACTGTTCGTTTGTTTTGTTTTTTAATTTCACATTATTTCCTCAGAGAAGCAGAATAACAATATTTAATATTTTTTCCAGTCAGTAAAATGTCAAAAAAAGCAGAACAAGTACTATTTTAAACAGCAATAAAAAGTGCACACTTTCTTGAACACTGTAATTCAATGTATAAAGGAAAATACAATAACCTAATACAGCCGAACAGAACATCAGTCCATCTGGGCTCACTCTCCAACATGCTTTACTGCTTTTGTTCCATTTAAACACCTCACCTGGTGCAGTAATCTCTTCAGTTTCAACAACTGAGTTTTTACAGCTGTGCAGTCTTGGACCATGTGCCGAAGGGTCATTTCATCAAGCATCACAGTATTCTCCGCTAAGCCCACCAGCTGTCTAGGACCCTGGTAAAAATTTGGTGCTCCATAGCTTTCAAAGTGACCAACAGGAGATTCTAGGTAGTTTGATCCCCTAAAAAACCCAAACAAACAAACACACCAAAACAAAATTAAAACCAAACAGAACAAACCAAATACATTGATGATAAACTAGAGCTAGAGGAGCATTTAGTAAGAGAGAAAGTTTTAGGTAACATGGGCTATATGCTGTGACATACAGCAGCAAATAAATAAACCAAAGGCAGTGCTATTTCACTTAAATGTTGGACTTTCCTTCCCACTTGCATAAATCTCTCGCAGACTAACTACAGAACCCTAAAACCAGATGCTCATTGGGATTTCTAGAAAATCTGTCATTCAAGCTAGCCTACAAGAACTATAGGATTACATTTAAAAACAAATTAATTAGCAAAAAGCTGTCCAAACTTACAAAATGCAAGTAATAAGACAGTGTAATATTTTTCCATGGAACACATATAGTAATTCACTCAATCATTTATAATACCATATAAACACAAGTAACAAATTTTAAAACTGTGACAGAAGCAGGTTTTGAAAGGAAGCTGCTATAAATCTCAGTGATGCTCCCACTCAGTCATGCTATTTATAGATAGACAATTATTCTGAAAACATCTTGTACTCAGTATCACTTTTGCAGCAAAAGAAATTTCTCATCACAGTATTTTAATTGTTTGGGAGAAGACAGACAAGTCCTTTACCTGTTCAAATCATTTTTACCATGGATGCAGTGATCCGTATGGCCAAGATGATAGTGATCCTGTGTATTCCATCGCTGTTGTGGTGCTCTTTTCCAGAATCCTTCCTGATGTTGCCTAGCATTTCTGTCTTGTCTGTCATAACGGCTCATATTTTCACATTCCTCTACAGGGAGCATAAAGTAAAAATAAAAATTATAAAGTCTGGTCCTAAGACCTTGTAAATAAAATATTTACAATGTGCTGGTAACAGATGCAGAGTAAAACCTGTGGATTTTTATTTTTTTAAACTGATCCAAACAAGTATGCATTTTAGAACTACCAAGCAGACTTCTTTAATGATGTCACATTTTTATCAGCATATAAACTTGTTGCAAGAATAAGAGCAACCTTCAGCAGAAACTACAGAATTCAGCCTTAACAGTATTTCTGGTTTAAGTAGAAAATCATTTGGAGGAGATACAGCTATGGGGAAAGTAACACTTCTCTGTCCTTCCCAGTGACAGTGAACTTTAAAAAGTTCAAACAGACAAACACAGAAAAACGACATTTTTAAAAAAGGCCAGTACTTTGTTCCAAACCAGAACAGTTTCATTACTTAAAATACATGTCTATCTCATCCTATTAAACTTGTTTGGTTTTTTTCACTCGAGAAACATTTAATCTTTATTTACCTGGACAACAAGCATGATTTAAGAACAAGTAAACAAAATCTCTTCAAAACGCTAAGCTCTGCAAAGCAAAGCAGATTCCACAAACTTCTTAAGGGAACAAAAGCTATATTTGGCAACAGCTTGTAAACCACTAGAAACAAAGCCAAAACAACTGCTGTCCGTGCAGTCAGACGCAGCAGAAGAAAAGTCAGAAACTGCTGTTCTGCCATGGCATTTTCTCCTTCACTTACCCAAGGAGTTTTTCCTCACATTGTCAGTCCTTTGCTAGGAGAGGAACTCTACACAGGAGAACATTGTTTGACTCTGCCCACTCGGCCCTAGTTGCGCACCAGCCGCTCGCACTCGGGCCTTCCTTCCTGCTCAGCCCAGCCTGCGCAGGGCTGGGAACCCAGCCCAGATTTTACCCCGTGGCTTCAAACTGCCGCCCTCAGTCCCTGCATACTTGTTGAGCTAGAACTGCTTCTATTCATAGCGTCACAGTGGCAACCCCGACTCCAAAGTGAAACCAGGAGAGTTCCTGGAGACCTGGAAAGTCTTCAGAGGCTGACGTCAGCCGAGTCACATGTAATTATGGAAAAAGCGTTGGCAAGAAGTGCTGTTAAATATTATTATAACAAACACTCATATCTCCAATCCAGTTTTTATCACCTAGTTCAGTAACCAAAAAAACCAGGCAAAAAACTAAACTTGTTCACGTAAAGTAACAGAAGATTTATTTTCCTTTAGAAGCATCCTTCCATATAACACATGAAAATTCAAGTGGGTATATTCAAAATAATCTGTCTATAAGTTTATAAGTAATTTTATTATTACGATTTTCAGTTTTGGAAAATGAAATTGAGACGCTGAGTAAAGACAAGTGGATATTAACAAAGAACAAATTTTACTTTTTTTAGGTGGTTGTGTTTACTTATGGGAAAGCCTGGCAGTGGCTTTTGAATTCATCTTGAATTCTTCTGTTTGCTAAAAATTCTTGACTTCCAGATATGAAGCAATTATAGCAGAGATACCCAGTTTATGCCACACTTATCTGAGAGGGGAACCCAGCTTTTTAAAAATGCCAAAAATACCATTAGTTAGCTAAGACTGATCTCAAATGTTAAGTTCCTTCTCCTGAATCAGGAGCTTACACAGCAGATTGTCAGAGTCACAAAACATATCCCAGCTACACACACATTATTGATACTTAGCTCTGCAAGTGGAAGTAGAATTAAGCTTATTATGTTAATGCAATTAAGAAAGCAGTGAATTAAAAATTTTATTTCATTTGTGTCTAGACATTAACTTCTTATATTTTTGTGGCAAACACTCACCTTTAAAATGCATATGTTTTTAACAGTTTTAAAATTAATAATTTTAAATGGAGTTACTGGTGCGGATGCAGTACTTGTTTTATAAACAAGGAAACTTATGAGAAATTGACCTACCCTTTAAAATCGCTTCTTAGTTTTTCCCAACAGAATCAGAATTACCCTTACTGAAAAAATATTCCCTAGGTTTGGATTGTTATCCATTCTGGAAAACTAAAAAAGTAAAAAATAAAATTCGTACAACTATCTGGGCTGAAGAGTTAATACCAGCACTACTGTCAATAAGTGCCTTTCACAAAAGTATTTTGGACATCTTATTCTGACATATAAAAGACTAAGTACTGCACTTCCTGTGTGCACCCTATTAAAACACAGAGTGCCACCACTGTGGTAGATGGAAGACTACATATTTATTTACTGCTAATTTGGCTTTACATCTAACTTACAAGCAGCATTCTTCACCCAAAGAATTCAAAGGTACTCTCAAAAAAAAAAAAAAAAAAAAGTGTATTTCCCCAAGCTGGAGCAGGCAGCTGAACAGAACACAAAATAAGGAAAGCCTTTTTCCCTTCAGTGCCTGTTTGTACAGGGCAGGACATTACACTGCTCCACATCCAATGTTTCTGTTCATCTGATGATATATCAGCCTCCACTGAACTTGGAGGTAAAGCCAATACCCATATTCACATGGCAGTGACAGTTCTTATGAATAGGTCAGGAATAACAACAAGCAAATGCCTTCAAACTTTTCCAGGCCAGGATTTGAAAAAGTGTGGCAACTATTGTCCTTATCTAGTTCCTTCTAGTCTGGATTTGTGTTATTTTAGTAGCATCTAGATGCCACTATCCTCTCTGTGAAAAGTCTGCAAGCATCCCCACTGATAACAAGAAAAAACACCACTCAAATCTTAAGGCTTCTGTTACCCTGAATTCTATAAAATATATTAGGTAATATTGTCATTTCATAGAAAAAAACAATTATTGCAAAAACAATTACACTGCCAGTCACCAAAGCTGAAAAAAAAAAAGATGTCCCAACATTTTCAAATTAGCTGAAGCATGAGACTGATGAGCTAATTTGAAATTTATTCTACTAAAATAATTTTAAGAAACTAACAGCGTGCAGCAATGTTGCATTTTTATAAATTTCAAAATTAGCTGCCTTTTAAAAATCCTTCAAATGCAAGATTTGTATTTGGGGGAACAAAAATGTCACACCTCCTGTGTTTCAGAAAAGAAAGAGTTGTTACGTAAAGGAAAAGCAATTTGAAGAGTGCTTTGGCTTATTAAAGCAGAAGTCAGAACAACACAACTCAAAAATCTCTGAAGCCTGTAATGCAGTTTCACAGTAAGGTTGCTGGGCCAGTTTACTGACCTTTCTCATGAGGCGAGTCCTCAGGCAGGTCCACATCAAGCATGAGATCATCATCTTCAAGATCACATGAATCAAGATTATTCAAGATATCCTGTAAGAAAGAAAAGGGGAGATACATATGTTTTCACAATATTTCATTTACCCTACTGTCATAAGTTTATTTCAAAGCTTTGTTCCATTGTACTGTACAGATATCCAACGTTATCAGCAGCTTCCTCTCTTTAGAGGTTGAGATCAACCTTACCTGAGACCATCAATACGAACAACAATCATCACACCTCTAGTAATACAACACAATAACAGTGGTAGATGAAACAAAGATGAATTAAAACATTTTTCTGCCTGATACGTCTGCAATACTCCAAAGATTTTTCCTGTTCATTAGTACCCTGGTTCTCCCCAGTTGGAACCATTTTAAAACTAAATTACTGTGCTCACTTAAAATTCAAAAACAGCTTTGTGAAGAGATTTTAAATGGCCCTATTTCAGCTTTCCCATCATACCATCACAACATCACTGAAAGGAAGAGGAGGGAACCTTCATTATCTTGACAATTTGGGCCAACAAACCTTAAAATATGCTATTATCAGCACTAAGCTCTGCTCTGCTGCCTTTTGTCTTTAAGACTGTGGTACATATAGAGGTGTTTCTAAAGGGACTAACAGACTGTCGTGTTGCATGGGCATGCTAATAGTACAACAAAAATACAATAAAGTGTTAGTATTAAATGAAATTATACATATTAAATACAGTCAGTCAGGTATACTAAAGAAAAAGGACGGTAGTATGGGAAAGTCAAGTCAATGTTAAAGAGACAGAAACCGACTCATCTTCCTTTAAGATCACCAAGAGCAGGAAAATCTCGAGGTCAAGGCTGTAGAATATTCAGAGCAGTCAGGCACCACTAGCACCACGCTACAGAAAAGCCGCATCAGGCAACAAAGCGCAGTACTTGATCAGAGAACCCAAACTCCGTTTTACTTTGTTATTCAAACAAAGCTAAACGTATTAATACCTTGTGATCACAACACAAAGTAGGCCTAGGGAAACTGTTAATGGTTATACAGCTCTAACTCTTGAGTTCTGTTTTCCCATTTACCACAAAGGAAAAAAAAAAAGAAAAAAAACAACACTACAGCTTTAATGTCCATGATCAGACTCAAGCACTTCACATCTGCCTCTTTTCTAAGAGTAGAAATGCAGATTTTTCTCAGGTTTGACAGCTACACCTAAAGATGATTCTTATGGGACCAATATTGAAAAAATTACCCAATATTGAATAAGTGTTTTACTTATTATTTTTCAATGGATAATAAAGTGATCATTAAATACTTAACCGAACATTTGCATACAGACTACCAATACACTGCAAAACAATATTAATTTTGAAAGCTATCCCTTTGCTGGCTCCCATTTATTACATTGGCTTTGTTAGATGTATAAGTGAGAAGAACATTAAGAGGCATTTGTTTAAACTGTTGCTCCAACTGTTTTTCAGCGGTCTTCCTATAGTGTTCACAAAGGACCACTGTAATATAAATGGTGGAAAGAGCCAAGTATATATATATATATATTTTTATTTTTTTTTTTGGTGACAGAACATTACAGATTCTACTTTTCTGCAGGGGAAGTTATTTATTGACTTAGGAGGGAAAGGATGAGGTTAAAATAGTTAATATGCACTTTGTAAAACATGAGCAATATAAAGGAAAGATTAAATACTTGAGACAGAACCACCTGTTTTTGTTATATTTCAAAATCTTACCTGAATTATTTTGTTCGCATATAGAATTCTAAGTATTTACAGGGGAAAAAAAAAAAGAAAAAATACGTATCAGGGCACTGTGAATAATAATTAAAAAAACCACCCAACGATGGAAAAGCTTCACAGAGAAACAGAAGCCATTTAAAGGAAACGTGGATTCGACATTTAGGAGAACAAACTGCTTCTATATACTTACTCCTTTTTGTTCCCATTAATTTACATTCTTCCAGGAACTAGAAGATTTTTAACTAACATATATTTTTAAACCTATTCTGCAAAATGTAAGCATGTTTGAGAGGCAGCTTTGGTTTGTTAATTGAAATTGTTTCTATGCCACGCTTTGATCTTTCAAATTAGTATGAATAAGCATTATTTTCTTCTATTGCAGGAATCTTAATGGGCATGACAAAAGTTACAAACAGTGACCACAAACATATAAGAAAGTTGAAAAATGTTTGAAATTGCTGTGCAAAATCATTAAAAAAGCACAATATAAATATAGCATGCCAGAGTATTAACAAATAAACTTAGATAAGCCAATTTACTATCTTTGTATCAGAACTTCAGAAGTTTAATGATGTCAGAGAAGGTCATCATGTGAGATGCCAAACATACTTTTCTGTCAGCAGCACATCTCATCATGCTTCCCTAATTATCCACCCCTGCAGCACTGAGGCAGCTCCATGCTACCAAACACAACTGGGAATATGAAACCTTTGTAATCCCTGGGCCAGGTGGGAATTTGCTTGGAGCACTTCCCAATGCTGTCTACTGGGGAAATATAATACCAAAGTACATGTCAGCAGTGTCATCCTGAAACAGCTAAAGCACAGGCTTCATCAACGCATTACTACACATAAAACCTATATTTACAGACCTCCATTGTTATTCTTACTACTACCTGAAGTTAACTACATGACAGTAGCTGTGTTAATAAAGTGTACTTAACAGCGCCCATCATCAGGAAGTGATTTTGGGCAAGAAGCTCAAACAGAGCAGGAAATAAATTCTTCAAAAGTACATTCAGGTCCAACCCTACAGAATATTACACTTTTCAGCAATTATTAAAAGTTACAGTAGGAGAAGAATCCTATTTTATTTGTATAGCTGAAAAGAAAAATGCATATCAAAAGGGGCATGTAACTTCACAAGGCTGATTTAGCACTAGATTTTCAAGATGGTACAATGCAGAAAGATTAAACTTGGGACAGTGAAATCTCAAGACAAAGCAGAGTTCTGTCCCCAAGCTCTCCCTCTAGAAAGGTTCTCAAGTGAGCACTGGCAGCAGCACTTTGTTCTCGTACTGCAGCAGACCAGGAGAATCATTAAGTGAGAAACGGACGATCTGTGACTACTGGTGTAAGAACCAACAGTGGGGAACCCCCATATTGCATAAGGAGATGGGAGACTATTCTAAAAAGAGAAGCAAAGTTAAGGCTGGCAAAAAATTACACCACATTTAGCAAGGTCACATCAATGTTGTGCAAGTTTTTCTATAGTGATTGTGCTCTGCTGCTGTGTCTTACCAAAGGTTCACCAAGCACACGGCCCATCTACAACAGCTTGGGTTTTCACCCTAGTTTGTAGGAAACGGAGTCCAGAATTTTTTTCTCAAGACAGATAAGAATATTAAGTTCCTAAGACCAATGCTTTGAAAATCGAGGTACTGCAGAGCAACTGCTATTGTTGAAGCTGAACAAGTTTAAAGCTCAGGATAAATTCATGTCCATCATAATGAACTGCAGCAGCAAAGCATTCTGTTTAAAAAGTTCAGTTTCTAAAAATTCCTCATGCTACGTACACCATCATAAGCTCTCTCTTGCACCGAGGGGCGGTATTTTTCAGTCCACCAAATTAAGTTCAGTTTAGCTTCCTACTGAGACATGAGGCCTGATTCTCAGCTTTCCCATTTCTTGAGCTAAGTATATAATGCAACTAAAAAGAAATTACAATGTGCCCAAATTAGAAGAGGGACAGATGTCGACACTTCCTCCCTATCAAAAGTAAAATATGTGGACCAATGAAAGCTTATGACAAAAATCTATATTACACTGGAATTAAAAACTAAAAGAAAAAAAAAAAAGGGATAATTTGGGCATTTGAGTTAGTGCAGAAATACAAAGCAACTCCAGATTAGCAATCCTCAAACAAATAATTTCAATGAGTGTTGACAGAATTGAGAAAAGCCTAAGCTCAAAATACCAATTCAGGACCATTCTTTTCATGCCAAGGTATGTTTACCTTGTTTGAAAAGTAATTACATTGGGGTAGTCATGAACTGTTGGTGAATATTAGGAACAATGTTTTACTTTTTTCCACAATTCAAGATCTCAAAGCTCATTAATTTGTTCTGCCTTTAGAAAGTAGGTTGGTAAAGAAAAATAACTTCTTTTGTTACTGACTTAATGAGTTAGGGTCTTGCTTCCAATAATAATCATGGACTTCTGAAGTCAATGGAAAATGGAAGTAAAAGCTCACATGTGATTTAAGTTGTCCATAGTGACTACTTAAATATACATACAAATTTCTTCAGTTTGATTTGTGCTACATCCTGATTTTAAGCCTATATGCACAGTTTCGTTGATCTTCTACTTTCTTGCTCAAAAAAGCCCACACAAGCAACACACTTAGATCATTTAATACACAAAAAAAAAAAATTACAACTCCTTAAACTTCAAACAACAAAAATATTATAGGATAGATATTGTCGGTTTGGGGAGAAAAAAAAAACTACAGAAAGCATGTCTGCAAGCTCAAAATTTGGCAGCACAAGTCTGTGTGTCATCTACAGCATCGCTATATAAATACCTTTCTGACATGCCTGCTTTGGATGTTAGCATTCACGTCATGCTTCCCCAGGTTACTGACAATGCATTTATAGAAGCTTTGTTTGACATTCAGGTGATCTAATTTAGTAAAAACTTTACTGTTAAATCTGGTTGGATATTGTGAAAGGTAAACGTGCTAAGCTATTTCCAGTATATATTTTCAAAGTTGTTTACTGTAGTAATTACAGGTTATTTTGTTGAATGACAACACATTATAGCACATTCTATATATTTAGTTATACTTTAAGCTCTTTGTACAAACAAATCATCACTAGGTTAGAATCAAACTTCAGACTTGTAGTTAGTTATTCCTACAGTACCATGATGTACTCCTTCTGATGACAATGTATTGTAACAAGTGTCAGTAATGACCACTATGAAATTAAAACTATTTAATAACTTCCTTTAGTTAAAGATGCTTTACTTACTTTGAATGTTATCAGTCCTTACAGCCAAATTTTAGGCCTAATTTTTCTAAGTCTACCTCAAGCCAATTTCTTGTTTTCAGTAAAACACTAAACAGCTGCTCAGAAACTGTTGAAAGGTGAAGCAAAGTCACTTGTCCACGTAAAACTTCTTATTCAATTTTTATGTTAAAAAGATCTCATGACACATATGGGAAGAAAGCCTGACATTTAAATTTCTCTGACAATTCTCTGAAACAGAGATCACAGTTTGGGCCAAATTTGGGCACAGATAACAAAGTTAGAAGCTACTGAAAAACTAATTAACATATGAGCGTAAATTAAGTCATGGCTTAAGAATGACATTTAAATTATCCTAAAAATAATGAAGTATGCATAAATAAAAAGCCCTCTGAATAGAATCCTATCAGAAACTCCAAAATACCAGAATTATTTTTACAGGTCTTTTAGAAAATTACTAGAAAAAAGCATATTTAAAATAAAGATTTTGTATTAAAACAAAAAGAAAAAAAACAACAACCAAGTCTTACAGAAACCTAGCATCTCTGTATCAAAACCTATTCGCTAAACTTAGAAAAGCAGTTGTCAAAGTCACCAAATCATTTAAAGCAGACAGATGTGCTTGTGACACTCCTTCAAAAGACAAAAAAAAAAATAGTCAAACATCCTGATCAGATGTAACCTTCATTCTTTTTCTACTACCAAAGAGACCCTCTTCAAATAAAATGTTTGATGTCTATGTTAGCATGACAATGAAGCCACGACACTGTGTTTAACACAAGTCTGATGCTATGGCAATGAATATATTACTACAAATTCAGCAGTACTGATTTCACTTAAGAGCACACAGGAGAAAAGTGTAATCATAAAATAAGTTCTCCTGGGGTTAAAAAAAAAAAAGTCTCTTGAAACAGCAGAGGATGTCAGGTTTGACACTGAGAAAGCTGAAATGTTGATAAGATAGCTGAACAGACATTGTACCTTTGGCTATAAACTTCCTCAAGTCCAGTAGTCTTAAGAATTCAGAGTAAGCAGAGCTTCTTCTACTTGTTTATTTCTGAAGTTAAGAAAAACATTGTAATACAGCCTTGACACATATCTCAGCAGCCCAACTGCACAGTAAGGTCCTGTTGCCATAGGAAGTGGCAAAGACAGAGCCGAACGGGAGGGCAGCTAGAAGATACCCAGCTTCTAGGATTTAGTAGGAAAAATATTAAAAAGAGCATAAACATTACAAAAACAGAAATTGAGTCATAGGATGCTAGTTTTGGACAACAGAAAACCACCACAAAATAACAGATATCTTGCAAGCTAGTTTTGTGAAACCTGGGTATGTCTCCTTACACCATCATAAAATACCTCCTCTCAAACTGAACCTGCCTTAGATGCTTTTGTTTTGTCCTGCAACTCATTTTCTGAATTCACATAATAAATTACTCATTTGAGAAATCAAACTGGCAATTCAAAGCTTACTATAAAGATATGTTGAGAATTATTAAGAAGGTAACTAACACTAAATTACCTGTAAGTAACTAAATTGCTGTAATTAGTGATTGAACTAAACAATGCTATTTTAGCAGGCTTATTTTCTTTAAGTAGAGCCTATTTCAGCATATTTCACTGTACCTACATCTCTTAACCAGAAATCATTCTGCCCAGTCTCAAAAACAAATTCAGAATTGTCATTTCTCAAGTTTCAATCACAAAGGGAAAAAAACATAGCAAAACAAAAAAAGAAACCTTATGCGATTTCATAGATTACATAGCAAGAAGAGAAAAATGTAACTACTTCACAGTCCAGCTAAAATTCTAGTCACATGTCAATAAATGACAAAACAGATTCATTCCAATGAGATACAGATTTCATCCCAAGAGCAATTAAATTATCAGCAAAGCAGCTAAAACCCACCAATCTCTTCAAGCCAGATTTCAATTCTTGCATAGTTCTATATCATTATAATTACATTGATACTCAATTCTGTATATACCAAAAATACTGGCTTTACTTAATTCAGTAAAAATTAACATAGCACGAACAGTCATATTGTTACCAGAGTCTACAGTAAGAATGGGTCAGAGGGCTTGATCTCTTTTGTTTTTTCCTAAGATAGGGTCTTTATATGTTCTGCTAATAGAGAAAACACTCATAAAAGTTTCCAGTCTCAATCTGTTTGCCCAAACAAAAATGCTTTAAAAGAAAAATAAACACCCCACAAACACACAAACACCACAACAACTTGTTCTCTAGACAGTATTAAAGAAAAAAGCTAAAGCTAGCAGAATATTTTCAGTTTGAATTTTTACTTCTTATACACCATTATGCACTAGAATATCATAGCGTCTTGGAAAAAATGTACATACCTATGAACAACACACACAAAAGCAACCACAGTATGTATCAAATTATTAATGTAAATAAGAACTTTGACTTTCCAAAAATATTTAAAGCTTCACTCCCAACAAACACATATTAAAGCTTATGTTTCTCACGTGTCTACTTAATACAATGGACAGGAGAAAACAAAACAGCTCAAAACTTGCTACAGCAAAGAAGTGTTTCATTATCAGTTAAGCACAGGAGCAATGAGACTCCAGTTAGGATGCATATTTTAGGCTACATTGCCTATATATTGAACAGTATTTCCAGACAAAAATTAATGAAAGCAAAAGTGTAGCCAGGTTGACAAACAGACTGTAGTCCAACTTCTCATTCCAACAGGAAAAAATACATTTGTTTCCTGTACTGCGAAGTAAAACTACTTCCGTCCTAAGTAGCTATTTCAATGATCATTGTTAAAAACAAACAAACACCACCCCACAGACACTCAGTCCTTCAGATGCATAACTGCCAGACTTCCACGGAGGGAAGTCAGCTGCTAACTGGATAGGCAGAAGCAAGCAAAATACTAATACAGGCTCCCCCTCCAATGAAACAGAATTCATCTACAGGAATTAAGAACACTTAAGAAAAATATCTTCATTTCAGCTTGGTTCTGTAAATTGTAAAGCTTTTTTGTTTAATGAAGACAGTTGCATTACAATTATAGGCACAATTCAAACCTAGAGACACAGCAAATGTGTAGATCCACATTAAGGTCTGTTGTTCGGGGTGGTTTTTTTTTTTCTTTCTTTCTGTCATTTAGCTCTTAATTTCATTTGCAAGTCTTTGCTTCTAAATAATTGTAATCTAAGCTTCATTTATAACTGCTAACTCAGTGGCAGTGAAATGAATAGACATTTTAATTATAACCCTTAACTTGATCCCTGACCTAAAGTAAGTTGGCAACAAAACTGATGAAAGTTTGTCTCAAGGAAAACAAACAAACAAACAAAAAAAACCACACACACACAAAAAACCACACACACACACACCAAAAAAATCCACAAAACAAAAACCAACAACACACCTACAACAGAAATTCATACCTTGCATTGTTGAGTGGCTTTTGGCCATGACCAGTAAAGCAGGTAGGTATCAAACTAGGTAGCCAAATCACTGGACATGAGCAAACAGCATATCTAAACACTAAGTGAGAACACATACAGACAAATATTGTTTATCTCGCTCATTTACAGAGCCAGTTGAACTGCTCTGCTAAGCAGTCTTCTCAAACAGAACTGAGCAGATATAGCATCAGTGATTTAGTGCTCAGCAGCAAAGACCAACTGTTGAAAGAGTAGAAGGAATACCAATGAAATGAATGCTTAAAAACTTGAAAGGAATTCAATTATTACCACGTTAACCAATTGATTTGTTGCCTTTGAAACTGGAAATGTATAAAAAAAAAGTAGGGATAGTGGAATAAGTTATTTTCTGTTACACAATCAGAGAATAAAAACATCTTTATCATGACAAGGTCTCAAAACACCACACATGTTCTGCTTTTCTGTAAGTCCCCATGGCATTATCTTATGAGAGGTTATTTAAACGTGGATAACTTTTAAACCTCCAACATTGGCTTGCACATTTTCTTCATAGCTGTTGGCTCAGTTAGAGAAGAACAAAACAATTGCCCTATAAGAGGTCAAATTTATTTTATTCCCCACTCCCATGTCCTTAAAACCAAACTCTACTTGAGAAAAGCAAAAAGAGGAGGCTCCAGGGGGCAGCGGCCTTCCAGTACTTAAAAGGCACCTATAAGAAAGATGGGGACAGACTTTTCAGCAAGGTTTGTTTCGATAGGGCAAAGGTTTTAAACTAAAACAAGGGAGATCCAGGCTGGACTCGAGGAAGAAATTTTTCACAAAGAGGGTGGTGAAACACTGACCCCGGTTGCCCAGAGAGGTGGTAGATGCCCCATTCCTGGAGACATCCCAGGCCAGGCTGGACGGGGCTCTGAGCAACCCGAGTTGGGTGAAGATGTCCCTGCTCATGGCAGGGGTGGGACTAGATGATGTTTGAAGGTCCCTTCCAACCCAAACTCTTCTATGATATCTGCTTTTCTTCTCCCAAAATAGAAACAGAAAGACTGAATAGCCAGTAAGCTCCTTCCATCATCTTCCTATTCTGGTTGCCATTCTGGAAGCCCAGGTGAAACCCGCTCTGCGAAAGTTGCCATTTCAAAGACGGTCAAAACCCTTCTAAGATTACTCAGTAAGAGCCACATTGCCATCTATAGAAAAGTTTAGGAAAAGCATTTAATATCTGTTGATCCTGAGGATGATAAGAGCTTAAAAGACTAAGAATACAACAGCAGGATGGAAATTAAAAACAGGTGAATTTTGCCCTAACACTATCAATTACTCATTATCTCATTACCTGAATTGTTATTCAGCTAACACTGCTTCTGCTCAGCCCAGCCTGATGCCATGGGAACTCCACAACCGTCTGCTTTGGAGATATCTCTGGAAATATTAATTCCAAGGGGCAGTCAGGCTGGGATTAGCTCAAGCACTCAAAATTCTTAAATCTCATATCAATTGGATTTCGACACACAGATATTAACTGCTTTTACCCTCATCACACTGGAGGACAGAAACCACATAATTCTATCACGCATCTCCCAGCAATCAAAACATCTGATGTGCTGACTAATCACAGTAATTACTCTCAACACCTTCAGTTCCATTTTTTCAATTTGTCTTTATACTCAGTGCCTGCAGAGAAAATGAAAAATATGATACAAAAGCTTACATTAACCTACCTAAGAACATAATTCTTCAGAAATAATGAAGAATTGTAACAGAAATTCCTCTGCATCTTTAGATTAAAAATGATCAGCATTTAATCTTTAGGCTAAAGAAATCAAATATATCATGCCTTCTACCAAAACAAACAAGCACAGTGAAAAAAACAAAACAAAAACACACACACACACACCAAAAAACACCCCACCACAACAACTGAAAAGCACACCACCATATGGCAATTCAACAAACATTTCAGAGCTACAATTTGCCCTCAAAACCCAAGCTGACTGCAAATAAATTTCTGCCTTGTAAAACTAAAAGATGTATTATTGATGTTTCATCCATTTAAGACAAAAATTCACACTACACTAAGCACTGCCATTCTAGAACAGCACTAACAGGATAAAAACCAAAATGGGTGTAAAAAACACATGACTTTCTAGATTCATCAGTAAGTTATACTTACAGTCTCCTCCTTTCTCTGCTTCATCAAAACCTAGAAAGTGCATTCTTTCATTTTTAAGTCCACTCTAAAAGCTATTTACTTTAAATAAAGGAAGAAATAAACCAAAATAGTGAACAAAAATATCAAAAGCTTCTAATGTACCTCTGCACCACAAGGCTTACAACAGTATCTGTCCATCAGAACATTGATTATCTATTCATACACATGCAAAAATCAATGCGTGGATCTCACATATATCAAAACCCTAAATACATAGTCGAAAAACATTGGTCCGTAGTATCTTTCATCTGATAAATTACACCGTATCAAAAATACCTACATTTAAAATTCACCAAGGACAAAGTTTGAAAACTTCCCATTTTTCCTGGCATGTGCATGTATCTGGAGAAAAGCATGTTTTTGCAGTGGCCTATATTAAAATTTTTTGTCCCCTACAAACATCAATAAAGCCACAAAGCTCATACTGGAAAAGTCTCAAACTGCTTTTCCAAGCTGGTCACAAGTTACTACGAAAAGTTAATAACCATTTCTAAACTCTTAAGCACTACATCTCAACATCATAATTAAAGACAGAAAGCAAACCAAACCACAGGCACCTAAAAATATATCAGGAATTTGTATATAGTTCCATATAAAAATGTAATTACATCTCTGCTGTTCTACTCTTGGGCTACAGAAGACAGCCCTACTAAAACTACAAATCACAGTCTGAGTAGGTGCCACAAACTCATCTAACTCCAAAGCTGGTATCTACATTACCGAAGTGGCAGTGGTGACAGACACACCTGGAATACATGAAGCACGACACATGGACGACAGCAAATACTTTTTGTTAGAAGTTCTGATTGTTAGTACCACGTTAATAAAATCTGAATTGCTTAATTAAAAAGTCTGTTCAGATAAAAGAATATGGACAGTGAAAAGCAATGAAGGACAGACAGACAACATTGTCCTCGCACCCCTGAAATCTCAAGGTTGGCTCCTGGACCTCAGCCGAGAGTCACAGCACTGCAACAACCCTCCATCTGTTCTTCAGACTGAATGATGTTTCTTGCAGATCAGTTATAAGTTTAACAATAAGAAAAAGGTTGTGACATATCTTGTGTATCACATTTGAGACAAACAAAGCATCTTAGTACAGTGAGCTACAGACAGGTATCTACCTTGAAGATTCTATACTTGAATAAACTGTGAAATAAAAATAAATGCCATGTCAAAAGGGTCCGATATCTATACAGCATAGAAATAAGATGAAGTCAGACAGGTGATAGCCATTCTCTTGCTTTTTCACTCCTAGGTTTAGAGACTGATAGGAGATATTTAACCTACCACTTGCAGAATTTAGTTATTTTATTCTTTGTGAGCACTACCACGCGATGGCATAAGGACAGACGTATTCTGTCCTAACTTGAGAGTAAGGAAAAAAAATGTATGTAAACAGCGTAATCAGAACGTCACCTGTCTAGGCACAGGAGCTGCCAAACAAGAACTTTCAAAAAGCTGTCAACTACAGAGGAAAGAGGAAACAACTATCAAGTAAACAAATACATTCTGTTTTTAAAATACACTTAATAAGCAATAAACTCAAAACATTATAATTATGCAAGTTATACACATAAATACATACTATGCTGTTCATTTCTGAAGATTCATAACTTCCACATGGATGGACGCTTCCAATAGGTTCCAGCCCTTCTTCATCCCACATGTACGTGCCATCAGAGCTGTCAGATGGAGAAAGCTCAAAAGAGGACCCAGCTCTGTAATTCATCTCTGGAGAAATCACATTCTCGCTAGTATGCTTTGTGCTTTCACTGTTGTCATCCACTGCTTAAAGAAAGCAGGAATAGTTAAGATTCCAAAATCAATCAAATATTCCAAAAATAAATATTAAGATGCATATTATTGGTCCATTAACTTCTATGAAATGGCACCATTAGAGAAATATCTGAAAGCATTCTACAGTATTGTTCACTCATCCTAGAGGGGAAAAAGGCTTAAGGTGACTTGGTAGCTACAACCAAGTAACCTTCCAACCTACATCTTTGCTGGCCTTTTACACTGCACTAATTCACCCATCATGAAAGCTACTTTCTAAAATTCTGTATCTTCTTAACATAATAGAAGGTGGGTCCAAAAGTACATCCTTTGGATCCCATCTTTCAACTGTAACTTCTCTCCAAATGTGTATACTACGAGAAGCTCAAAGAAAATGTGGCTTTTAAAAACGTCTTCTGTCTCTTCTACTAATTTCTAAAGAATTAATATACCATGCATCAGGAAAAACAAACAAACAAAATCAGTGACAGTCCTATTTATAATTTGGCTGATTTAATTTTTTCACTGCTTAGAAGCAGTTACAGCTGTTCTTTGCCTACAGAGGCAGAGGGAGTGGTGGAGGAGAAATTTCATTAAAAGATCACCGTCCAGAGTAACGAATGGCAAAGCAAGGATATAAGGAATCCCACAACCATACCACAAGTGTGGTTAAAGGAGGTACCATTCACTCTTATCTCCCCGCCAAAAAAAAAAAAACCACCACCACCACAAGCCAGCATAGTGCTAAGTTCTATTCTGAAACAATTCACAAGCAATGGGCAATTATAAAAGACAACTTAATTACAGTTACAGAATCTTGATTTAGTACCTAAAGTTTCAAACAGAACATAATAAAAGTATTTACCAGACACATTTATATCAAGCCAGTCATCAGCATTACAGCACGATCCTCCACTTTCCTTAAGAGAGGTGAATGGCTCGATCGACGTTATACTCCCATGCTCCAGTTCTTGAAGGCGACTCTCCTTTTGCTGTATTTGTATAGTTCTGTTTGGGTCTTCTATATCTATGAAGTCATCACTGAAATCCTCACTCAAATCATTTTTTTCAGAGGACGACAAAGATGATATAGATATTTCATCTCCATCATCACTCATACACATGGCTTTTGACCCATGTTTTCCCACACTTTCATGGAGGCCCTCATCAGATTCTGTTCTGTGAGCATTATTCTCTATAATACTGTTTTTCTCAATTGCTCTATTAATATTTGTTGAAATTTCAGAGTTGTCCATGATGCACGTGTCAGGAGTTGTACTTTTGCTGCCACCCACAACGATATTTCCAGCAAACCGTTGCCTGGTAGGCTTCAGCAGAGAAGGACGACTTAATCTGTATCCAAAAGAAGGTGCTGACCCAGATCCATTTGACAATGGGGGCTTCTTTGAAGAAGGAGCCGACATACCGGAGTAGGGCCTGGTAAATCCAAACTTCATAGGTTCGTTTCCATTGGGTACATCCAACTGACGTGCATTTCTTGACAACAAAGTCGGCCTCTGAGATGTCCTGGCAGCTACATTTTGACTATGATAAGGCCTTGTAAGATCCACAGCTTTGTTAAAGGAATGTGACCTGGTTAAAGATGCAGTGGGAACGAAAGAATTCTGAATGGAATGTGAAAAACTTTGTGATCTTACCATTTTTTCACAGGAAAAAGCCTTGCTATTATCTGTCGATTGTGCCAGGCTTTCTCCTGAACTTGTCCTTGTGGCAGCGGAATTAGCTCTAGGTCTCTGCAAACCCACCACCGGCCTATTTCCATAAAATCCATTTAAATGTGATTTTGGAGCACTGAGTCCAGAATACGAGGTCCTTCCTGACAGGGTACCTTTGGCGAATTTTGCTGAACTAGAGAGTCCAGGCAAAGACTTTGGGTTTAATTCCTCTGTAGAAGATACAAACATATTGGTTTGCTTTGCTGCTTTTGATGCAACTGAAGCAGTACTGTTCAAACCCACCCTGAGCACATCGTTACCCAATGCTCCTCGAGATTGCGAGTACTTCTCAGAATCATTTAATTTTTCGTTACAGTTATGTTTAGAGTTGGTCTCTCTCCCATTTTGATCATGAAGTTGATATTTATTTGATTTTTTCCAGTTGAAAGAAAAGGAAGACATGCCAACAGTGCCATTGTGCTTGCCAAAATTTTTGCCACCGTTATTCCCTGCTAAACTGACAGCCGTCCCATTAGGCATAGGTTGTAAAACACTTCCTAAAGTTTTTGTTCCATATTTTGGTAGCCTGGAAGTCAAGGATGTCCTGATCTGATTTTTTTCTTCCATGAGCTATTGGGTACATTGGTCCTTAAACAGTGCTTGAATCTAAAATAAAGAAAAAAATAAAGTATTAGACTTGAATCAACCACACATGAAACAACATAATTTTCTATACATTCACATGTATGTTTACTACATTTCTGTGCCTAATTACACCATGGTGATATAACAGGTAACCCATACAAGTTTTGTAAACTCTGGAGAAATACCTGTCATCACCAGTTATTTGGCAGTAATGTGTTATTCAGCTCACATCTCCCTCCTGCAACTTTCATTCTCTAGATAAACTGCTTTTTATTTTCTTCTTTTTGAAATCTATAAAATAAGCTTAAAAATAGGTGTGTGTGGGGGGGGTGTCCCCCATTAACCTGTTTTGAACAAACTGAATCTTTCACTGTGTTACGGTTATTAAATTACATATTTAAGACTTTATATTTTAAAAATCCCACTAATAAAACACAGCACAAACTTGTGGTCAGCAACGTAAAACTGGAAAAACTATAATGTAAAATCTGACTAACAGCTAATTTTGTGATTTTTTTTTTCCCAGTTTCCCCAAAGTCTACATTAGAAATAGAAAATAATCACTCATCATCCACCTTCACCACAGCATTTTTCTTTCCTAGATCTTACTGATACCCTCAATTTAAGATAAGCAT
>VWYH01000398.1:124636-311148 GCA_013399365.1 Pampusana beccarii
TAGAGTTGGTCTCTCTCCCATTTTGATCATGAAGTTGATATTTATTTGATTTTTTCCAGTTGAAAGAAAAGGAAGACATGCCAACAGTGCCATTGTGCTTGCCAAAATTTTTGCCACCGTTATTCCCTGCTAAACTGACAGCCGTCCCATTAGGCATAGGTTGTAAAACACTTCCTAAAGTTTTTGTTCCATATTTTGGTAGCCTGGAAGTCAAGGATGTCCTGATCTGATTTTTTTCTTCCATGAGCTATTGGGTACATTGGTCCTTAAACAGTGCTTGAATCTAAAATAAAGAAAAAAATAAAGTATTAGACTTGAATCAACCACACATGAAACAACATAATTTTCTATACATTCACATGTATGTTTACTACATTTCTGTGCCTAATTACACCATGGTGATATAACAGGTAACCCATACAAATTTCGTAAACTCTGGAGAAATACCTGTCATCACCAGTTATTTGGCAGTAATGTGTTATTCAGCTCACATCTCCCTCCTGCAACTTTCATTCTCTAGATAAACTGCTTTTTATTTTCTTCTTTTTGAAATCTATAAAATAAGCTTAAAAATAGGTGTGTGTGGGGGGGGTGTCCCCCATTAACCTGTTTTGAACAAACTGAATCTTTCACTGTGTTACGGTTATTAAATTACATATTTAAGACTTTATATTTTAAAAATCCCACTAATAAAACACAGCACAAACTTGTGGTCAGCAACGTAAAACTGGAAAAACTATAATAAAAAATCTGACTAACAGCTAATTTTGTGATTTTTTTTTTCCCAGTTTCCCCAAAGTCTACATTAGAAATAGAAAATAATCACTCATCATCCACCTTCACCACAGCATTTTTCTTTCCTAGATCTTACTGATACCCTCAATTTAAGATAAGCATTCCTAGTGATTTTTTCATCCATCTTCTTGTTCGTGTACAAGACTTGAGGTACAGGGCAACAGTTGCATAAAGTCAGTGTTAGTAAGTGAATCTAAAAGTTCTACTTTCATGCAGTGACACATGAACACATAACCCTAGTTACAAAACATAAGATAAAAAGATAATTATATCATTCATGTATTCCCTTCTATCTTGAATTTCACTCCCAACCACCTAATTTGGAATACAAGGAATCCACTACAGTCTTTAGTGAAGATTTGTTGTACCTTGACTTACATCATTTTGGTCTATTTTATATCATACTTACTTTATTAAGCCGTATCTGCTTTACAGACATATCTTTGCCTCAAAATTTTTTACCTTGAGAATTCCAGCCTCCTTCCTTTGATACAGTGCTTTTTGTTCCTTCCACACTCATCTACATACCCATCCTACTATCTGGACAACTATGTCTGTATCACCCTTCTGTACAGCACTTAGTCTGTTGCTTTGCCTGGCTATACAATATGAACAACTTGTCTAAATGCTATTATTAAAGACTTGCAATTCAGAAAGTAAGGCCTTGAGAAGTCTTCAAGTTTCAATGTTGCATTGTAAGACAAGTTCAATTCTTGTGTTAAATTCTGTATTTGCAAGACCCAGTTTCTGATTTTTCAAGACAGTTGTAAAATGATATTTTGCTTTTGCTAGCCTGGATTTTATGTTTGAGTCAGTTCCACGCTAGCCTTATAATGGTGTAAAGACACAGAAATTCTGTCATTCATATGTTATTCCCTAAAACTATAATCTGTGTTTTTCATTTCACAGACCCACACACAGCGGGCAGGATTGGGAAAAAAAAAAAAATTTTAAGCTGTGGCAATCATGATGAGAATCAACACAAAATAAGTAACATTATACTTATTCAAAGCACAGAAAATACCTTGTGTAACCACAGCAAGTGCTACTTTAAAGTGAGTCACTCCGCAGGCTGTAAGACCTCACTAAGAAACACCTAAAGATAAAATCAAAGTGCCATTAAATTCATGCTAACTGAACAACCCTTAGGATTTTGTAAATCAATAGGACGCCCCAGAGCTGTACTTCTGGAAGTAGACCTACATTAAAAAGACACAAAGAGAAACATGCTCGGAGACATGGCTCTTAATATAGTGAAAATATCAGCATCCATACCCTACAACTGGTAGAGGGCATTTCCATTTAGAAACACACCAATCCAGAGTTTTAAAATACTGAGTGAATTCTTGGACACAACCCCTCAGCCAGGCATACAAAGCAGCACACCAGTATTTCTCCCCCTCCCCAGCAACAGCAAAACATTTAACTCATTATGTATAATACGTGCCTGTATGTGGATTTAGGTGTGTCATGTTAGACTTGTCTCAAAAACACCATGACCAACATGATCTACTAAGAAAAGCATTCAAAGCACCTCATTCAGGCATCTGTACTCCTATAAAAAAAACTTGCCTACAGTGTACCTGTATACTTTGCAAATGAAAAAAAAAATCTTTATGCTTTAACGTAAATGTCAAAGATATTTACATTATGTCAAGTATATACAGCAAAAGCAATAAAGTACACCTTTTTTAAAAAAATAACTTCATGCATAACAAATGGCCTTTAATATCACGATGAATTAATTCACAGCAAGTATCATAGAATGTCCTGAGTTGGAAGGGACCCACATTGAGTCCAACTCCTGTTCCTGCATATGACAGCCCCACAGTTCACACCATGTGTCTGAGGGTGTCGTCCAGTCTCTTCTTGAACACTGCCGGGCTTAAGTATCGTACTACAGATCCATCAAAAGATATCTCAAATCTAGCAAAAAGGCTCAAGTCTTGTAAAGAACTTCCAAATCTTCCAAATTAAAAACGTTAAATTAAAAAAGTTAGATTAAGCTGCCAATTTAACTTTCACGCTTTACAGACAATTCCCTTTTCACATCTGTCTACCATCTCTTAGGTGACTGCAAAATTTAAATGAGGCCACTTAATTAGATTACTTTAATCCTCCACGAAGTGCTGCAAATTAAACTTGAAAAGAAGACCTTTCAGTTCTTTAGGAAGGGTGCTTGCTCATTTATCCTTAATTAGGGAAAGATAAAACATTATCCCCAAGAAAACTCTACTGATTGCTTAAAACACTTCAGATAATTAAATTAAAAGATAAGCAATACTCGTCCATGTTTTATTAGGTACATGACTAACTACTGCATCACATTTTTAAATCTAGGTTGCATTTGTTTCATTGAAATATATTTTAAAAACACCCCAAAACTTAACAGTATCATGTCTGGCAGATGTTACTTTTCCCAGAAAATGGGAAATTTTCTTATTACGTTCTCTTAAGCATCCTCATCTTGACATGTATTTACTACAAGAAATTAGACTAACAATGAAATTATCTTATCAAGAAGCACAGTACTTACAAATTATGGTACAATTTCTGCATCCCACAAAACTCAAGTTCAATACAATTTAAGTCATATTCTGTTGTATTATGAAGAAATTCAAAGTATTTTTAGACTTCAGCAGCCTATGGACTTTTAAAACAGACATTTGGTCAAACAAGTCTTATATGCTTTGCCTTGGGAAATACATTAGTGCACACATAGTGCATAGTGCACACAAGCTTAATCGGGAATTAAGCTAATTAAAAAGAGCCTAGTCTTACATAATGATCCAGGGAAAAGGAATTAAAATTTACAGACCCGCTCTGAAGTATAATCTGAACTGAAAAGCTGCTACATCCTTCCCATCAAGGATATTCAAGATCCTGGTGATAAGCAAAAGGATATTCATTCTCACCCTCCTTTGTGCTTTCTGTGTGGGATTATTTACACCTCAACAAGATTTCCCAATGTTAGTTTCAACTAGCAAACACAACATTCACTTTTACTTCGTCCGCCACCTGTTTTGACAACACCAGGAAGGCATTTTCCTACATATTACCTCCTCAGCACAGTTTAGTTTTGCATCTGAGACTCCACCCTATGTGCTGTGGAATAATTATTACAGCAGCAGACAGCTCGAGGTTTATACATCTCAATGCTTGGGCACTTTAAGATGTTGCAATCCCTATGACCCATGATACCAGAGAGCTAACAGTATTTTCAAGGTCCAAAGAAATTACTACGAATGCGACCAAATTCTCCTCCTATTGCCACAGCAGTGTGGAATAAACAGCTACCAGATGAAACTTGTCTGGTGACAGACGAGCAATTCTGCACAACTATTGCTATGTCAACAGATTCAGATGTATGTTTCATTACTCTTCTAAATTTTAAGACCACCTAAAAAGAAATACTAAGTATCTAACTTAAAATGCCTTTCTTAGAGTAACTTCCCAGTGTGAAGAATTTTTTTATTGAGGTAAAGACAAACATATTTGTGTAAGAGGAGTGTGCTGGAAAACCAAGAGGGTCACCAACTCCTTGCTGTTTCTGGATTGCAAAAATGGTACTTTCCTGTAGGTCTGCAAGAAGCTGGCAGCTACAGCGGTACACAAGCTTCCTTACCTACCCAGAAACATTACGTCCATCAGTGTCCATATACCAGCAAACACTAATTATTAATCAGTCCATTTTTTTTGTATTTGGTGTGGGCAGACTGACAGAACAATTGCTATGAAGCTCTGTGAATAAATCTTATTTCTGCCATCACATGCTGGATGTTACTGAAGCAAATAAAGTTTAATGACCACATCTGCCAAGCCAGACCTTATACTCCTATTATTTTCCTTCCACAGAGGATCTAAGAATTAAGATACTATCTAATTCTACTTGTTTGGCTCAGTGACAGGTGATCTGAAGTAGCAGTTAACCAACATCCATGCATATTTATGTTGCCAGCTCCATGGTACTGGGATTTCCAGGGACCTTCATTCTTTTTCCTAGAAAACAAAAGTACATTTCTAGTACACTAACAGCACAGACAGGAAGGTAAGGACATTCCTTCAATGGTAACCTGAATTATCTCCTCTAGCTAAAAGCTTACTTGGCCACAGCAGTACATTTGGGCAAAAGAGTGTTATAATAACTGCTGCCCAAGCAGCGCAGAGACTGAGTGACACCTGCCCTTGGGAACTAAAGAGCAAATGGCAGCGAGCAGATGGCTTCAGGCAAGCACAATCTACTGCCCCAAGTAACAATTATAACCTGTTTTCTGCATCACTCGTGTATCAGGCCTGATGAAATATAAGACTTAAGACCAGCTCTTCAAGGTGCTAGGGGTATGATTCAAAGTAGCTGGGCCTAACTCCCCACTGGCTTTCAAGATAATTAAGATGTCCTCCACACAAAAAAGATACAAACTAGTCAATTTGGAAAAAGATTGTCGTTTACTTCTAATTATCATCTGCTAAATCTAGATATACCAGATGGCCTTTGTGAATCTAATTGCACATGTATTTCAACTCCATCGACTGTGTGTGGCTCATAAAAACAACCTCTGTACAACTCTGGGTTTTAGCACCACAACTTCTATTTATAGTATTTATTCTTCTCTTCAGGACATATAGAACGCAGATCTTTTCTCCACTGATCCATGGTGAAACATAAACGTAAGAACTAGTTTTCTTAAAAATGTAATTAAAAATGCATTAGGACAGTTACACAAAAATATCTTATTTCCATGAGCATATGGAGGTATTGAATGACATAAGGGGGGGGAAATAAAATCAGGGAGGCCACTGAAACATGCAGAAAAAGGCTTGTTCAGCAAGTAGTAGGAATACTGCAAAATGGGTAGCACACCTGAAAGTCAATTTTAAGCTTTAAGAGGGGCATGGAAGCTTAACAGCAAACACCTGTTCTGAGCAGAACAAGCCCTGAGGTATTAAAGATTATGAATTCTGTGCATGTTGTACGAATTAAGCTGGATCAGAATACAACTAGAAATCCTTATGGCTCTGAGATTGAGTTTCTGGGTATTTAAAACTGTCACATATTCTTTTCTGTTAATTTAGCCTGCACAGTTCAGTCAAAAAAAAAAAAAAAAAACACCACCAAAAACAAAAACAAAAAAACAAACCCACAAACCAAAAAACTCTCTCTCTTAACCCCAAGATCCAGTAAGATTTATCAGCTCTGCAGTAAAATCCTCCAAGCCTTCCTTACTTCTGTCTTCAGGGTCTCTGAAAAAGTTCTGTTCTTGAATCATTTCTCAATGCTTTATGAAGGCATCCATGAATTTTAGCGTCTCTCCATTTCCTGTTCCAAAATGCACGGTGATTAATACTGGCATCCTTGAAAATTTGACTTTTGAAGGTACTGTAGTCATAAAGAAATCCCAAGACACTCAGTGATTATTGTTCTGTTTCTCCAAAAAAATTCCGTTCCTCTATGTTGTGAGATTCTATTGCCACATCTCAGAGAGCTTAGACGTAACTTTTTTTTTCTATTCTGCCTCTTTCACACTTAGGTATGCTGATGTTCTACCCACTTGCAAAGTTTGATCAACCACCAAGTAAACCAGTTATCCAAGCTGCTGTTGTGCTGAATTTTACGTACCATCAGTCAGAATGCACTAGGTCAAGGAATATAAGCAGAGCATGACAATGAATAGAGATAAAGAGAGGAGAGAGCAAGAAAGACATCACTAAGAGATCTGGGCTTCTGTATTTAACATTGAGCAGTATCTTTAGTCGATACAGCAAAAAGACACGACATTCTTTGCAATCTTTAAAAACATTGTTCTTATTCATCAGAATATGTTTTCTAATGCTTTGTAAGACTAGAGGACACAAGCACTTACTGGAGAAAAAGAAATAGGAAAATGCAGCTCTATTTTGCAGAAGAAAGCTACCAGAATAATTCCAGAATCAAAAATTCCATTCACATCCCTTAGGGCCACGTTGCCATTAATGACATTTACATTGAGTATCAGGCACCTCAAGGAATAAACAAAACAAAAACAAAATGGAGGGGGGCTAAGTGCTATCTGGCCAGAAACGTGCGCTTTCTAACAGTCTGTCCACTTGTGCTCTGCATACTAGTAAAATAAAGACACTA
Source organism: Pampusana beccarii (assembly GCA_013399365.1). Taxonomy (NCBI): domain Eukaryota; kingdom Metazoa; phylum Chordata; class Aves; order Columbiformes; family Columbidae; genus Pampusana; species Pampusana beccarii. The sequence goes on from VWYH01000398.1 coordinate 131,550, forward strand.
TATTTTAAATCCCGAATTTTTAAATCAAACCTTACCAAAAGGGTGAAACAAACCAGGATTTGAGTCATCATAAAAACCCTAAGATTTTGTTAAAAAAAAGTCATTCACATTTTAACTACAAGCAAGATCTTTGCTAAGGTTTCTCAAATAGGTAAATTTGCCCTGATTTTTGTCATTCTTACATGACTTATAAGAAGAGAGTCAAGGTTCAGATGCTTAGCCAGCTGCAGAAAGGGAACAGCTTCAGGACAAAGAAAAGAAGATGGAATAAGATACTTGTGGGTAGGGATATATTACTCCCAATAGGAGAGAATATCAGGACCTGCAAAAAGGAAGAAACAGACTTGAAACAGTGCACTTTAACATTCCTCTTAAATGTTAATACAGATTATTACAGTTCATTCACAAGTAAGACATGAAATACAGTGACACTTTTTTCTGCATTAGAGCTGACAACCTAACCGTTCTCAGGGACAGAGGTCAGCCAGCCATCAGAATAATGCATTGCAGAGGCACAACTCCTATCTGAAGTTGCCAATCACCTGCTGCATCCTCTTGGAGGAAGTCATCGACTCCCTCCTTCAAAAGGGAATTGCCTTCTTGCCACAGCAGAGATAAAACATAGGTCTATTCTGCTTTTTTCCAACTTCTGGAATGCCTTTAGTAAGAGCTAAAGGTGGCTCAGACACTGACGGACATTGGGTTTTCCTTAAGTTTGCTTTCATGCACTGTTCCAATCACTCATCCAAATGTAGCAGTCATACCTTGTTAAATCTGAACTAGCGATGTCAAATCTGTACCTGCAGATATGAACACCGTGCACTGTCTGTATAACCAACTCTACAAAACAGAAGATACAGAACACAGAAAGGCTTTCACTGGAAATCCAGCAACACAAGGCCCAGCTGACAAAAACACTACATCAAACAGTTGAACCCCAAGAACTGCTGCCAGAGCACTGTAAGAGGAGGCAGGACACACTATAATAAATCAGAAGAAGAAACAATTTACATAATCATGACAGATATACCTAGCTCCAATGTAGAAACACTCCTGCTAGAAGGCACTGAATTACGTGGATTACTTTATTTGTTATGTTACACAAGGAACAGCTTTCTGTGAACAGAACCAGTTGCACAGATTTAACCTTAGTGCACAAGTCATGTAGATCAAGCTTCTTCACCAGGGTAGCTTAACAGCTCTTAAGCTGCAAAAGATTTATTGTTCTCAAAATCTTTGTTGGTGAAGAGATACAATGAGTCTTTATTTGCTTCAATTATTTGATGACATTATTCAGTTCAAATTGTTATCAATAAAAACAAGAAAACCAAACTAGGAAGTGACATAGGCTGTCTGCTTTACAGATCTAATGCTTCGCAGCCTAAAGACAAAATTATACAGCTGCAGAGAAGAAAAGAATAAGCTACTGTATCACTCAAACATTATTTCTACACACACACACAAAAGTACTATGACTATAGACCAAACCTATATCTAGGTTACTCCCTTGTGCTGTCTTAACATGTGCTTGTATTTGCCAAGATAATCCATAATTGTGTATACGTACATATGCATGTACATACATATTCAAAAAAACTCTGACCTTCCCCATTTGACATAGCTGCCTTTGAGAAAAGTTTTAAAGCTGACATCACTGTTTATATCATAAAAGCAAACTAAATTTCATGCTGTAGTTATGATTGACCAAATAATCTTTAACACCAATCACAGTCTAGAATCCAGGCTTTCTAGAAGTGAAATGGTTGATCTCAACTACAAAATTTTTGAAAGGAACAATTATGTCAGCAAAGCAACTGATAGCAGAAACAGGCCACTGCTTTTGCTGATAGTATTATTCCTTCAGCATCAGCACTTCACATGAGTAACTTCAATATTTCTGAATTTATTCTTACAAAACAGATTAATCTGTCTGTGAGTTCAGACATAAAAGCAATGTCATTCTGCAAACAAGTCAGAATGACCTGCTGTTGTCTGGCAAATATTTCCACTTAGAGGAGCCTCCTTTTTCCCTCAGAACAATTTATTGTCACCAAATTATTCTAGCACACCACTCCTGTCTCTAACTCTATTAGGACAGACTGACTTCACCATTGCTTCAGCAACAAACGAAAGAGTCAGCTTCCAGTTACCGTTTTCTGCTACTTTAGCAATGCACTCTACCTAGAACAGGATTTTCTTGCTGATAAGAACAGGCAGGCTGGAAGCCACGTGAGACTTTGAATACAACTGATTACAAATGGAAATACCCCTTTTTAGACTGTCACCTTGTCTATCCTACTCCAGTACTTTGTTTAGTCATCCAGTGCATCTTCCTCATATGAGAACACTGAGCTGTCTTGAGCTAAAACCCTCTTACGGTGGTACAAACATATATTGTTCAATGCATTTTGTATTGGTTATATAATAACTAATGACAGAAACGATACTACCCATATGAACCACTGCTGAACAGTTTACGGAGGTATCTTAAGATTGAGAATTCTCATTAGTTGAAATCTGCAGCGAGGCTGTCCTTACCACAAATAAGATCTTATCTTTTGCCCCTTCAGCCACACATGCTCATTCTTTCTATCGCTGCCTAAGTAAAAATTCTAGTTATAGGTTAAGCTGAATGACAAGCAGAGATAATTCAAGGAGACTGCATGTAATTCGTAGACTCACTGGTACTGAGATATCTTCAGTAAAGCCTGAGGAGGTTCGCAGATGATAACTGAGCAAGACTAGACAAGAATAAGCAGAAGGAAGATAAGAAAATCATTCTAGTAATTTCTTTTCTACATATTGCCAATGGTATTTCAATACGGTTTAGTTTTTTCCAGATGATCACAACCTTGAGACAAGAACATGTCAAACCAGAGCTACAGATTTAAAAAAAAAAAAAAAAAAAAAACAAAAACAAACAAACAAAAAAAAACAAAAAAAAAAAAACAAAAAAAAACAAAAAAAAAAAAACAAAAAAAAACAAAAAAAAAAAAACAAAAAAAAACAAAAAAAAAAAAACAAAAAAAAACAAAAAAAAAAAAAAAAAAAAAAATTAAAAAAAAAAAAAAAAAAAGACTAGGAAAGTACTGACAAAAAAAAGTAATCTTTAAAACTTCCCTCATGAAAGAGTAAGAGTGAAGTCTGGATAAGCTTGCAAAATTATATAAATACTAATATTTCTCTGGGTTTGCATCATTGAAATTCAATGTCTGGATTCAATTCTCCAGCTCAGCCATACAGTTCCAGCAGTCAATCTTATTTTAAAGGCAATAAATAAAAAGTCACATTGTCTCCTGTTGTAGCCTTAAAAAAAAAAAAAATGGACCAGGATGAACAAGGCAAGCATAGACTCAACACTGAACTATTTTCAATTCGTAGGACTTCTTGAATTTGATGTAGTTTGTTTAGGAACCCTGCACAGATCTCTCTTCTGTTATCTTGTCCAACTTGTCCTTGAGCCCCTAAACTTTTTCCATCCATGACTGTCTTGACTAAGGAGCTCCAGAGCCCCACTAATAATGCTTTTAAAGGTCATCCCATTGCCTTGCACAGATTCCTGAGAAAAACTACTTGTAAAATCCCTACATTGCAAGAACTGGCCACTGATTTCTGCTCTCCTTGCTACCAAACACACCAGTTATATCAATCAGCTTGTTTCATATCTATGTGCTTTCAAGAAGATAGTGAATTACTTATATTCTCTGAAGTTTAGCTTCTGTTCAACACGCGCCCTTAACCAAAAATACTGCAGCCATATACTGGCATATGAGAGCTTTCAGTTCCAAGTTGCTTATTTTTGAACCACATCGTCAAAGTATCAATTTCTTACCATAGAATTTCATTAGATTAGTGCTGGACACCTACGGCTTTTGTCTGTGATTTGATTGCTGTAAATCATTGGCCAGTCTTAAAACCCAACTCTCTAAAAATATTCCAGTATCAAACAACTTCGCAAATACATCACAGCATAACAAATATCAACATGTTTTAACCACAGACTGGCAGCCTTCTGTAAGCATTTTAAAGCATGTTTTCTATTTTCTTACTGATTTTCTGATACATGAACACAAACAGGTACATCTGAACCTACCCACCAAGGTCAGTTTTCTACAATGTAGAAGACACAGATACTTGTTATGTCATCATGCATTTGCAACTGACCAAAAAACAATTCTCAAAGAAACTGATGTGTGTAACTTCAGCTACTAGTAACAGTTTGTCCACAGGATCAGTTTCTCCCACATAAACTTACAGAGTTACATGGTTACATCTATGTTTATGTTTTAGTTGAAGTTAAAGGAAGTTGATACATACCTTTTGTTTTGTTTACTCAAGATCTCAAATTTAGTGATGGTAAAGTGTTACTTTTATAAACTACCATCTCAGAGAGCTTCCGTGACTGAAAGATTTCCAGAGAGAGATTAACATTTCTTTTAACTCTGTTGACTGATAGACGAGGCTATGTAGAATGAGAGATTCTGCTCCTTTCCGCAAGTCTCCTACTACTAACAGCAGTGGCTTTGGCCTTGCCAGGTTTCCACCTATGCAAGTTTCCCTTACTGAGATGATGTTAATCAACTTCTCTATGTAACCATTTCATCATATAAGATCAGAAAAAATGCATTTACATAAAATCTATCTTTAATATGATGCACAAATGAACACAAGGTGAAGTATCATACAAATCACATTGCAGTGAGAATCTCTGTATCTGCCTAGAAGAGACTCTTGAATCTCCAGCTCAAAGTACACATCATATTTTTGAGTCAAGAGAAGTCCGGATATTCAGTTCTCCCTTGACACTTCACTTGTGCCATGTGTGCCACAAGCCATCTAGGCTAAAGAGGTTGAAAGCACAGTTCTTTTGCTTCAGGAAACAAATCCACAAATTGTTTGCAATTTAAGGGTTATTCCAGATCTATAACTTGTTTTACCAGCAGATAAAAGTAAAACCTTATCAGCCATTTTCCTCTGGCTAAGAAGCCAAGTCTCCTTGCAGCAAGAACCTTGCCAACATCAACCACACTTCTGCTTCAATGAAAGCCATTAAAATGCACTCTGCAGGAGACTACCTCAGCTCATGACGGACTAAGTGCTCATGAAAATCCAAACAATCTGTAGAGAAAAAGGCATTTTACTGAGAACTCGTGACACCAGTTCTCCATGTGACCAGGGTTAAGCATCCCCCACCCTGAGAAGACTTTCTTGCTTCAGTTACTATAGGATATTATCAGCAGAACTGCTCCAGCCAAATCCTCCCTTTAGAATAGGGAATAGCTAGTGAGAAAAGTCTGTGTCTCTGCAAATCGATCTACTTTTGATCAAGGAGGAAACAATATCCTCAGAATGTATTCCAAAATGCACCTATTACACAGAAGTTTAAGTGTGAGCTGGGGTATGTGTCCCAGAGATACGAAGAAACGCAAAGACCTAGCTAAACTTCAACTTCAGAATAATTATTTTAATGCTATTGGGATTTTATTGTAACATACATGTGTTCAGGTATCTAGAGATTCACATAGGCTTTTTTTGTTGCTTCAACTGAAACACAATACAGGATTTTAAACCTAATTATCAAAAGCACCATTAGTATTTTCATCTTCTTAGTATCCCTGTTGGCACACCCTGCTTGAAAGCATCTAATTAAGAAGATGGTGCTGCAGCTTACATTTCCAAATAGTGGCTAAAAGAGATCACCAGAACCACTGCTGCAACTGTTGCAGCTGCAGAATCTTTTATTATTTCATCTCTCTTCCATTTTCAGAGATCTGCACTTTCTAACAATTTTAGGCAAGCAATGTTCATCTGAAGATGAAGGCATGATGGCTTTTTATCCAGAGAGCCAGTGTCAACACTTCTTTGTAACTGGTTTATTCCAAATAACCAATCCCTCTTAAAGGATGATCAGGTCCAAAAGTAATAGGTTTTACTCCAGTGAGCTTTTAAATTAACAGTTCCACTAAACAGGATTACTCATTAGTATAACAATACATTAACTGAGATGCAATTTTTCCTATATTCATAGATGTTATTCCTTCAGTTAAAAAACACACAGTGCTATAGTGGTCAAAAATATTGAATATAGAAATCTTCTAAACCCCAAACATTTCTACTGTTTGAATATCTTTACAATTAAAGGACAATAGTCAGCAGTTTTTGCAGCCCAAACATTGAGACTTCTATAATGGTAAGTACTAACTGTGAGCAAAGATTAAACTTTGACTTCATAACCATTTTTTTCTACTTAAAGTTGTATATTTATGTAAATCCTGGGGTAACATTTAGGTAGCTGGTTATTACTAATGTTCCATTTGTTACGCATTCACCTCTTCAGCTTGGAGGCATTAAATTCAAAATGGGCCCACAGAATTTAGAATTATGTGATCATTATACACCTGAGAAAATATCTGCCAAATTTCACCCAGTCTCACCAAAACATGTAAATATGTACTGCCTCACACTAACACAATGAAGAGTTTTGTATTTTCTACTAGTCCAGAAGAGATATCTTTAAAGTTTCAGAGAATACTTGAAATGGTTCTCAATCACAAAAACATAATGAAACAAGATCTCAGATCCAACTTCATTTGCTTTTAACACCTCCATAACAAAAAAAACCTACTCTGCATCAAAACGACACTCAAAGCCCACAAACACCAGGAGCAAACCTACTACAAACACAAAACGTCAGTCCTACAAGCTGAACCAATTCCGCTGAAAAGTGCTAAACATCTTTATACGATGCACCAGACAGAGTACCAGATCTGCAGTCCTTACCTGAATTTGTTGCCTGGCCTGGCCACTAACGCTCTGCTCCAGCATAAAGTTCCCATTCAGTTTTGCTTTCTTTAACTGAAGATAAACAGCTCGGCTTCCTCCAACTCAAAGTTAAAGGCTGAAGTTGCCCACGTTTCATTGTGTGTCAAAGTACATTTGACAGAACATGTTGTTAACAGCGGGCTCTGGATGATGAAAGTAAAGTCTTAGTGTCATTAAAGCAAAAACATCATAACCAACATAACATTCCATTGTTGCTATACGCAAAACCTGAACAAATTACAGGCTGAAGTACATATTTCACCATTACGATTTGAACTGTTGTATTTGAACCATATACTGGGTAATTCTGCTGCTGCTTCTGAGATCTCTGTGACCAGGGCCCCCAGCAGCTGTTTCCCAATACACCCACAGGTGCGTCTCAACAAACTGAGAATTAAAAGACGCATAAAGCACCGCAAAGCGGGGCCAGACAGAGGCGCAGGCCTGCCGTACCAGCTTGCCGGTCACTCCCGGAGTAGCGCGGCTGACTCAGCCCAGCGCCAGCCCCGGACCCCGCGGGCCGGGCCGGCCCCGCTGCCAGCGCCCGGGCAGCCGGGGAGGCCGCACCTGTGGCTCGGCCCCGCTGACATTCAGGCCGCCGCAGAGGTGAAGGCTGCGCCCGGCAGGGACACGCAGGAGGCCGCCCCGGTCCGCCCGGCCCTCCCCGGCCTCCCGCGGCCTGCGCGGCAGCTGATGCCGCAGCATCATCCCCCGGCCGAGGCGGCGACCCCAGCCCCGCCGGCGGGACCGCGCAGGGCGGGGACAACAGCCGCTTCCCCCGCGCTGCCGGCAAGGGGACCCCCAGCAGCGCGGGCCACCGCGAGGGGAAGGGGAGGGAGCGAGGGGAAGGGGAGCGGGGGTACCGCACTCACCGCGGTCGAGGCGCAGCCGGCGCTGTCCCCGGCTCAGGCCGCTCTGCGCCCTCAGGTACCGCGCGGCCNCGCGTGCCGCCTGCCCACGCCCCTGCGCGCCCCTCGGATCACCCTGACGTCACGCGCGCCCGACCGTTGGGCGCCGCCCCGCCTGTGGCGCGTGGGGGCCGTGCGCGCGCGTTAGCGGGCCAACGGCTCCTCGCGTGGTCGCGGGTTGCGAGGGGCGGGCGGGAGCGGCCGCCGGGCAAGGGGCCCCTTCTCAAGCGGGCAGCCGGGCCCGGGGCAGCACCAGCCGCCCCCTTCGCCCGCACCGCGCCCGTGGCGCGGCCCAGGCCGGCACTGGGCTCCGCCAACGAGGTGGCGCCTGCCCGTGCCCTGGCTGGCTGCAGGGCGGCCTTGGTGCTGCATCGCACCAGGCTCCCGAAGCCATGAGGCCAGCTGGCCACGTCCTCCAGCCTGCACTAACAATTAGTGAGCCCGTTGACCGATACAAATAAAAATCTGGTTCTTAAAATTGTGAGGGAAATACACCTGCGAGTGTCATTAGCTGAGGAACATGGGGAGTGCTCCCACGGGAAAGAGGCCTCACGAGTGTCCTGGCTATGTGAAAGGCCTGGAAGGGCTCTTGCAGTCACCAGTGGGATGCACATCTGCAGCACACCAGCCTTCCTCCATGCTGCTGCTCACAGGAGGACTTGCAAGTTTAATTTCCTTGAATTTTCTGCCTGTGCCAGGAATCAAAAGGCACTAACGGAGTATCGAAAACTTCTGCAAGGTGCAGGAAATTATTTGCCTGTGGTTTTGTGAGGTGGTTCAGGATTGTTTAGCCACCTCAGTATTTATACCCAAATGCTTTTCCTGGCCACCTGCATGCTGCTTTGGGGCTTGTGCTGCTGCATCTCCCATGGTTTGGGATCTTCACACATCTTACCATCTCTCTATCCAAGTCACTGTGCTTCAGCTCCAGATTTTGAAAGTTTCATTTTTCTCAGTTTCAACTGCCGCTATTTCTAAATTTTTGCCTGCCTGCTTTACCAGGCCTCTCAGAGGAAGAAAGCTGTGCGGTAGCTTCAGGCTATGTTCATGTAGAAAGAAAACGCCCTGTAACCAATAAACACCCTGTAATTGATAAGCATCATTTGCTGCAGCCTCTTGACTAGAAGCTGGGCGCACTGCCAGGGTGTGAGACCTGCTCGCGGGTGTCAGCCCAGGCACTGCAACCGCCTTCTCACCTTTGTAGACACAGGGCGTGAAGACTCCAGTACATTTGCCCCGTGACCAGCAGAAATGCCTTTTTTAAAAAATAAGGAACAAGAACCGAAGCTTTTGTATGTGTCTTTTTTCCTGAATCTAAATGTAACAGCCACATTAATGCATTTATTTTAGATCAATCTGAAGCATAATTGCTCCCCTGTGGCACAGGAAGGAAAAAAAAAAAAGCAGAGAGAGATTAAATCTCTTGCGCAAAGCTGAAGAGATAGCAAAGCCAGGAAATGAACTCAGATTTCCTGAGTCGGGCGTCGTTGCTTTAACCACACAGTCATCCTTGCTTTCAGTCATTCTCAGCTTCTGAGCATTACTGTAAACAGCAACTGCATTAGCATAGATTTGATTTTTCCCTGCTTTGTTCATCAGAACAATTTCACTGTTCTCACTGAGATTTCCTCTGACTGACTTTCTTCTCCATTTCTTTCCCAAAATTAAAAGAAATTATATTACAGGCTCACTGGGAGGGTGAAATAATATTACAGACTCACTGGGAGAGCCTTAAACTTCCCACTGCCTTTCTGCAGGCACTGGCAGGTAGTTCTTCAATCCCAATACTTTAAGCACCTACTCACAAATCATTTGTGGAGCTTCCATGCTGCATCTCTTAGGCAGGGACTCAAATGCACAGCGAAGGAGGTCAAGGAACGAATAATTCTGTGTCATCAGGCTTTTCAGCTAAATCAGAGGAGTACAGACACTTGTACCAACACAAAGGAGGCACATAAGCTGTGCGTGCTGACCTGGAAGTGGTGATATAACCACTTTTTAAACTCCAGCTCATACTTTTATTATCTGAAAATGGTTATGAAACCAAACTCGAAGAGAAAACTACATGCATAAAAGAAGAAAGCAACCGAGAGACGTATTAGGATGGATTTGAGGGCCTCCACTATCTGTTTAGGCATTTAACAGATTTCCAGAATGCTTATATAGACCCACGATTAAGATCCAGTCTTTAAGCAGAATTCGTAGATTTTGAAAAATAACTTCAGAAAAGAGAAGCATTACATACACAACTCCAGCTGCTGACTGTTTAACACAAAAGTCCTAACCATCCTACTGACAGCCCACACACTAAGATCCAGATATGATTGAGTGCAGTATCTTATCAGCTTGATATTTGATATGTCTTCACCTCGAGGACTTTACTTTCCATTGATTTTGTACTAAATTGATTTATATGGGCTTTATATTACACTGGGTGGTGGACTAGAAGCTTGTTGTATCCACTTCACTCATTGACCTGGCATTGCGCTGCCTCCAAAAACCAGAGACAGAGCAATGGATAACACCATTGTTATCCATTGGATATTGGATATCCATTGGATGTTATCCAAATGGACCACCCAGAGAAGAGTTTAAGAGCAGGGTGAGCAGATAATGATGTTCACACAAATCTTCTCCCAGCCCAGCAGTTTTTGTAGGCCAGGGACTTTGAGCCAAGGACACTCTTTCCCACAAATTTGCTGAAGTTTGAGCAACTTGAGTGCAGGGAGCCTTGGGGGGGCCTAGTTCTCCTAATAATAGTTGAACAGGTATTTTGAGTATCCATCTGTAGCCTTGCTGACTTACGTTCAACAGACTTGCTCATAGTTAATGAGACAGGTGTAAACAAGTAGCCACACAGTATTAACCTTGTTGATCATTGTAAATAAGAATATTTTCCAATCAGTATCTGTATCATAGACCAGCTTGAAGGGAAACTGTTCATTTTTTTCACTTCAGATTGGTTTCTCCTTCATATATTTAAGCATACTGGAGGTACGTGTGTTTCCCTAACTCTAGTGGAAGCTGAAAGAAGGATTGGTCAAATTTGTCCATGTACCAAAGTTCTACACTCTTTACAAAATCTGAATTTCATATTTCCCATCCCCTGCATTACAGTGAAGCTGAGTTAGTCTGCTTGAGTTCAATCCATCCTCAAAGCATGGACGATCTCATCACATCATTCCGTAAAAATCATCTTTGCCATGATGCCCACAAAAAAAAAACCCAAATCCTTGCTAGGTAGCTCATGTCCTGTGACTGCTACTAACTATTCTGTTCACAAGAATGTTGGGTTTGCCTTGTGCATCCATGTTCTGTGGATGTTACTGTATTCAAGTACTTTCTACTTACACTGATTTTATATTATCTGCTACACAAACCGTGTTTTATCTGTTTACATTGTTCCTAGTTCAAAAGGACTAAGCAGCTAGCTGCCACCATTTTTTTCCACGTATAAGTAATAATTTATTAATTGCAGGCATTTTACAAAAAACTAGCGTGGACTCTCATTATCTTGCAAACATTCAAAAAAAAAAAGAAAGCAGAGTTTACAATTAGAGAGTAAGTGCTGGTCTTTCAATGAAACACATGGCAGAATGCAAGCAGTTGGATGGGTATGTGTTGAAATTCTCCATTTCAAAATGTCTCATTCTATAAAATTTACTCATTGACAGGTATCAAAAAATGAACCGTCATCTGTTTTCTTAATTTCTGCCTGTACAAATAGTTATTTCATTAAGGAATACGTATTTTGTATTTTCCAAGTTTTAATTTGGCACTAGAAATTCACCATCTCCAGAATTACCTATTTCATTTTCAATTTCAATTTCTTGTACTTTTGAAACTATACAAGTAACTTTGTACTACTTTAAAAATATGTACTAAAACAAGTATTAAAAGTTGATGAGCTTAGTGCTGAAATAACAAAGAACGAAAACAATGGGCTAATGTCACATACAAAAATGCCTACATGCCTGTGCTTATATGCATGTACATTTATTATGGTAAGTAAACTTTGTACCATTCAGCAATAAATAATTGTATAAGAATACAATAATTAATAGGGAGTTCTGGTTGGTGCAAGCTGGCATCTTTACAGTGGTTCACTGTCACTGCATCTTCTTTTGTGTATGTGTGGGAAAACAGAGATGAGCTCAAACTCATTCTGCTGAAATACATTATAACCTAGTCACATTTAAGACTAAGTCCTGTATTTTTCTTAATTGCTTGGAAAATAATCCAAATTAAGTACTTGAGCATTTGATATCTTTTCAGGCATTAGTGGTATCTACCACTTTCTAAGTAATATTTAGATAATACTTAAAGAGGATACTATTTGAATGAAGAGCTGTTCATTACCAGTTGGTAGCTGCTTTGTTATTTAATTAATTGGATCAGACGTCTCCCTGGGATGTGCAAAGACACCTTTGCTATATATATGGTTTTGACAAGTGAGGGATGAACTGACCCTTCTTACCCTTCTCCTTTCAGAAAAGGTTTATTTGGGCTTAAGTTGAGCTCTTCTTCTGAACATTGCTTAAAGAACACTTAAAATCAGTCCAGGATGTCTATTTTTAAAACTCCATCACATGTTACTCTGTGGCTGGCACTGCCGACCTTCAGAGATGCTCAGGATGCGTTGTGCTGTCTATTCATGCTGTGAAAAACTGTGACATTACACAGGCCTAAACTACACTTATTTTTAATATTTTTAAATGTAAATGAATAAGTGGGCAGAAGGTTTCCCTCTCTGTCCCTCTCTCTCAAGGCGGGTGTACCAAATGTGAGTTAAGCTCATGTGCTCGACGCTGTCTGTTCTGTGCTCCAGCAGTGCTGTCATAGAAAGTGGCCTGGACCAGTTCAGGGAAATCTGCTGTTCAAACCTGTCCCAGGCAACGTTACAGCCGGCTGCTGCTGTTGCCTGTTCTGAGGGCTGACCACACATGATCCTTCAAAACACTACATTATTCTAAATAATTTAGACCTGCTTAGCTCTAAATTATTTCAACAGACTAGTTAAACTATTTAAGCGGCCTAGTTAAAGCTGCTTTGTAAAATACTGCCCGTTTTTTTCTGCATGTCTTCATTGGCCATATTCCTACGATACACAGCACCTTTACAAACATGGGAAAGCATTTCTAGATAGTGATTAAAATCATATTGCACATTTCTAAAATCCAAATGCTCTTTCTTTTTAAACATGTGCTTCTCAGTATCTGTTAAAACAAATTAGTGTATAATATATGTCATTTAAGTCTGATATAGTTTCTTATTTTAATTTGTATTCACATAGGCTGAATGCCCAAAGTAATACAAATGCCTAATATTTCCATTAAGTCAGTGGGTTTTTTGAAGATTCTGAAACATACATTAAAAGTGTTATTTCAGCTTGATTTACAGGTACAGAGACTATCTCCTTTTGTATAATTAGTTTTTTTTCTAAATCAGGATGGATAACATTTTTTACAGTATTTTATAACTGAAAGGTTGACTGATAATTGCATAAATTAAAAAAATAGCCTTCTACTGGGGACACTGTTATCAAAATTTGTCTAGTGTGTATGAGATTTTTTTTTAATCTAATCTGTGAAGTTGTGATTTAGTTACACAACAGAAAAAATAGCAGACTTCTGTTTCTAATATGGCCTCCAAATTTAACAGAATAAGAAAAGTTGACTGGAATTCAATGAAATCTCAGAGGAATTCAGTAACAACATTAAACGTATTTAGCGTCATATGGTTTATCTTTATGTAAACATTGTTACAAAGTCTTAAATGAATGCTAATCCTAAACTGATTTATTATATGTGGATAGTTTGTATTTTTGCTAATTTTGTTATTTAATATCATTTCAAATGCTACAATCCTTAAAATGTTTAATGAAGATGAAATGAAACTTTTTTTATTGTATAGTGTCCTCCATGTTACAATATAATTTTAGGTTTTAATCCCGAGATTTGCAGAAGTAATACTCTGCTTATAATCAGCACACAATGCAGTGGATAATGTAGCAATTGAGCTATACATATTAAGAAATAAAACATAAAAGGAAAGAAAGCATATATGAAAAGAATACATACAGTAAGAGCATCACATGTATGTGTTTGTTTTCATTTGACTGCTCAAAGTACAGTATTAAAATTAACACTCGTCCACGGGAAGATTGCCCACATCACTCAGCAGTTGGAAGCAAAGAACTAAACGTGATCCTTTGGAGTCTTGTTCAAAAATATTTAGAAATGACAAAAGACAGCGGTATGGTGTGGTGACCAAAGATTTCTATGTGCTGTTAGCATACAGATAAATGCAATATACAGAATGTAGTTGTTCATTTGTACCCTCTGGGATGTATCTGTACCCTGAACAGACCAGACAGCTGAGCCACACCAGTTTGGTTCTGAGCAAACTCAGTGTTACCCTCTCTGCCAGGATTGCCAATAGTTGTACCAGTCCTATCAATGGTTTGATTGTATGATGTTCCATCAAAACTCTTTTAAAATAAAAATTCCTGCATTACCTCCTCATCTGTTTCGTTGTAACACTTGTTATTTTGCTTTAGAAGGTTTAAGGACTGTACAAAATAACCTTTATGAGCTAATAATTTTGTTTCTCTACATACTGTTTATACCAATGACAGATATTCTGAAGTATGGTGAGAGACTGTGTAGGAAACCCAAGGAAGAATTATAGTTTAATCCCACCTTCCTTTCTCAGGGAAAATTCCTATTGACCAGGGAATTATATGGAAAAATATAGAGCAGGTATAAAGAGGTATAGACCTGGTATAGAGTAACTGAAAGTATTAAATGAGATTCTTATGCATACTGTAGCAGGCATTAATGATTAAAATATGCCCCCTGATCAATTTAGTGATCTACTTAGATAACAGATCACAGGGGGGAAAGAAAGAAAGAAAAAAAAAAAAGCAGCAGCACCAAAGCAGGTGCTGTAGCTGAACTTCACAGACGTCTTGGCCACAGCAACCTGAAATGTTGAGGCTACAAGTACTGCTGGAGAGGTGAGGGAGCAGCCCACACTTGGACCCAGTAGATGCGGAGCATGTTCTACCTCCCTGAGCCTGATGCATCTCTCAGCCCCTCCCGTGTCCCTGCTGGCTGTGACCCACAGGGAGTCCCTGGCCGAGCAGTTGGTTTATGGAGCAGCTGCACGTTGTGCAGGATTCCAGCTGACCAGAAGCCGGCACAGGGGATACGTCCCACTTGCTTAGATGAAACGTTAATTCATTCTCATTTATCTCATCCCAGAGAGGATCTTTATAAAAGGAATCATACATTTTCTGAGTCTTGATTCATAGCTGAAGCAGACTACAGAATTAACTCAAATAAAGTGATATTGTTTCCATGAATACTACTTCAATCGTATGGGTTTTTTATACACAAATAATTAGTTTCTATTAACTTAGAGACCTAAAAATACAGGCTGCTCCAGTAGCAAACAGCACTTTCAAAAACAGTTCAGGACTTCAAAAATAGTTTTATTCCATGTATATGTTTGACCCTAATTTTTCTTGTCTGAACATTTGAAAGCATCAGAAGATAAAAAAAAATGAGAGCTGAAATTCCACTTTTCTGTGATTAGATTACATTTTCAATATTAAATGGCAATGAAAAACAGAGAGCTCAAATATGCAGATTAAAAAGTGCAAATGCTTTTCCTCTTTTGGTGCACATGGCAGTAATGTGCACTGAGAAAAGAGTTGACCTTATCCAAAATTATGTATGTGACCAATCTAACCAGTAGCTCAATAATTAACTGAATGATTGAAAGCTCCACAGGAACATCAAGGACAGTAGGACTGTATGCTCAAAATCACAGTGCCCTGGAAAAATCATCAAATATCAGATCAGAAAATGTTTTATAAGGATTCTTTTTTATACTTACTCCCTTTCCTTTTTTATTACCTCTAGTTACTCAGGAAAGCAATGCTTATGTTGCATGTGTGTATAAATGAAAATATATTTAGATAAAATGTAACTTTTACATATATATCCCAATATACATGTATGTGTATATGTGTGTGCGTATAAACAAAGTTGTTCTAAGCATTGGGAATCATCTGGAGAATGCAAGTGCATAATTAGATGATTACTAAATAGCGACCCTGGGCAGTTTGCAATATAATTTACACAGGTCACTAGTGATTGTGCCCCTGGTTAGTCCCCCTCCACACAGGCTGGAGGACAAGCTGCCACTCTGCCTCCGAGCTCCTTCCTCAACACTGAACCTTTCTACAAATTGTTTTCAAAGTCAGACATGGTTCAGTTGCAATGAGTGTTCAGTGCCTGCTTTCCTGCCAAGTAAGAAAGCTGGATTCTCACAAAGACAAAACAGAAATTTTATTCTTATAAGCTGGCGCCTGCCTCTGATTCATGGACTTCTGAAGACATCACCCTGAGAGATTTTGAAATACAGGCAGCAGAGATTCAATCACTGCTCTGTCTATTAAGACACTTAGCAAGGTTCTGCTGTACTTTCAAACCAGGAGATGTTGAAGCTGTTTTTCTCCGAGTTAATAATTACTACCTGTAGATAGCAGTAAGTTTGAAAGAGACTTAACTATTTTAGAAGTGCATGCAATAAATAATAATGGTTATGCTTTAGATGGTTGTCACAAGGCTCAAGGACAAATTCTAAACAGCATGAGTCTGGCATTTTAATGGCTAAAAATATGTCTTCAGTCTACACTGTGAAATAGAAAATGCCAGCACATGAAAAGTTACATGCAAAATTAATAGTCAGTAAAACTGATGCTCTTTCAGTTTCACTATAAAGATACTATTGCAAATTATTTTGCACTCTACATCCTTTGAAATCAAGGAGCTTCGGGTGCTCTGCAAACCTGAATGTATCGTCAGAATACGTTTTAACAGGGTTAAGGCTACTTATAATTGATTTTGAATAAAGTGAGGTGCAGAAAGCTGCCAGCATCAAGTTAGCAAGCTCATGGCAGAGACAAGGCTGGAATCCACTGTTCCACACAGTAAAATCGGTATGTTTAGGACTGAACCATGCAGCATGCTGGATGAAACTCTATTCCATACCAAACTGGTGTAGAGGAAGAACATAAATTCCGATACACTGAGTGTAAGAAAGCTTCAACGCTAATAACTCCAAGTAATTTAAGAAATACTTGTGGATATTCGTCTAAACATTGGTAGTTAAAAAACAGAAGTTCTGAACAGAGGTGCAGAGAAAAGAGGACAACACAAACAAGCTGAAGGATCTCCCTTTACTTGAGAATGCAGTTGGAGTGCAGAGCCAACCCATATCACAATGATGGACAAAATGAAAGTATTATTAGATAAGCATTTAGAAAATGGTAGACCTACGAAGAATGCACAGATAAGTGGATAAGCTTTTAGGGAATGTCAGGCTTTCTTCCATCCTGTAGTATAATTTTAAACTGTGTATTTAACTGCAAACATTTTTAGCTGTCTGTTGGGAGTTTTTACGCAATATTTTTATAATCTGCTGCAATCCTTTTTGAAGAACAGTGTGACACACTGGCAACATGACTCTAAGTTTCAAGGAAATGTGAGAGCAAATACTTAAGACAATTCAATCAGTGATACAATGAGAGCTGCTGGGTTTGTATACAGTATCTATGGGTAGGGGAGGAGCTTGGTGAAAGGGGAATGTCCTGAATAATTAAGTTACTGAAGTGAGAATGGTCCTACCTGAACTATGGCTTTTCCAGTGCATGCAGTGACATGCATTGTTGTATGTTGTACTATTGAATTTCTACTGAGGCTCCAGATTCTGCTGCTCTGTATGTGACATACAATGTTAGATACTTTTGCAAGGAATATAATTATTTGTGTTCCTCAGAAAGCACTTAAGGAAAAAAAATTCTCCTTTTGGAGTCAGAATTTCTAATTGTGATTAGCTAAAGACACACTGTGGTATCCAGAGGAAAAAGAGATTTTGAGGCTATTTTTCATTATAAAGCAGATACCTTATTAGTCCTGTGAAAATCTTCAAAGATGGCAACCCTCATTAATGTGAAAATTCAGCAACTGAAATTCTCTTACTTATTTCAAAACACTTCACAAGAGGGAAACTAGATGGGGAAAAAGTTTTCATGTTAATTTCTTTTAGGACAGAATTCTTTACAGGTCTAATCATTTAAATAAATAAATGTACCCTTCATCCTGGCAGAGGTGGTGTGATAGCCTGCATTTAAAGTGATGTATTTCAATATAAGGAGAATAGTAGCATGTGCTGCTGATGCATCTAAATCATGAGCAGTATTGCAGACTCTAGCTAAGAGAAATGAGCCTTAGTTTTCCCTGGAGTTGTGCTTCTCCTATAGTCCCCATGTCCTGAAAGTCTTTTGCTTGTGGAAAGCACAGATGCAGCTGCAGATAAGAATAGTAAGCATTATTTTTCTAGGTGCAGGTGTCCTGGGCTGATCCAAAGATGGGTAAAATCAGAGGGCAATAAAAGATTAGAAAGAAAGGAAAAGAGAAAAATACAAAATGAGACAGAAAAAGGTTCTCCAAATCAGGACAAGGCAACCCTGTTAGTAAGAGAAGATCAAATCTCATTAAATATTGAAGAGAGAAGTGAAAAAAACAGACCTGCCATTTTCCCCTGGAGCGATGGAAACCCCTGCTTTGCACTCACTGCATGCTGCTTTTAATGCCTGATGTTAATACAGGGACATCCCTTAACTAGGTAGATACACAGGAGCGTCTCTGGGGAGGCACAATTACGATCTGTAAAATTTTACACCTGAGGGCAATTTTAAGTACTTAGCTAAATATATAGTTTGCATATTCAGTGAATTAATTAAAATGTATGTATCAGATAGAAACACGATGGTCTTTAGATCTGTTTTCTGAATCAGTTCTTATAGGTACATTTGAACGCCTGTCACTGAATGAATAGGTGCCATTTAATGAGTCATGGAAATCCATTGTCATTTTAAATGCAGAAATGCTTGCGTGGAAATTTTAGTACATTAGTACCCAAGGTTACTGGCTTTTTAAAAAAACTTGAGCAAGAATTTGCAGTCCTCTGACACTTTTAAGTTCTGTCTTTCTCCTCCAGGTACAAGTTGTAGATTGACTATCAGCTTGGGTAACATTTCATTTCAAATGTAATTTAAGTGATTTCATTCTATACACACTTTCTGTAGGTTCATGATGAATATGCAAATGTTTACCATCCTCATAAGCTTTTGGCTTAAGCACAATGAACCTACAGAATTATTGTTTAAATTAATGTTGTCCCATAAATAAATTTTAAACATTAGGATTTTGGTTAAGGGCATATTGGAAAATATAATTTTTCCTCCATCCTCAACAGGTCTTTATCTTTAAAAAAATGTACCTAATCTTTTACTCATGTTAAAGATTAAAAAATCACTCAGCTGCCTGCTTTCTTCACCAAGTTGTTGCCCAAAAGTTGCACCAAGACTTAATAAAGGGGTCCACAGCTGATGGCAAACATCATCTCTAACAGTAAAAGTTAATTTGGAAGAAAAACAACCCACAGATATATCGATGGATATTTTCAGATCTTTCCATGATTAATAATTCAGCAGAGGATGATTTGGGCCTCTTACAAATTTAGAAAGCTCTGATGATGAAGGTACCAGATTAAGAAACCTGAAAACCAAAATCCTATGTTTATACATGACTTAGAAACAGCTTTCAGGAATATATTGCACTGCCGACATATCTCTCCTCTAAGCTAAGAAATCCTTCTCAGGGGAGAAAACACTTCCTACGGCCTTTTTGCCGGAACTACTAACGTAACATTCGACTTCATAGAATAAAGAGCCTATGGTCAGAAGACAGGAATATTGATAACCACTGACAATACCAGTTTTCACTGGAAGTTTGATCACTGAGGACTAGACTAGGACTTAAAACTTCCCCTCTTACTCTTTTAATAGCCACCAGCCTGTATAGTCTGTCACAAATGATACATCATCTTTACTGAGATGTGACCCAGTTGGTGACTGTGAATTCAATCTCACTGTATTCCATTTACTACTCCTTTGAGATAAAGATCCTATTATCCATTACCTCTGTCTTTGCAGAGCATATGATTTCTTATGAAATTTACTCGTTCAGAAGCTAATGATTTGTTTAAAGTTTTATATTAGATGTTCCTCAGTCAGTGCCAAGAGGGAATGAAGCTAACACTAAAAGTTCACCAGTGTGTACAGTAAACTGAAAAACTAAAAACAGATTAATGAGAGTGGTTTTTACAGTTGCTCTGCAACACTGAATTCTGTAAAATAATATATAGAGTCAGAATACATTTCCATATTAAACCACAGTCAATAGCAGTAGACTATGTTTTCGTTAGCATAATAAATTATGTATTGGTCAGCTTACAAGTAAACTGGAAGGCTGAGACAAAGGGAATATACTGGAGGTCTTCTGTCCACAAGGATGTGCATTTTCTTACCGAAGGGAAAAAAATATTACAGGTCTGGTGATTTCTTGTTTGTACTTAACTTTATAAACTAGATCCATGTTTTAGTTTTATGCTTATTTTTACCACTCATTCCCCTGACTTAAATTTTTACATTATTTATATATATAAATATATACGTTGCATATATTTATATATATACCTTGCCAGCTTGTTCTTAGAGGAATTAATGCCAGCACTCAGTCCCATTGGCTACTCAGAGACTTGGCAAATATACACCATCGCTAAGCCATTTGTCATTGCTTTTCACTGCTCTACAGGCCATCAGCTTAGGGAAATATTGAGATGGTCATGTCTTGCTAATGCTGATTTTTTTGAAGTAAAAAATGAGAGAAAAAAAATAAGGCAGAGAAGGAAAAAGAGGTCTTCCCAGGTTTTGTTTGCTGGTGGAGATGAGACCACAATCTCAGTTATTGCTCATTTCTGGCTTATCTAATCACTGTATATCCCTGGATCAGCCCCAGTAATGCGGCAGTGTTGAGGAGGGTGTGGGGGAAGCAGGTGGGCTTCTCCAAATCGCAGGGATACTAAAGATGGCAAAGACGACAGTAAAATTCCTTCCATCCCCCCAGCTTTCCTCCACAGCCATTTCCCACACTATTATCTAATGACTTCAAAAAACATAGGGAGCAGAGTCGCCCTCCCATTACCCTGCCTGCTAGTTAGTTCTAATTGCCAGCACATCAATTATGATCCATTAATTTCTGGTTCCATTCCTCCCTTGTTTACCAGACATGTTGTCAACCCAGACTTTGGGTTGTATCAGTAGATGCTTTTGTTTTCATTAGTTCAGTGAGCCCCCCTTTCCACCATCTCTCTCAACAGCCATTGTTATAGGCAAATAGGACATTTTATGAAATGTCTCTCACTTAAAAATCCAGCTTATAGTTTGGTTCAGCCCAACAGGACCTCAGCAATTAAAAGAGAAAATGCAGTATGCAAGTGTCTCCAAAGAACTGATCATCTTTGCTCTGTTTAATTGTTAAAGCTAATGCCACAAAAATTCAAATCATCCTGCCCTCTAGACCTGCAATAACATTTCAGCAGGAAAAGTATTATATGCTGCGTTTGCTTTGACAACTGTGTCACTCCTGAGTGCTCCTGGCACCAAGAGTATTTCCACAAGGGCAGTATTGGTTTTATTCACCCGCTATGTGCAGCATGTCAAGTCATTCTTTTCACATTATGCACTAATTAAAAAATAAACATGTAGTATGACAAGTTAAGTTCAAAAAATCTCTGAAATTCAGACCTGCATACAGAAAATCTGCTGATACTTTGTGCCCTCAACTATGTCTTATTTCTCTTCTCTTAAATTACGTTCTAGTGGCTGATCAGTTCATAAAGTAAATGGACAGCTGCAGCGGAGAGCAGAGATTTTAATAGTAGAGTGCTGTGGATCTGGCTGACTGCCAAAGAACACATTGTTAAAGCAAGCAGCATAAAATGAAAAATTAAGATATTGGCACTAAGACCTACTGGTAAGAGCTCAGTAAAGGACACAGCAATAATCTAAAAGATTTTTTTCCACTAGATTAAATTTAGGACAGGCAAAGCATCCTTGCTTTGGAGAAGCGTTCTGCAGTGCTGGGAATTGTGGCGAGTCTCAAAACAAACAGAAAAGCCACTGTTGGCTGTCCTGGCCGCTGCAATGTTAGCAATTTGGTACAATCCTTCTTTATAGCACAACTGTTGCAGCTGGACACAACAGCACTCAGATCAGTGCTGAAATCTACTTTGTCAGTAATCAGTATATATTGTAATGTATGCATTTTATTTGATGCTCTAAATATATATTTTAATGTATGCATTTTATTTGATACTCTATTTTGTATTGTTTACTTGGAAAACATCAACGGTTTATTGAAGTTGCCTTTTGCCTGAAATGGCTGCAGAAAACAGCAGCAAGGCAAGAGAATAAATTCAGATGCTTCTTCCTCAGCAGCTGCCACTGTTATCACCAGTTAACACACATTGCATGTGAAAATGGTTTTGAGAAATTCTGTAGTGAAATGGCTGAGCATTCATAATTCAGGAAACTCCAAACATGATTGCACATCCCTTCCTCTGGGTAGACACATTGTGCTCCAATCTTTACTTACTTATCATCGTACTGTTACTCAAATAATATAATGATTTTTTTTTTATTGCTGTCCTATACAATAACTGTGGTATAGCCTGTGATGTGTCTTTATTCCCCTCAGTAATTCTATTGTCACTATGACCCATTGTCTCTTTATTGATTCTGACTTCTTTAAGTAAGTTGTGTTTTACTCCACAGAGGCATTTAAATAGCTTTTCAGCATCTACATACCATCCCATTTATTTCTCTGCCTGAGTACTTCTTCCTTTGGAGCAATTTAGGGCTGAAGCAACTATGGAAACAGCCACAAATTGAGATGGTGAGACTCTTTGATAATGTCTTATAGCACCTGTGACTTAATATCACAGTATAATCCTAAACATTTTTTTTTGCTTGTTTGTTTATATGGGGTCTGTCTGGGAGCATCCCCAGTGGTTTCTGCAGACCACAGCTAGGAACTAGGAGGAGTCTTCTGGACCTGGGGCTGTTCGCAAGCAACAGGCAATCAGAGCTACACATTTCATTATTTGGAATCATTTAGCCAAAACCAAAGGTATGAGATACAGCCTGTGTGTGTGTGCCAGGAAATCTTGTCAGCTCAATGCAGTGAGATTTTCTCTCTCAGAGCAGAGCAGCTCTGAAATGACTAAGGTGAATCATGAAGCGTGTCCTTTTGTGAATGTTTATTGTTAAAGCAGGAGCATTACTAACTCTTTCAGTGATTTACAAAGTGCATAGGGATTGAGCCTGAACATCTTCAGCACAGGATTCATTATTCATCTGTGTTAATTGAGCACAGCTCAGCCTTCCCTGTGTTGCACTGGGAAAAAAGCAACGTGTCTGTGACGATCAGCAAAGACAGAGCCAGCGCTGCCGTGTGAGGTGGTGAGAAAAGGGAGAGAGAAGGGGAGACGTGCTCACCACGTGAGGGCAAACACCTCAGAGGACTTGGGTGTTTTGTGCCATATCCAACCATGCCCACACAGGAGAAGGGGAGCTGTTTCCCTCCCTTGCCTTTTTTTTTTGATCTTCACCCCACCTAAATCCAGGGTATTTACCTGTTGGTTCAAACAATAATTGCTATCTTGTTGGACAGGTTGCAATTCTTAAGCTTTAAGGTCAGGATTTTAATGTAAGATATTTGTCTGACCTTGCTCCAGGTTATTTTTAGACATCAGGATTGAATTACTGCTACAAATAATGGTGCTTTCAGACATTTTGGATTAGCAAACTATACAGAAGAGCTTGTAAAACACAACTGATTTATTTTCAGCAGCTTAATACAAACAGATGAAACCTATGCAAAAAAAAACCCACAGCCTTTTCACATAAAACATTTTAACAGGAAAGCATGTGACATTTGTACCATCATCTAATCTCTCTTATGCAAATGATCTCAACAGTGTATGAAATGAAAAGTCATGGATTCATTCTCCTCAATTTCCTCCATGAAAGTTTCAGCTTAGATAACTCTGTGTCTGACACCCTAATCACAACTTGTTTAAAAATGCAAGCCTCTGAGATACATAAAAAGATATAACTGCATCTGCCTGGACTTTTTTGGCTTTTCCATACTGGTCATAATTGATTGCAACTGTCCAGTTTCTTTTAGAGTAGTCAGAGATCCTGGCTCAATTTCTTCTTAGAAAATTGAATTGCATTTGCATTGTGTTAATACAAGATGAAGAAACAGGCTGAATTTAAGGGAAGATTAAAATCTGGCACAGAAAAAACAATCTGACTCTGCTTATGCACACCTTCCTTGTCTTGAGCTGCACCAATCAGGGCTGATACAAACACAGATATTAAGCTCCCTTCTATTTTAAGCAGCGTTATTAAAAAGGTCTGGAAAGTGGGACAACTTAGAAGCTTAATATCACTCTTAACACAATACAAAGACTAATCTCCGATATCTTTATTCAGGACACTCGTTCTCTGGGTTCTCTGCCAACACCCTTGCCCTCAGCCCTGTCTCAGCACGGGGAGATCTGAGTCCTGCAGTGATTTGGGTCACTGGGACAGCCAGTCCCAGCAATATAATCACCAGGCTGCAAACCACAGACCTTGGAGCCTCCTGGCAAAATCTCAGCCACTGGCTGCCCCACACTGGGGAGAGAGGAGACCCAGACAGGGTCAGGTCAATACAGCTGCCCCAGGGCCCCCAAACCAACAGAATTTCTCAGGGATCCTCAGTCTCTGTGAGAATAGAAGGCATTTTAAGCATCATTTGTTGCTGGGACCTCTGAACAAAACAACGCCACTACTGGTAGTGGAGTGAATGCATTAAAAAGGCTACAACAGCTTTTTTTTCCTGAGTATTGTATGGCATAGGCTAAGTCTAATCAGGGGCTGAAGACTGAAGGCTAATATGAATACTCTTTATCCTAATACCTCCTACACATATTATTGCTGATAAAGTTGAGCTATCAATGTGAAAGGCAACTTTAAGGAAAAAAGTAAACACAGGCATAAATTAGTGCAAATGGAGTCAAATATAACAGTAGCACCAATAATGAGTGCAATAAAGAATATCAATTTATTGCATCTTCTAGCAATGAGACTCTCAGAGTAATAAAAGTAATGCACATACTAAGTATGGTCAAGGTTAAAGTTAGTGTACTTAACTTTAAGGCTTACTTATTTCACTTCCTCTGCCTTCTGAAGTCTCTCAAATTTTAAGGCTTCAGTGACATCTGCTGTTGAAGACCTATCTAATTAATTACTTATAATTTAACAGATAATCCCTCCAAGTGAATTCTTCTTCCACAGAGTTTCTGATATTCAATTCTATTTGTAAACTTCTCTACCACCACAGAAACCCTTTAATCTGATCAGAAAACCTTTGAGACTGAGCTCTTGTTGTTCTATTCATCCAACAAACTGTTTAATCACTCTTGTTCTTTTTTTTTTTTTTTTTTTTTAAAGCAGCAGAACTTTACTCTATGCCTTGTTCCTGCCCTTCCTTCCAATTTTAACAGGTGGGAGTTGCAGGAGCCCATGTTTAACTGCCAATAAAGCTATTCCCCATGTGTTCAAATCCATCAGTGAAATACCAGGATGGAGTTTATGATCAAAAAACAACCACAACAAAAGGCTTTGTGTAAAACGATCCCAAAACTTTGTAAATGAATGAATTTGTGCTCTCACAATAGCCTTTAAGGAGGACTGGCAGAAAAATGTACACTAAATATTACCCTCATTAATTAATCTGTGGTTCCCTTACGTGTGTGATTTTGATGCTCCCACGAGCAAAACAGAAAGGCCAACAGGATCCTGTCAAGCCCCTAATCCAAGCAGTTCAAGAAAGGCTAAAAGTCTAATTCTTCACCTCAAAGCAGAGACAGAAGAATTCAGAATTAAACTCAGTGCATTGCTCAGTTGACACCAGCAGTTATGTCATACGGCAGTTACTGTCCTGGATAAAAGCTGTTATGTCAATGTAACTCTCCATTAACAAGGTATGGCCAAGCAGTATGCAGAATACTGCTGTTTAGTTGCACTTCTTAATTCTCAATCTGAGAAAAAAATTCTTCACACAGTAAAATTAATGCCCCATGCTTCTGTGGAGTTAAGGCGTCAGAGTTGGGGTTCAGAATTTTGCATCCTGGTTCTGCTATAAAATTGCTGTACGAACCTGAGTGAGCCACAAAGTTAAACATTCAAAATCATTCTTCATTTCTGGATGATCAGCTTCATACCCCAGATTTTTCTTGCAGACGTGCCTGGTACACCCATAGCAATAATGGAAAAATGGAAGCATTTAGCATTTAACTGTGTCTTTTTAAACTACAGCTGTGACTGAAACATCCCTTCTCTTGAGCATTTTGACCTTGGGTACAGCTGTAGTAAACAGAACCAGTTCCATTTAATGGTTTTTTTTTCCCTCACTGGAAGGGATCTAGATCCAACTTTAGCAACTGTTTGTAGATTCTTAAGAGTTTCTGTACAGCTGCCTGGGCAGGGTCCAAGGGTATGAAAAAGAATTGGCTGAGGAAGAGAGATCTCTCTACTAAAAAGAGGTAAGCATCAGCTATCCACAAATTTGAAGAACTAAACTAAGTGGTAAGGACTATAAACTCCATTTTACCAAATTCTTTTAGGATTACATTGTTGCACAGTGTGGAATCAAAAAAAAAACAACACCAAAACAACAAAACAAAACAAAAAAAACCAAACCCAAAAAAAAAACAAAAAAACAAACAAACAAAACCAACACCAAACAAAAAACTACCCCTGAATGATCTGTCTCTCCAAAATGTGTTTACAATGTACTTTGAAGCTGGATACGTTATGCATTGTTATATGTTATTAAATTTTAAAACTGTGGTTGTCATAAGTCTTTTTGCCAACATTTATCAACTAAAGAAAGTGGCTCTAATACAGAAAGCTTATTACAAGGCTATTTCCCTATTTATGGAATCAAAGCCACACAAGTGTTGTACCAGTGAGAGTTTTCTCTTGCACAGAGTAAGCAAGTTTTGTCCAGTTTGCATTTTGGACCTTGTCCCTTCTTTAGTGCAGTATTAGTTGTATTTGTATTGATTTGTATTTCTGTTAGGTTTCTTGAACTGTAAAGAAGCAAAAATTACAAAATTGTCATATTTAACAGATTTATACACGCTATTCTTTTGCTAGCATATGAAGTCTAGTTAGTAACATTCTATTAGTAATATTAGTAAATCTATTAGTAATATTTAATATTCTGCTAGGTCATATTGATACATTACCTGGGAAATTCTCTTCTGCATTTAGACGTTATGACAAAGTCTTCCTTATCTGATTATTTTTTTCAATTCCAATACAAGTGGGATATGGATAATAATACATACCTCTTTTTAAATAAGATTTCAGGAGAGAGCTAGAAATTTTAACTTCATTTGGAATTCTGTGCTAACATTTTGCATAAGCCCTCACTGCACAACTGCGACGCAAACCTGGCACCAGGAAATCCAAAGCTGTACTCAAGGCAAGAAGATCTGAATTGATAAATAAAAAACTACGCAGTTCAACCAGTGTCAGAAGCTGAGAACCGCAATGCAAGAGCGCCCTGTCGATGTGCTGCCCATGTCCTGATACTCCAAACTAGGATATAAATTCCTAAAAAACCCACCATATTGCAGCTCATGTGAAAGTTTCTTTATCAAATCATTTACAGTAAGTTTAAGACAGGTTTTTATGTATATATTCGTCTTGAAATAACTTCCATTAGAAATGAAGGATTTCATCCCTAAGTGAAATATTTTAAACACAAAAGCTCCGATTATCTCCAAGACCTTGACTGCTAATGGCACATTTTAATAAAAGAAAGTTAAATACACTAAGCTCGACTTGCAAAATCTACTGCAAGACTTTAACGCACCTTAATACTTACTTTCATTTTTTCAGGAGCCCGTGGAACTCAAGCTGAGAATACCTAGGGGTAGTTCATCGTCACATACTTGATCTTACATTCTCTCACAGCTGGACACAAAAATCCCCAGGCTGCTTTATTTTTTGCTAAAAGATTAACAGAACTAGAGTGCCAGTAGAACACTACCCCCCAAAAGCTTATTAAGCGGCTAAATACAGAGATGAGTAAAACTTCAAATACCCTGTTTTCCTCAGTCTGTTTTGAACCCTTTCTCTCATTTATCCAGCTGTTTTGGACATGACTTTTCCACCTTTTTGCATCTGCTGTAGTTGATGTGAAAAGCCTCCATTTGCTTTTCCATTGCCTTGAATTTACGCTCCAAAACTTAAGCGTCTCCTTTTAAATGGCTTAAACACACTTTTGTAGTCCTTATACTTGCAAAACTGACCAGAAATACAAGATCAAAGGGGAAGCAAATACGTTGATACCTGTTCAAGTCCAGACCACCCAAAACAATCAGTCTGAGAAACAAAAACTGGCGTGTTCCATCTGAATGATCTGTTAGTTCTATTACTTGCAAGTGAATATAAAGTAATGCTTAGCTGAAGTTTCCAGCTTGCACATTTATGACAATTCTGAGCTTCCTGCCCCATGTTTGCAGATCTCCAAAATGCTGTGTCCTACTCAGGTAACTCCTCTATATTGGAGTGGTTTTAGTATAAAAATATGTAGCTTATAGGTAGATACTTCTAGATATCAACCTGAATTGCATCAGAGTGCTGGGAAATATGTTTGGATATCTCTAATTATTATTGTTTTGTTCAATGAGATAAATTCAATTTTCATTTCGTTTGAGCTATTTAAGAATCTTAGAAACAGTAAAAACAACAGCCAGTCATGCAATTGCTTGTTAGCTCTTCATACTGTGATTTGCAAACCTATAGATGTCCCTAAAGTAAGGCTGACCAGGAGAGAGAGTTCATATTTTAATGTATAATCTACAACTCGTAGGCCAGATATGAGAAGTAGATGTCACCTTGGCACCAATTCTGCCAGCATGCTAATTTTTTCCCAAACATTACGATGACTTAAATAAGAATTAAAGTGATTGCCCTCAAGAAGCCCAACTCACTCCTGTTTGCATGAAAAGACCAAAGTTTGAAACACAACAGTCCTAGAAACACCCTTGAGCAGATTTCTTTTAGAGGCTGGAAGGAACAGATGGCTTTTGAACCCTGATGCTATTGGCGCTGTCTGCATGATGAAGTACTGCATCCTCATTTGCACTGATTGGGGTCAAATCAGCTCTAGCCTTTAATTCACCTTAACCACTGCATATATTTTCTAATTAGAATATATGTCATTACCTATTCCTACAGTAATGATAACCTACTCAACTCTAATGAATCAATCCCATCTGCCTTGCTGTGCGTATACTCAGCCATTTCACAGCTCAGAATCAAAAGAATTCACCATGGCACACAAGCTAGAAATCAGAAGTGCTGCTCCATTTACTGCAATATAAATTGTGCATTTATTCCAGGTTGCACTGTGATTTTCTGCAGAATTTTATTACTAAAAAGTTTGTAAGGTCATTCCCACGGGGACCTTTGACAGCCTGCAGAGCCAAACACAAAATACAAAAGCACAGATACTGTTCTCCAGCTGAGAATTGATGGTCTTTTGCGAAGGACAGAGATAAAGGGCACCAAACAGACACATTCCATCTAAACACCACTTTTTAAGCTCTGGTAGGAGTTCATACATTATAGATTGAATTCTGCTGACTTTGACACCAGGTTTAGATCAGAGGCATCACAGCATCACCCCAACAGGTAACAGATGTGATCCTGGCAGCTACTACAAAGTGATATTTGGAGCCCTCACAGAGCTGTTGATGACCTGGAACGCCGGTGCAACAGTTCATTTCATCCTACCAAAGATGCCTTGCAGGCAGGAGAGCCCTGGAAGGCCCACATGCCATGTGTTCAGCTCAAAAACAATTTAGAAACTGCTGCTTATTTAAAGAGGATTTAACTACTGATTCCAGCTCATTCTGCATAGAGAGGCATGTTTCACAGGAAGAAGAGGACAACAGTAGTTAGATTACTAACATTGCATCAGGTTTATAAACAGTTTTCACAAGTCTACATTTTAGGGGAGAACAGATTTACTATTTCCACCATCCCAGTAATTGTGCACATTCAATCTATTTTACTGCCTTACATTTTTTTCTCTCTATGCTTTTCTTCTTGCTTTCATGCCCAACTGACTGTTACTTTAGTAAGAGGAGGTATGGAAAAAAAGCTCAGGAACTAAGAAAATTATTTCAAGATTGCTAGAAACAACTGTATGCGATACATGAACTGACCACAACAGGAAGGCTGAGTTCAGCAGGTGGGTCAGAGCCCTAGCACAGAGGAGGTCTGCTCGGCCCTGGCATTTTGAACTAGAACATCATCAGCAGCAAGCAACGACAGAGTTTTAGGGAATATGGGCACCATGGCCTTGTTTCTTTGACCCAAGCCACTGGCCCTGCATTTGCCCACTTGAAGGGTGGCAAAAGAAGCATATGCGTCCTTCAAATAGACACTTTTAAATTTTTGCTCGTAAGTAGTATTTTACTGTTAAACGGTACAGCAGCCATAGCTCAGCAGAGAAGCAACCTGAACTGGAAAAAGGATTCACAGGTTGGGTAAATTTAGGCTAGCAAATGCTAGTCCTTACTATATTAACTTATGCATAACTAACTTATGCATTAACAGATCCCAGGTGTCTGGTTGAGTTACAATGGAGCAGCAGAGCTGCACAGAAATTGCTTAGTTGTGCATATCAGCAGTGGCAGAAAAAAAAAAATCTGCTTGGATCAGCCCCATAAGACCCCTATGGGAATATTCTCTTTCCTCGCAAGGGTGTTGTTTGACCCACAGCCTAGTTATGCTGGCAGGAGGACTTGATCTCTCAAGACTGGCTGCTCTGAGTTGGCCTGCAATTATACCAGTGACTGAGAGGGAAGGTTGATTAAATTGTTACATCGTTTTGGCGAAAACACATTTGTGCATATTACATACAGCTTAAAAGTAGAAAGAGACATTTCTGGCTTTCTAAGCCAAACATCATCCACCCTAGATATCTCTATTGTTTCCCAAAGGAAAGTCTTAGGAAAATTTGGCTCAACATGTGAGACACCTTCTGGTCAAATTTTTGTTGCTAAATTTTGGCAAGAAACTCACATTTAATTTCCAGATTCAGATATTTGCTTCTGGACCATCGCGAACAAAAGCCTTGTTTCTGGATTTCTCCACTGCCAGTCAGTGATCTGATAAAAAAATACAGATGCAGCAACAAACCCCAGAGATTTTGTCAGCATAAAACTGATGCAGAAGAGGTGGAAAGCTGTAATGACATATTCTGTACCAAGTTCTCACAGAGTTGATGCACAAGGGATTAATTTCTCTAGGAAGGGTTGTTAGATCAGTATTGTCCAGCTGCTCACTGTCAGCTGGCCTGGAGAGTCTCCTGGATCCCCCAAGCCAAGTGGCACCAGAAACAGAGCATCCCATTAGAATTAGTTACCCAGATAACAGGTTGTTTGCTAGCAGCTTGGTATACTGTCTTATTTCTAGTCGGGAATCAGCATGAAGAATAGATGACAACTGCCAGCTTGGGCAGAAAAGCAAGATTATGTGCTGTGTCTCTGTGGAGCTGCATCAGTTCAGGAGAAGGATGATGAGACGTGGTTGCCTGTGTTCCAGGGAAGCAGACAGAACGGCTGGAAAGGTCCTTTCCAGCCTCATAGTCTCATATCACGGGCAAGCCTGTTTTGGGTTTGAAATGTCATACTGTTAGCAAGCTTCTGGTTGATCAAAGAAAGGATTAAATGGGTGCAACAGTCCATTAGTGCAAGTGTTTCATTGTTCCATCTGCGTGTAAGAGGCAGAAGAGTGGAGAACTGATGAGAGAGCATAAGCAGTTTTCAGTAGGCAACGTCAGCACAGGCCTACGGCTTCACAGAAAACTGGTCTAGAAAGGATTTTAGAGGTCATTTAGGGGCTTGGGGGCGAGGTTAACAGGAAAAGCTTTCCAAAGTACTCCTGACAGGACCTGGGTCTGTGGAATTTGGATCAGGCCCCCAGCAGCTGTATTAGGATACCAAGGATGGTACCTTGAACAACCTTACTCCATCACCTGAGCTGACCAATCCCTGGAGGCAGTGCTCATCTACAGGATGAGCCTGTTAAATGGGAAAGTGCCACGTGACATCTAACTATGACATTACATCCCACGATGCAACCTCAGGCCAGGACCTGGTGACATCTGTTCACTTCTTACATGACTGAAAAGCAAGCTTGAATATTACGTTACTTTTTTTTTTTTTGACTTCTCTGAGATATTTTTTAAAAAGTCTGTGCCTAGCTGTTAACTACATTAAAAACCAGTTCTATTAACTGTGCCTTAAGTACACTCATGTTCACAGAATAATTATCATATGATTTAAAATAAAATTTTACCTATACTCAGTTAATCATATAATGGAAATCTCATTGTACATCCATGTATTTATACTTCTCATATTTCTACATAGAAATCAACCCTTTGGCTAGGGCAGAAATTTTTCTCATATTGAGTATTTGAGATCATAATTAGGACAAATTCAAGCAGAGGATTACCACATGGTTGCAATACCACCAGGGAAAAAAAAAAAAAAAATTCAAGATCTGAGCTTCATATCAACAGCTACAGTAACAGAAATATTAGAAATATTGGAAAAGAAAAAGTGCTTAAGCAGGTGGTTTTTCTAGAATGTCTAGATTTCTGTTTGTTTGTTTTCCCTAGGACTAAGCAAAATATGTAAAGTCTTGAATAATTTCTCATTAACATAAATTAAAATAAATGCTTTGCAGCAATGTGTAGTTTCCCCTCTAGATTTTAGTTTAGAAAAATATTTCATATTAATTGTTTTAGTAATTATTACATATATTATTTCCTATTGTTTATCAGTGGTATTGTACCTGTAGTTTGTTATACTACTTCTTCATCTTCACGGACATGTAGATATAGTAAAGCAATTAATTCTTTGCATTCCTTTACCGACTTGAAGCTTATAACCAGTAAACACTTTTCAGTCAATGAGATGCTTGA
Organism: Pampusana beccarii; assembly: GCA_013399365.1. NCBI lineage: Eukaryota > Metazoa > Chordata > Aves > Columbiformes > Columbidae > Pampusana > Pampusana beccarii. The sequence goes on from VWYH01000398.1 coordinate 164,326, forward strand.
CAGCAACCCCATATAGTATGGACTAAATCCATTTCAGTCAGTCACTCTTGAGAAAACCCCTCAGGTTGCTTTTGACAAATATTCTGGCACCAGTAACTGAAAAGGCTGATTACAATTTAACCCTCGGGTAGGAATTTGCGTGATATACTGTTCCAAGCTGCCAAAGCAGAAGGGAAATAGCTTTCAGGGTACATCTGCCTAGCGTTCCAAACAGGAGATGCTCTAATGCTTTATCTAAAACGTAGCCACTGAGCTACAGTTTTCAAATAAATCTGTGAAGCTAAAACCTAGTAGAACAGGCCTATGAATATTTGCTGAAATTCCTTGCAAAACCAAAGCTTTAGATAACAAATGAGGTCAGGAAACGTTCCTGCAAAAGTAAGAAATCTTATCGCAGTTCCTCCCCCGCTAATTTCCAGAGAATTTGCTGTATAGCCTTGAAAAGGAAGCACTATTTGCGTACTATGGAACAATTACTTCTGGTATAAGCGTGAACAAATGTTTCACAAACAAACCCAGGACCACACCGATACTGCAAAGGCTTTTCCCTCCCACCAGCTTCAGGAATGTTTCTGACTTTTTCCACAATATCAATTCCAGTAAGACTCTTTATTTTTACACTTTTCACTTAGCATAGCTGCACATTATAGGGCAAACTGAGCACAAACTTTTTCTTCCCAGGCCACAGCAATAAATGCTTACAGAGGGCATAAACTATCATTTACAGCAGCATTTGCTTATGCATATGAAAACACAGTTTAAGTATACAATGCCAAATTCCCAACTAGTGTGAAGCGTAGCCCCCCTGTGTAAACACACCTCTGACGGGCACACCCTTTCTTTGCAGAAAGCCCAAGTTCAAAAGCATTCTCCCACCCTCAGAGGCAGGGAAGTGTGGGTAAAAAGATAGCATGCACTGAAAAATTTGCACTAAGTGCTCACCAAGAAATACTGGGCCAGGACCTGATCTCTCTAGTTACTAGATTACTCCTTAGTGCTTGTTACTCAGGTAGCAGCAGGGTGACACGGTGTTAACACGGGTGATGCAGCAGCCAACCCACACTGGTCCCATTGCTGAAGTGATGCACTTTTTACTCCCATAAGACAACAGCATCTACATACGTGCTAGTGGAAAGACTGATCCCACGTGCTGAATCCCGCCATCCAAATCTGTGGTGCTGTCTGCTGGTCGCTCACCATCATCACATCTTTTCCTGGCAGAAAACTCCTCTAGTACCTTCATGGAAGGGAAAAAATTCTCCATGTGCTAAAGAAGCGCATGGCATCGGACCCACGTGGGTTAACTGAGTGGGCCAGGGAACTGATTTGTCTGCAATGATGTAGCAGAATGATGCATCACAGGATGACACTGCAAAATGAGGAGTCATACCCCGAGAGATCCAGGAGGAATTTTCCTGGTATCTGAGCACCGTAGACAGATGTCTAAAATACATTTTAATGTGCTAATGAGGCTGAAATGGACCTGTGTAAGGGCATCCAGGAAATTCTGCAGCAATAAACAAAATGTTTACCCCACAAGGGATACACAAGTTTAACCTGCAAGCTCTACAAAATTTTCCTTATGTTTAATAAAAGGGACAACAGTTATGGGACCTTGTTGGAAAATTAATCAAACATTTTATTTTTTTCCCCCTTTAGTCTGTGATAGCTTTCCTGGCCACAGGCTGGAACACATTTAACTCCTGCCCGATCCAATTCATAAACCAGCTTCTCTCTTCACTCTGACTTTTGTCTGTTGTATATAAATAGCTTGAAAATTCAAGAATCTACCTAAGCCTGTATCAAGGATTTCATCTTTCAGGCATTCACCTCTTACCCTCCTCCTAATTATGATGGCAATAAGAACAATCAGAACTGTAATAACAGTCATTTCTTCAAAGCCATTATCCTGTGGCATCTAAAGGTCTCCTTGGCCTCAAACGAGGGTGCTCAGGAGGCAGAAAGGCAAGGACACAGCCCCGCTCCAAGGAGCCAGCCAGCTGCACTGAATGTGCATGTCACAGCCAAGCAGCAAGGGTCATTTGTTTTTCTGTCTTAGTCATTCGTTATCAGTCAGGCAGCTTCCAAGCCAGGAGAGAAACAGGCTTCTTGTGCTAATCCTAACCACTGAAATGTATTGTACATATTACTTTCTTCATCACGCTATGGGGGGTTATTTCTGAGGTGCTGTGTTTGGGAAGAACACAGGGTCAACGCCAAAATTTCTTTCTGGCCACATAAAGAAATACCAAGGAGTGCAGGTGCTGCCTCGTAGCCCTGAGAGCTGGGTGCATATTGATTAAACAGTTATTCCATGGAGGTACTCAGCCTCTCAAACGTTTCTTCCCAAGGGCATAGTGCAATTCTCAAGGGCTGGAGGAGCACAGAGCATTAGTGCTGCTTCAACTTAGGCTGCAAAGCAGATTAATGCTGCAGCTAACCTATTTCTTCCTAGCACTGTTTATTAGTTTAAGCCTGGCTACACACACTGTGGTGAATACATTTTGAGGTTGATTCTGCACAGATGTATAACAGTTTGTGAGAGTTGCTTGTAAATACCCAAAACGCAAATCCAGCCTATATAAGAGGGAAGAAAAAAATTCCAGGAGAAAAGGAAAACCAAGTTTTAGCAGTTAGCACATGGAAGGCAATGTGCTGTGCATCTGTTCTTGAGCTACTGCAATGACATTTGTAGGTAAATTGCCACATCTACATGATGAAGCTGTAATTATAGTTTAGAAGCTTTTTTTCTGTTCAGAATAGGCATTTTCTTCCCTTTATAGCTGTCTCAAGCTCTATAATATCTTGGAGTAGATCATGTCAGTGCTAGCCCGTGCCACAGACTCCTGTTGATCTGTGCACCTACCTAACCCAGCTCCGCTTCTTCCCAGCTCATGAGCCTGTTCAGCAGTACCTGGAGATGTGAGATTAACACTTCCCATTGCATCCAAACCCTTTCCCCTTGCTCACAGGCAGTCTTTAGTGTAGTCTTAAATGCCCATCTGGATCTCAAACAGCAGGAGCTGGTGTAGGGCACTTTCGTGGACTGCCTTATGAACACGGGAGTACTGCATAGCTGTTGAAGAAATGCTTTACTCATCTCGGCTTTCTAGTATGTTTGCTGGGGTACCGAAGGAATGTGTCAGGCTTTGGAGATTTCTGGAGGAGTCACCTCTTTCTATTCCAATTGCAAGCACCTCATTAACAGGGATTTTTGCCTCAAGTAACAGGTAAATTGCATCAATAACCTGGCACCATCATGGTCTTCACATGCAGAGGGATGCTTGGATGGATAAATCCTTGGTACACAGGTGACGTGAGAGTGCCAAAGCAGTCTTGTAACCTGCACATCCCAAGACAGAGACTGCACCTGCCACAGCGGGGGCAGAACCTGGGCTATGCTCCGTAAACACCTCACACCATGGGCACAGGGGGCTCACTACTGGTGTGGGGAGAATTTTGCCCACGGAAGCTGGGGAAGCCCTGGGGTCAGGCCAAGGTGGCCCAATAACATCCCAGCGCTGGCCAGGTCCCTGGTTAATCTTACACTACCCTGACATTATTAAGGCCTGTGACTGACAGGAGCTCTACCTGCTGGTGTGCAGACTTCCAGTCAATCTTCTCAGCCTGGATGGCTGGCAGCATGTCCTTGTGCGAGGAGCTGCCGTGGTGCCCCGAGGAGAGCCAAACATCAGCCTCACCCGGCCCTTCTGCTGGGAAACACACTCAGGTGGCCATGCAGCCACTACACAAGGAGAGCAACACCTGGAGCCCCTTCCCGCATCACTTTTGGGTTACTCATTGAGACCACATACTGATGTGCCCCTTCACAGCTTGTCTTTTTTCAGTGATTTCTTACAGCTCTGCTGTAATTACAAGCCCTACCCGTGCCTCCTGAAGTCAGCAGAAGACTCCCATTGGACTAGTTCCTTTGAAGCTTTTTTTCCCATAGTCAATTTAGATTTGAATTAACTTCACAAATTTTGTGCTGTATTAATTTTGTCATAAGTCCTTTTATGCAGTTGAGTAATTAATTTCAATTCTCAATAAGGGCTTTCATTAAAGCATTGCTGTTGTTGAAACCCTATTTTCACAAAAGAATGGGGTGTTCTCCGGAAAGATATTTAAACAGTTCCTCAATTTTAGATAAAGTTACAGTGTGATTGAAATTACTTATTATATACTGTTCAATTTAAGTTTCATGATGTTTCCAGGTCCATATCTAAAATTAAAATGAAGGCTAGCTTTTTTCACAAGCTTATACAGGAACTACATTGTTTCTAGCTCCTTAGTGGCCAGTTGTTTTGATTTGAATTCACATTCTACATAGATATCTATTTAAAAAAAAAAAGTAACAAACTGATACCTTGTACCTAATAATTCCACATTTTCAAATAAATGGAAAGTAAAGGTGACAACCTACATTTTTTTTTATTTATACATTGCTGCAGCAGCATGAGATTTAATTACTCTGTTGAGTTTTATATAGAATTGAAATCTCTTTTGTTCCTTTTCTCTTAGATGCCTACAAGGCACTAACCAGCACTGCAGAATTTTATGCACACATTTCAAAGACTGCAGGAAAACAGCATGTGCTATCCCAGTTCTCCAGGCCCCACATGGGGAAAGGAACAGGGAGAAGAGGTTGCCACGTGCTTTGTGCACAAAACCTTTGTGCTTTGAAGTTGTTTTTACAAACTGGGTGGTAATCCAGATTCTGCACAGCTAGTACAAACTGTAACGAGCTTGAGGCACCTCAGCATCTTCTCTACTCTTTCTATTCACTGAGGGGGTTGATAAGAGCAGTATTTCAATGCATTGACACCCACCCTCCCTCTTGGATCTTCCACCCTGCCTTGCCAAAGCTGGGCTCAGAGATACCTGGTGCCTTACTGCAGCTCCACGGTGCCTCCTTCATAGTATGGTTTCTGTGCTATTTCCAAATCCTCTACCCACTGCTAGATCAACAAGCGGGAGGCATTAAAAAAAAAATATATATATATGTATATATGTGTGTATATATATATGTATATATATGTGTGTATATTTTTTATACATATATATATATTAAAAAAAAAGTGCAACAACCCTACTCTGAGGCATGGATGCTGAGAACAGGGCTTGACCTCTCCCCGCACACGCGGTGGTTGCTTTGTCCAGGCTCTGGAAAACTGGGATTAGTTTACATCCTTATTATTTGACTTCCTGCATTGCTTTTCAGAAGTATTTTTTTTTTTTCCTAGAGAAAGTGTGGAACAAGTATTTATTCTGTGAGAACAAACATGATTTTTCTGTGTTTTTAGGAGGAATAAAAGGGCAGCAGTAAACAGCAAAGCTTCAGACTCAGTAAGCTACTTACAGCAGCTGTGCTCATACCTCCAGCCAGCAATGTGCTCATTTCAACAGCTGCATGGCATAAATAGAAGCTGCTCACTCTTATCTGTCAGCTTAATACAGGCCTAAGGGCTTTAACCCCTGTGAAAATCCTGTACTGTTCCTTCAGGGGAAAGCAATTGTTTCCTAATTGAAATACCTCTAACCACATAAGCAGCAAGTGAAATCACCACGAGACCTGCTATAGCATCTTCTTGAGTACATACTGGGAGTCCCCAAGGTCTCTGCTGGGGTCTGAACTGAGGTAATCTGACCTGTTTACTTATCCCAGACTGGACATTGTGGAGACTATTTAAATTGCTTTTTTAAAAAATACAGATATTTAACTCAACACTGTGTGTATTTCCTGAGCATCCACAAGAATATTTCAAGAAGATACTCTCACAGCCAAAACTTTCCCATATTTACGCTTTCTTATTGCTTTAAGAGCATATCGAAGTCTCCTGCATGCAGTTTAATGCAGACTTCAGTCCATTAGCCACTTGTACACTATAGCAGTCTGGCACATTCCTGCAGTTTGTGAAACTTCTGACTTTGCAAAAACAAGCAATTCCAGTGTCCCTCAGAGCAAGGAAGCCAACAGAAGGGCTTCACAGCAACATGGCTCACCACAAGGAAAGCACCAAGCAAAAACCCAGTTCACATTGCTAACCAAAGGCAGCACATCGTAAGGACTGCACCACAAAAAGGACAGTGCAGCTCAGCAACCCACTGTCTGACCCGCACTAAACACAGGGTTTGCTACACACTACAGCAGCGTGGGATCCCCAGGCAGTGAACTCTGCACCACAGGTTGAAAAATTGCTGCATGCGAGAGTGACGTGCTCTCTTCAGAAGCTGAGTTCCCCTACAGCTGTTGCTTCATAGAAACAGTGCCAGATTTAGGGCTTGACAAGAAGGGACCTTAACTTGATATTTCAGAAGCAACTGAAACTCCATCACAAATTGTTTTAGAGACTCTTTAGCATTACACTGACAAAGTAATAAGCAAAACATTACTTCTAACACATGCTTATTAAAAGCAATAACCAAAACATTCCAGCTGCAAAACAAGTAGCACCTAGAAATGTTTGCCTTCCTTAAACTTACATTAAATAAACTATTTTAGAAACAATAAAAATATTTTCTAAATTTAATTTACACTGCCATCTCCTATGTCTCTCAAATTGCTTTTCAGTTTTTGCTAAATAAGACTTAAATAGTTTATTGGATGCCCAAATTTGTATGAATTGTTTGAGAGTTTCCTAGTGGGGTGTACAGAAAATATTAGATGTAAAATGGAGAAGCTATTATTGTAGAGGAGTTGCCATCTCTTCCTAATGAAGGGAGCTGTTTAACAGCATTCACTGTAGTAGAATTTAATTGCATGTATGAAAAGAGGTGTTAAGTAGCACCTTAAGAGGACAGTCTGCAGTGCACCTGACACCACATCTTCAATAAAGGAATAAGTCACCCTGATTATATAATACAAAAGATGCAACCCAAGATGAAGAATTTTATGTGAGGAGGAGTCTTTCTTTCCACTATCTGCTGAGTTAATGATATTTCAGAGTATTTAATAACACCCTGCAGTCAAAAGTTGAAGCATGAACTATGAAAGCTGCTTTTAATAGAAAAATCCCAAGGGACTGTTCATATATTCTCTAAAAACTGATTGTCTTTTTCAAGTTGAAAAATCATAGCAAAAATAGATCTTACAAGTATTTGCAGATGCAGTCTTGTAATTAGCATCAACAGCTACTTAGTGTATTATGGTAATTATATTACCCAAATACATGCAAATAATATGAAGAGGGGGAGTATTCTTAGCTGTCATTACAGTATCGAGCAATTATCCAATTAGACTAAAAGATGCCTCTAGGCTAATCCCTGCCCAGATGTTTAAGACAGCCGGGCATTTTTAGAAATGTTATTGATTGTCTGGAAATGTAACTTATTTGTAAAACTGCCTGAATTTTAAGGCCAGAGCTGTAAGACCTCCCCATGCAGACAGGGTGTCAAAAGTAGCTTTGCCAGCAAGGAGAACTGATGAAACACAAGTTTCACAAGATTTGTAATAGGATAGGAAGTTTTTTACCCTGATATCACTGCTTGAAATCCTGTCCAGATGGGAAACGAAAGTCACTAGAGGCCTTGGCAGCTGGCTAAATGGGTTTATATTCTCAGACCAGTTTTAATGGGTGAAGTCGCTGCTCCAGACTCCAGGCGTTACTGCAGATATGAGCATGTGCTTAGAGCAGGAGTTCCTCCTCCATGCACCACAGCTACGGTCTCTAATTACCAGTGCAAAGCCCTTTCAGATACTGAAAAGTGTTTTGCAGTGTGTGGAATAGATGGTCCATGCACCTCAGCGTGCTAAGCAGCTCCATTTGACTTTTTACCACATTAGCTCAAGATCTGAAATCTCAGCTGAGGCAAAACTCATTAATTGCTGTCTTTGCCACCATATGGATTGATTCTAATGAGAGCAGGATGGGACCTCCTCGTGTTTCAGCTCCCCAGACTGCAGACTAGCTGTAAAGTCTAGTCCAGGCTGAAAAAAACCAAGATTGGAGCAGTAGTATCAATTACGGGGCTGTCTGCGATGATGTGTCACCAGACATGATACCATTCCTCCCTTCTCATCCCATGCTCCTGGCACATGAAAGCTCCCAGTGTTGTGAGCTGGACTTTGCTGACATACCAGGCATACACCATGGCCCTCAGAGCGCTTTACAATCAATCTTTACTTTTTATGTAGCTGCATTATACTGCACATGAGAATAAATGGCACAGCTGTCAAGATTTGTGGCAGACTTTACAAAGCATGGCTTTATGTTCCTGTTTCCTGAATGTACAGATACACACACAATTTCTGTTGCAGTATAGAGAGGAGTCGTTTTCACTAGCCATATTAATCCTGAATAAATAACTATGACAATCGCCTACTTCAGGCTCAGTTTAGTTTAATTAATTTGCATGTGCTCCCAGGAATCAAAGGCAGAAAAATATTGTTGAAGTATTAAACAATAGCTACCGTTACACTTTCAAGGCATTACACAAAATTGCGGTCATACAGCTCTTACTGATTTTAGAGAGAATCACGTGGCTTAAATGCTATGTAATGCTTTGAAAAATCTAGGAATTAGAAGAATCCATCTGACCTGCTCAGGATGTTGAGCACTCAAGGGCAGTAGTGAACACTTAGCACAAATAACTGAGGCAAAACAGGTTTAAAAACAGGTTTAAAAATCATTGAGGCTCCGGATATGCACTTAAAGATTTGAGTTGTATAGACATCTCCAGAGAAACCTCTGAAAGATGCAAATAAAAGTGAGAAAATTGAATAATTATTCTATAAAACAGTACAAGTCCATAAGGAGGTATGTCACAACTTCGTACATAATACAGTGCTACTATTGAGTAATATCTAAACATCACTCAGTGACTCAAGGCCCCAAATCTGCAAGTGGGTTTATACACAAGCTACGCATCTCTGTTTTCAGAGTCAGAAAATGGCATAAAGGTCATGTTTTCTAAAGCAAGCACTCTGTTTTAACTTTTCAGCTTGTTAACCCACCTTTCAAACACAGGGCTGTTCTATCCCAGGCAGTGATACAACAGGGTGTAGAAAAATCTTCCCGATTCATATCTTCATGTAGTATCTCCAGGGATGTTATGCTGCAAACAAGCAGTTATGGCTATAGAGCTTTTTATGGCAAACTCCTCTATTCTTGCTTAGATGTTCATTTTATAAATAGTAGTGAGGTTCATTTTGCCCATTACTCTTGTGTTTTCTAGCTATCAGCTAGAAGGTATCATGCAGCCAAAAAACATTAAGCCTTTCTGTCTGCCAAAGACTTAAATCTATTACAAAACAAGACACAAGTGCCAGAGGTAAGTGTATGAATACAAAACCAATAAGCAGCACTGCTCACTGTGACAAGCAGCGATCTCAGCACACCAGCAGCATTGTCTAACTTTTAAACATCTTCATTTGTTGTTAAGAGAGAGGACAGTTTGGAAGAGATTCAGATGGAGATTCAGATGAACACTGTTAGTAGAATTTTTACTAATACTTGCTATGGAAAGCCCAGAGGAATTTAAAAGAAATCTGTTGCACTGAAATAAAACGTAACAAGACCTTCACAGCCAAAGGAATGGTGAAAGTTGTGGGCCAGTCAGAAGCAAGGTTTGATATCTTGCTGCAAAGACTTCAGAGGCATCAAACTGTGAAAGTAGTTGAAGGAGATCAATAACATCTTGTGCTAGAAAAGGGTGAAAGATGGGAAACTCAAAACAGATTTAGATCAAGACCAAGCCCTTGCCTTGGCATGCCATGTGGATGCAGGAAGGTTTGCTAAGGGTGGAGAGGAGCATACTACAGTAACTGAGACATGAAAGGGTTACAGTCTGAGCAGGAGGTTTATTGTGGATGGAGAGGAGGGACTGTACAGCTGTCATCCAAGGTCAGCTTGTGAAATATAGACCTCTTTTGGACATAAGGACATTCGCAGAGGTCTAGATGATACCTGCACAGCAGATATCAACCCGAGTCACAGCAGGACAGTGGTGATGCCTGCAGTAGTCAGAAAGAAAAAGCCTAAAAGCTGTGCTAAGGTGGGCAATGACATGGGGCCAGCAAGGCTGGCCCAGACTTGCGTTTGGAGGGAGTGTATGACAGGAGAAGGATGCTGAAGTGTGCACATCAAGGCAGTGGTTACCTGGGGCTTGGCAGGCAAGTTTTCCTGTAGCCAAGCTGCAGAGGACGGAGCAAATGGGATCAAAACTCCTGTGATCTTCCCAGCATTTTCTCAGACCATTAGAGAGAGATCTTCCAGCAGACATTGCAGATAAAGGGCTGGACAGTGACAGTGTCACAGAATACAAAGGACAGGTTTTGGGAGGAAGACCATAGGGAGGGATGTGGAAGGCAGCTGAGAGGCCCAGAAGGATGACGAGGGTGTGCTTGGTATGAGCTCTGTGGGGTCTGAGAGCCTTTAGCAGCATGAGGAGAATTACTAGAGAAAAAACAGAGCCCCAGGGCCAGGCTGGGAAGAAGGAGACTCCAGACAGCAAGGACAGATGAAGCTATGATAGACAGCAGCCACATCACAGCAGTCAGGGGGATGGAGGCAGAAACCGGAGAAGCAGGTAGAGATCATATGCAGGTTTCTAAGGGACATTCTTTCATATTGTTACCAGGTAGCAGATGCATGTTTCACATTGTCACAGCTGAGGGGGTATCACAAGTCATGAGAAGGGACAGGGTCCATTTGGGCTTTGAATCTCAGTTCTGCATTTCTGCAGATTTTATTTCAATCTCAAATTGCATTTCCTGGTAAATGCTTGATTATCAGCTTTACTATTTATATTAGCATTAAATGTATAAAACATGAAGACAAAAAGATAAATACATTTATATAAAAAATATACCTACCAAGTATCATTCTAATACTAGATGGAAGGAAGTATTTCCCAGAGGTAATATAAAATTGTCTTAAAATTCAAGCTGAAAAAAATGCCACCACTACTTCTTCCTAACCTGTTTTTGCTGCCATTGTCTTCTGAAAGTCCTATTTTTTTTTCCCTGATAACAGTTGTATTTCATTTTTCCACGTGTAGTTCCTCACAGATGGGAACAAAAAGTTGAATTGAAGAGATTAACAAAGCAGCAATAACATATTTTCTTGAAAACATGAATGCATAACCACTGGAATGAACCTCGTAAATACCACATCAACTGACCAATACTTCTGTCTTCAAACCTGGAATAGCAGAGTAGGTGGAGATTCCCCTGCCAGAAGCAGCTGGCAAGGACATCACCCTGCTCCAGCAAGTGACCCAAATGTGCAATTGCATGGGGAGAACCTCTGCAGCTCCAAGGGTTCAGCAGCGCATCCTCGCTGACAGGGGCCTCAAGCACTTGCGTGTTGAAGCAGCGACTATCGCAGAGGGGCCATGCCCAGGGCTTACAGAAATAAGCAGTAATAAAGTAGGAAATGCAGAGCGTGATCTTTATCCCAACCTGTGCAAAAAGCCTGTCTGAAAAGAGGTACAACAAGGGGGTCTAACACCCCTCCCAAAGCAGGACACACAGCGTCTGGCAATGAGAGCTGGATTACACTGGCTGTGACATAAGAGAACGTGAAGTGGCAAGAGGATAAAAATAGTGGGTGAAAATTCCATGTTAATCTTAGTGGATAAACACTTCATATTGATGCTTTCAGTATACATTCTTTAAAGTAAATTCTTCTTTTAAAATCATGAAATCATGACTGCCTTTATGGCTTTGTTTTTACTAAAAGCCTAATTATTAGCATTTATTCGTTTCTACAAAAAATGCCATCAAGGATTTGAAACGAGATACATTGATAACTGAATACTGAATAAAACCAGCAGTCATTTACAGGACTGGCAAGTTTTAAATTCAAATGTTTTAATCATAAAACAAAGCAAATTTGCATGGAAAGGCAATTTGAGGATATAAGCATTTCTAATTGCTTTTTTTTGTCTGTTATAGGCCTCTCCATTATCAGAAGTGCAGCTTTTTTCCTCAATCTTGTGCTCAGCCTGACAGCAAAAGAAAACTTTTTCAATATTAACCTTTCATTTAGTACCCTCTGCTGGCCAAAAGCGGCACAGACAGGGAATCCAAACCCCAACCTCCCGTAATGAAAAAGATGCTGAAAAACCATCAGTGACCTTCAGCAGAGACGACCTAATCTGTCACAGGGGAGAAAGCTAACAAGCACACTCAACCCAAAGTAGAAAAATCAATACAACGCAATGCAATGCATCTCTCAAAGCCTAAGCAGATTTTTCACAATGCAGGAAGTGACACAAGCGCTCTCAGATGGATCATCAGCTCAATTCACTTTCCTAGCATTAGCTTTTGTTAAAAATAAAATTGCTGCTTAGTCACCTGGAAGGACCAGTGAAAGCCTTAGGTATTTGTCTGCTGCTTCCTCCTCCTACTCAAAGAATGATGTGTGTGAATCATATAATAACCTGATCTTCCCACCTTCTTCCTTTCTACAGTGAAACCTTTAAGCGAGAAATTTTTCAGAAGCTGCTCTGTCTGAAGGTTTCCTGCCATGAGCGGTCCTGTCTGCAGCTGGAGATACAGAGGATCACAGAGCAGGTGGGGGGCACCTCACTGTCCCCTCAGGCTCTCCCTGTGACCCACAAAAGGTGTCCATCGGAGCCAGCTCAGGGCAGTGCCCGGCTTTGCATGGGGATGTGCAGCCCAGGACACTCACTGCTTGGGCTGTGCTCAGGTTGGGGACACACCTGGTGGGCACACAGGTGACACACATGGTGCATTTGCTCAGGGTTTTGCCATCAGATGACAGGAACAGTCACCTCCATGCACAGCTGACTACGAGCAGACAGAACATTTATCCCTGATCCAGCAGGCCTTAAGGTATCACAAAAATATGATCAAGGTAAGCCTTGCTCTCAGCAAGGCAATTGCTCTCAGCCTGCACGCTGCTCAAAGGTCACTGCTGCTTCCCAGCCCAGGAAGAAGGCTTCCTGCAGCTCGAATTAATCTGCATGTCTTGGGCTTTACCTCTCCCTACAAACTGCGAGGATGACTCGCTTGACTTATGAGAGTCACCCACCAAGCAGAGCAGCACATTTATCAGGCTCAGCTCCTGATCCTGGGCTCCAGCACAGCCTCACTGCTGGCCCTGGCAGCCGATGCTGCACACGTGGCTGCTTTTCTCTTGAAATTACCATCCCCGGCACAAGCAGCTGAAGGTCAAGGCAGACCTCTGCTGTTGCATTTTCTTTCCTCTTTCAGGAAAACGCTCTGCAGGCTCACAACAAGCATCAAAGCTGTTGGACACTCGTGTCACATAACGGAAACCAAGAATTCTGAGGCATATGTGTGCATACACAGGCCTGCCCCAGGTCAGGATGCAGCATGTGATCCAAACACCCCGGGGAAACCCATCGCTGTGCATCGATACAAAAAGCTCTGCCTGCTCAGTGATATGACATGCAACTCATTTTTGTCTACAGCTTATAAAAGCAGAGCCAGAAGCACTTTGCCAAGAGTCCACAATCAGCACAGACTCAGGAAAAGGAGAAGAGGAAGGTGTCCTAGGGAGATATAACACAAAGAAGACCAGCCTTGCTTCATAACCACACCAGGGAAGCATGTTACTGCCAATTACATCACACCACGGTCTAGCCCTGTCAGACTGTGGTTTTTAACTATGTCCTCACGATTAGGCTAAAACCCCAAAGATCTGGCTGTGGTTTCATATACAGTCCTGTGAACTGTGCTGTAAACAGTCACGGAACTGGCATGTTGTAACAGAGACATGACCTTAGCAATTGCTCAAGTCCAAAGCAGCCACTGGTTGAACTGGGCTTTTAGGTGGCACCTTGGATAGGTGCTGCCTTTGCCAGCACCCACACAGGCCCCGAGCTGCACTGCCAGAGCCAGCAACACACCTGAAACAAGTCTGCATCAGCAGGGGAGACGCTCCAGCAAGTTAGAGGTCTTGTCACAGCCTTTACCAGCTACAGATTTACTCTTTTCAACCCTTTATCCCCCCAAAATGGGAAGTTTCCTGACCACCACAGGTAACTGTAGCTTTCCAGATCCCATGTGATCCTCCACCAGAAGGATTTTGTTTTTCCCTCCCAGCATGTCTATGCCAGAATTTGGAAGGATAAGGTCCCCAAAGTAAAAGTGCCTCATCTTCCCTATTTCACCTTTGAGGGTGGCAGGGAAAGACGGCAAAATAGAAAGCAGGTACTGGGCATCACCTGCCTAGAAGTGCCTAGAAAGACTGCCAGCAGGAATAAGGTTACAGCAGCTCAAGAAGAGTCGGCCCAGACAAGCAGGTCCCCATCTTTCTGCTACTGCTGTGTACTCGAGGAGGCGAGGACCTCCTCGCCAAGCCTGGCTCAGCAGGGCCAACACACCAGATCTCCTCATGCCTTCTGAGATGGGTTTGCCCCAGGCAGGTCCCGGGGACCAGGGGAGCAGACCTGCGTGAATTTGGCCAAAACACAGCCGGGGAAGCTGTGATCACCCTTCTCCAGGCTACTTGATCTCTATTTAATAGCTACAGAGCCACTTAAACTTCACAGGATGATTGCCATCCCCAAGTCACATCTGTGCTGTACTCCAGGGTATTCAGGCAAGAAACCAGGTCACAATAAAGTGAAAACAGGAGAGGTGTAGAAAAAAAATGCATCCTAACTATAGATAATCTTATTGAAAAAAAAAAAAACAACCTGTTTCAATAACAGGTTCATTGTGAGAACTTCTGCAGTTTCTTTCCAGCTTAAGTCCCTGGTTTCTAATGCATCTCCCGGGCTGCTGAAGACCAAACGTAGCAGCAGATAAGAGCACTCACATGCTCGAACACATGTTCAGTCCTGTTTTCTATTCCATATATGCTGGTCACCTGTCTTTTGCTTGACCTGTCACACAGAGTTTGCTGAGCAATGCACAACACCACCCAAGTCATTCATTAATGAGTTTATTCTTCCATTGCTTAATTTATTTCGTTCTTCCCATTGGCACCATATAGTATTTATTGATTCTATATTTAATTTGTTACTGGAAAGCACCAAAATCTGAAAGCTCCTTGGAATCCTTATTGTCTCCATCTTACTAAACCTCAAAAAACACTGTTCCTTGCATATTGTGTAATCTAACCTGGCTCTTAACAAAATCTTGTGGTGCGTCATAATTAATGCAGCTTTGTGCTGAAATTTAACTAAAAAGCTTTTCATCACTTAGTCTTTTAACCTGCAGGTAAACCAGGACTTTCCTTTAATCCATAACAGTTTAGTATTTTAATAAAATCTTAACAGTAGTGTTGGCAAGAGAGGGGTTTTTTTGAGATCACAAGCAAAGTGTGCTTTTGTCCAAAGTTTTGTTGGTGTACTTGAAGTTCAGCAGATTAAAGGAACATTATTTCCTTTGAAGAAACCATTATCCAACCAAGTTTCTGGAAGCACTTTTAAAAAATCTGTTTAAGTACTACCGCAGCCAAAATGCAGGATGGTTGAAGTAATACTTACAGCTCTGAGTTTTTCTATTACTGCTGCTTTCTCACGTTTTAAAAAATACATAGAATATACCTAAACTTCCAGTACTACAAAATGCTTTGCCTAAGTGAATTCCTTCCTTCTCTTTTGGGAATATTGCAGTGGAGAGTCCACACCTCAGAACATAATAGAAACCACAGATGTGGCCAGAAAGAGCTGGAAAAGCTTCATTCTCTACACCTTTCCCTGGCATAGTGTGCCAAAGCACTTTTCCACCGAATCTAAAAGGGAACATCCCCTCCTGTTGAATAACAAACATATCATTTCTATAAATTGGGCAGGCAGAAAGTTCTGCTTCCTTTTTCAGATGTGCTTCTCTGTTTTCACTCCCCTTAAACGCAATGCACTTCACTTCCAGGTGTGATCCCTGAGGCCCAGGGGATGGGAAGGTACCTCCTGAAGGTCCATCTCTAGAGAACGCCCCCATCTTCTCTAAGTTCAGTCAAAGTCTGAAATAAAAGAGCTGACGTTCCAAGTGCTCAGCAGGCAGCAGCACCTCCTGGAGCTCCGAGTTTAACTGAAAGAACATCAGGGACCCTTCAGCTCCACATTTCAAACTTCCTAGAGGCTTTTACACAGCCACCCAGTCAGGCGAACTAGATTCTGGTTACCCATCCTGCCAGCACAGCGTAGCAACTTAGAGTTTACAGATTGCATTCTCACTTCGCTGAGCTGATTTTTAGGGCAGCTTTGGGGCAGTGTAAACTACAGTATCAGATATGAAGAACAAGCAGGTGAGTTGCCTGTCAGAGCGGTGACGTGCAGGTGCTCCACAGAAGAGCCTGCTAAAAGAACCTGGCTAGTGCTAACAGGGATAACATTACTGACAAACATTTGCCACAGTCTAATTTAGGCTCACAGTTTATATTAATATTGCTTTCCATAAAAACTAAGCAGACTTTAGCCACGGTCATTTAAAGCAATTCACAAGTTGTTAGCTATCATACACTAAATAAGGAAGGTGTTTCTAATTTACAGCTCTAGAAGTTTGCTGATCTCTGTAGGTATTTGTATGCTCCTCATTCCTCTGAAACTCGCAGACACTGCAAACATGAATGACTTTCCTGTGCCACTCCAGGGAGAGGCAAACTGTTCCTGTCAAACAGATGCACTGAGATCAGATTTGCCAAAGGTCGTTCAGAGGGACAGTGGAGAACTGAAATATCTTCAGGCCTTAGTTCAGCCTCAACTAGGAAGCTTTTTAGCCTACACAGGAGAAGACAAACTGAAAGATTAAACCTTGAGGATTACTCCCATCAAACAATGCAGCAAAGTCTCATGGTTAGCACAGATGACCTCCTTCTTGGCCCCATTGAGCCAGACTCACGAACTTTAAGACCAACTTTTCTTTAACACCAGAAAAAGATCAATATTATATACTTGGCCAAATCTCCATGCTGTTAATCTGTTTTGATCACACAAATTCCAGCCTAGAACTGAGGTCCCTTAAACTCTAATCTCTTCTACACATTTCTGCAGATAAAAAAGCAGGACCGATGTTTTCTAGCACTGTGTATTTGATCCCAAGCAGGTGAGAAGCAGAAAAGGAGAGCAGATGAGGGAGTGGGAAAGGAATCAAGGAAACATATTAAAAAAAAAATACCAATTGAAAATAAAAGTATGAATGGCATAAGAATACTGTGCTTTTCTCTTCTCCTGTCTATTTCTCCTCCACCACTTAGTTTCATACCAAACACCATTTCTGTTACTTTCTCCTTCATTTCTGGCACTAGCAAACCTAAACATTCCTAAATTGAAAGTCAGGCCCTCAGAATTACTTGATTGACTTACAGATCACACAGGTCTTGAAAAAAGCCCCCTGCAGTGTGCCTGTAAAGTTCATTTCTTCACACAGCGCACATGCTCACAAGGAGTTTAGAATAACAGCCAATGCACTAAATACTATTAAAGAAGAGAAAGAGCTGCTTACTAGCTCTCCTTAGCCCTGATGGACCAGACCGAGGCCAGATATTTAAATCACAATGTACTAGAGAGTTTTGCATTTCAATTCAGCTCTTCTAAGGACAGGCATGCTTGCCTATACTAAACCCTTTACTCTGCTTTCTGATTTTTGACTTATTAGGACTTGCTCAGATCATATTTCCTTGCAACCATATGGATTTTTTTCCTTTACACAGAAGCTGTAAATAAAACTCATGAGAATTAAAAAGAAAGCCAAAGTGAGCAATACGCTGGTTTTCTTTCAAAATTAAGCTTACTTTAATTGATATTTAGCTCAGAGGCATGTTGCAAACACTCAGGGCATTGCAGCATTCCCACAACCCTTCAAAGAGAGCAAGCCTGTTATTTGCAACCCACTTTCCCTCCTCCGAGTCCTGTGACACAGATGGAAACCAGGAGGTTAACCTGGATGAGTGGATCAGCTGTTTGGTAGATGGCTCAGAAACCTGGTACGAGGATTTCACGTAAGTAGCAAATCCCTAAAACATTCTGTTAGCATGGGAATCAAATAAATAACTCCTGCTGGGACCCCTAGGTCAACCAAGCACACGCTTGGAGTTTCAGTCTACAGGGTAGATTTGTTATACATATATTTAATTACCTTATAGCCAGAAGGCTATAAAATTACCCGGTTGATAGGCTACAGTTAAAACACATACTAGCCCATGGGCTCCCAGAAACCAGCCATTTTACATGCCAGCAACACAAAGCAAAGAAAAACCACATGGAACAAAAGAGTTATTTAGTAGCCAGGAAACAAGCAGGTTATTAAAATCGTGAAGGAGACCTTTAATTACTTGCAGCAGTTGTGGGAAACATTACCAGTTACATCTCTATAATAGATTTGAATTTACAAGTCATCACTGGAAGGCTGTAATCAATCCTGAATTTGTTTTGCAAGCCTCTTCAAAGAAGAGTTTAAACATGGAAACAAATACTGCGTCTTTTCTATGGAAAGAGAGTATTTTTTTGTTTCTACCAGCTTCACATTTCCAGCAGATTATCTTAAAAAAAAGCTTTTAAAATACAGCTGCAATCATCAGGCTTGAGAGGTATTACAGAACATGGAACCACGCAAAGGGATTAACTCCTAATATCATCCAGCTGAACAGCATGAGCTCATCTGGGCTTAACCTTCTGAATCCATTCCATTTGTAGGACCCAAGCAAAAACAATAAATCACAACTAACAAGCAGGCAATTTTTATTTTAAACATTAAGAAGGATGGATGAATTCCCTTGCATCTCCTTTAAGGGACAAAATTTTTCCTGGAGAAGGCATATTTATCCATTCATGGCTCCTATGTTCCCATTAGTGCCAGGCAAATAATTCATATGGGATCATCTGACATGGGACACCCCTTTGAGCTCACAGATTGGCCACAAACACACCGTATGTCTCTCAGATTCATTTGTGAACACAGAACAAGGACCACAGGGCTGGCAGGTGGAGTGCAAGTGCTGGTTTGCACATGGACTTGGGCACCCAGCATTGCCCCAGGCACAGATCCACACCTGGCCCAAACAACACAGCAGTTTGGCAGATTGGTTGCAGCGTATGGTAGAGTCAGAAACCCATCTCTCACTTGTATTTGGGCTTTTCTATTTGTAAATGTATTGCTTGGGCCAAAATCACCCTGGAGACCTGTTCCAGGTAGGTCTGCTCAGAGCAGATAGATGGGAACAGTCGCTAACCTGTGAGGAACCACAAGCAGGGAAGAAGAGGGACCCACAGTGATCAATCTGTGTGGATGAGTTGACAGTGGAGGGAGTGTAGAATAGCAGGCAAAAGGCAATTCCAGTGGCTCAGAGTACGAATTCCCTCAGTCAATCTCTGATTAGAAAGTCTAAGGAATTCAAAAATGTCCCAGCTGTTCCCTCTTTACCTCCAAACAATCTGATAAAGTGAAAGAAAAAAAAAAAATAAGACAGTGGGGCTTAGGGGAGCTTTGTGTTTGGTAGAGAAACAGGACTTTACAAGTGGAACATCTAAGAAAGCTCTCTACTGTTTTCCTGGGACTGCTGTCCATGACCTCTGCCCATGATCTGTGCCTGCAATGTCTCAGTCCTCATCATCCAGCTGGAGTTAATGTGGGAGCTTCACAGCAGCAAGACTTGAGGCTCCTGTGAAGCAGGACACCCCAATACTCATTTCTGTGCACTGTTGGGCAGTCTTTGGGTGCCACATCCCCTGAAGTGGCTGCACTGCCACCCTGGGAGGGCACAGGAGGAGACGCTGGGAAACGCTTTGCTGTTCATCCTGCAGGAAGGAGTAAAGCAGGACTGACCCAACAAAATGGATCACTCCCTGCCCCCTCCCAAAACGCCCCCATCTCCACATCAGAGAGCAGCCTTCCCACTCCCAGGTGCCCTCAGAAGTCACCACGAGGCCAGGCGCCGGTTCCCTGGATCAGCACCATGATGCTCTTTGACCACCTGGCATCAGCCCCGGTGGTGTAAGGCCTGGCAAGGAGCAGACACCCCCCTGGGCCCTCTGGTGCCTCTTGTCCCTAAGCAGATTTCAGCAAATGAGCATAATGATGTCAGTGGGGAAAGGGAATTAGTGCTCAGAGCTAAGCACAGACTTAGCACACAGTTTCATTGCTTTCAGTAGTGGCGAACCAGCTGGCTGCCAGGCTCTGAAGAAAGAAAACTACAAGTCTTTCATTTTAATCCCCTTTGCCCTTTCAAAAGGCCAGTTCTAGGAAAATCAGTGGCCAGTGCAGTTGAACACTGAGCAAAGGGAAGGCTGTCAGAAGGACAAGATGTACCAGAAGCAACACAGGAGCACCGAAACAGATACTGGACCAATTTTTGTGCCTCGGTTTATACAGACTGAACTGCTCTGGCAGCCTCTCTGCTCATCCTTGGCCAAGAAGAGGACTCACTGCTATAAAAACAAACAAACAAACAAAAATACCCCAAAAAAGCAGGGAGACTCTTTCAACTTCAGTCTCCAAGCTTCCCCAGCACGTTCTCCTCCTGCACAGCTGGGATGGCTGAAGGAGAAGGGCCGGGCAGGGCAACCTGACTGCACATCCACATTTCAAGCTCACCTGGTCAGGAAGGTTGCAGCACAGGTGCATTTTGGCATAATTACCTAAACACTTCCTGATTATTTTTCTTACTCCATCCTGAGTTATACTTATTTTGGCACCTTTATGCATCCTGCCTGTACTTCGTTTTGAAATGAAAGCTCCTTCAGTAAGCACCACGGCATAGCTGTATCTACAGATCCAGCCTGAGCCATCCAGGACAAGCCCAGTCCAAGTGATAATACCTGAAGCTAATTAATCATTTACAGCATGTGTGACTTATTGCATAGGACAACTAAAAAGAAGCAGAATTCCAAGTCTGATGCACACCATGGCACACTAAATAAAACATTTCTGATTTTGGGAGCATGCTCCTGCCTCTGCAGAGCGGCTCAGGCTGCACAGGGTTGCTGTGCCCCCAACCAGCCAAGGAGACCCGGCACACACACCCTTTATCACTATTCCTCTGCAACACTCCTCAGCACAGCCTTCTTTCAAACGTTTATGCTTTAATCGCAAAACACACTGAATAATTATACAATTTTTACTGATTAAGCCAGGTTGGGATGCTTCAAATGGGCCATATGACATTAATTCTCATGAGGGCTGATTGCACAAACACTTTTGATGTGGATATCCATCCCATGGCATTTAGACTGCAAATATTCATGTGCAACTATGACATGCACTTGTTCAAAAATCTTTTCTAGGAAGGAGAGCTATAAGTTTATCAGAGAAATCCTGGAACAGTCTGAACAAGCCTGAAAGGAAAAAAGGAGAATAAATTAATGTAAGAGTCTAGTCCCTCTTCAGAGGTGGTATTACACTGATAGCTGATATGTGGCAGTATTTTCCTCCCTTCCCAGCAGCACTGAATAGCTCCATGCAGAAACACTATCCCACTTTAAGAAAATTTCAAAGGCAACAACCAAAAGGGGCATCTGCCTTCAGTTAAGACCCAGGACTCTGGCCTTTCACTCCCAGTTACAAAGTACACACTCGAAATAAAAAGCGTACAACCAACCACACACGGCAATTTAGGAATAAGGTTTCCAAAAAATAAAACCCAGATACTTATTGTGCGCTTATCAAGTAATTCAAATTCACCTGCAGGACCACTGCTTGCTGAGGTTGTGCACAGTTGCTGCAAAATTACTTTCAGATTTAGTTGCAGTTGAGTATCAAATTCAACTGCTATTTTGCTCTGACCAAGGCCGTGCATCTGCTCTGTGGAACACTTCCTTACTCTTAGTTTTCACTGTTGGTGCCACTGGAAATGGCGAGTGCCTGAGAGCAGAGCGTGGCTCCAGGCCTTTTGGGAAAACAGCCTGCCAAGGTCGTCGCCCTCGTCTGCGTCCCTTCTGCCTGTTATTTATGTCCCCTGCTGCCCTGACAGAAACACTAATACACAAAGGCCGGGCAGCAGACTCCAGATTAACGCTCACTGTGCATATGAGCCCAGTTTTAGGTGGCAGAGGAAACAAGCAGCATTCCCACACCTGCTGGGCTGGCTCACAAAGTGTACGCAGGGATGCTGCTGAAGAGAAGGACATTCAGGAATCAGCTGCAAAGGCAGATTCGGAGTGGTCACCTCTTGCCACTTCCACACGCTCGCAGGTGGTCACCTTTCCTGTGCCTGGCCTGGAAGAGAGCCCAGCACAGCTGTAGTTGTGATGGTTGAACTATATATTTGATTTTTGTTTTCTTGCTTTACCTAAAGAGTTGTTAAATTCATTTATTTTTCCTCAGCTGTCACACTGGGACCCAGCAGCCTGCCAGATAGCAGGCAGCCAGTAGTGAGACACTCTGAACTCACAGAAGCACAGCCCATTGCCTCTTCACCATTAGGAGGAGTCAGACCAAACATCGGCCAAAACTGCTGAAACACACAGTTCACAGCTTCTAGCCATTGAATACATTCTAGAGCCTCATCTTTCCCTGCTCCACATCGACAGCTCTTTAAAGTCACATGCAGTGCTCCTGTACAGTGCCTGGTTGCTTGCAAGTGCAGAGGATGCTGCAATTGTAAGCTTGATTCTGCTCTACAAGTCTTCCTGGAGGCATTGCAATAGGTCAGTGCAAAACCCACCTTGGGCAGCGCAGAAACCCAAACAGCACGTGCCAGCTTCAGCATCTAGATGTGGCATGGGGATCTCAACTCCAGGCAGCCTCCTGGGGGAAGGAGCACCCATAAGCTGTCTCTTCAGACACAAGCACCTCTTCCACCAACACGCGAGGCACTTCCACTAGATAACAGATCACAGATCAGCTAGCACTCCATTGAGAGAAACCATATTGCTTCAACAGTTACACACACCCTCAGGCTGAAACAATTTGGAAGCAGGGAGGGATCATCTGGATAATTAATATCATTTGCACATGTATACTTTATTATTGAGAGGAATTGCTTTCCAGAGCATCTATTAATAAAAATGGAACTCTCACGCTAAAGATGGCCCCAGCTGGCCCTTCAGCTGTGACCAAGCAGCAGCAGGGGCCAGTTGCTCCCTAAGGGACAGGGAGGGAGACAGGCACAGCACCAGGGCTGGCAGGACAGGTGCCTCACCAGCCAGGGCCCCATCCCACAGTACCTGAGCAAGACGAGCTGCAGAGAGCTGCCTGGACCAGGCAACTTCATGTCCATGAGGAAGGTCCTCGATCAAGCCAGCCCACAGGTCTGGAACAGCAGGGTCCAGGCACCAGCACAGCTGAGCTGGAGACAAGCATTTCTGCAACACAGCTCTAGACAGAGCTGAAGGCTGAGCTTAAATAGAGCTCCTGGGCCCATGGGGCAGGGGCTGTGGATGGAGCCCCAGGTGAGGCTGGTCAGGGCCATTAAGGCCTGTTAGTGGGGCTCATAAGGACCCAGTTTCTTTACAGAAAGTGGCAGTTTGGTATCCAGTAGAAAGACAAGTGAACTATCCTGATACATTGTGTATGTCTCAGAACAGTACTGATAGAGAGATAATAGCAAAACATGCAAAGCTGTCTAACACACTGACTTGTCCTTATCTCCTGGTGCAGTGTGATTGTTCTCTACCCTAAAAATTAAGTGAATATTGATGCAAGTTACTGATTGACAGCTCTGCAGATAGATAACCTCTGTCCATCCCTAGAGCAGCCACTGCAAATGAAGACATAACAAATATAATGTCAATAGATGCAGCAGGACAGTGACAGTTCTCCCACTCCGTAGAGTGGCTTCATATCCACACAAAGTATAAGCAGTGTGCTCGCTCAGTCACTCAATGCAACGAGCTTGCATAGCCTCACTATCTAAAAATCACTTTCAGGCGTATTTAAAGTGATTATACAAGGGTGATTCTTTCACATCTCTCGGAGTAAGAAGGATTTCCCTCCAGTTTGCAAAACCTCCTTGTACACTTTCCCATTCCTTGTGTGGCAGCAGGTTCTGCACAGCCTCTGACTGGGCTGGTGAGGGATTTGCACAATATCCCCATCGAAAGTACCAAAAACTGATTATATTGAGAGGTATATTGCGGGAAGAAGGGAGACACGGAGAGACAGACCTCTCACTTGGAGAACAGGACTTACACCACTTCACAGAGAACAGTCATAACTCTCAATCGCATTAGTAGATCAAAGTTACCCAGAGTTGAAAAGCTCCATATTTCGTTACTAGAGATCAGGAAAGTGAGATGCCCTGTAATTTAACTCCTCATACAGTGACATTTCATTTCCTGCTTGAATAATCTGGATGCTTGAAAAGTGCCATTAACCCTTCAGAGTGATGCTAAACTACTGGCATTTTGCAGTTCCTACTACATATTGATTTTTTGATGGTACGGTAATTCACCTTGCAAATCAATGCTTGACCTTGTTTATTTATATTTTTATCAACTTGCATTATTTTAGAGAGATAATTTTGTCACAGTTCTGCATGGTACTATTAAAAATAAATTGAATGGTTTTAAAATGTTCCATCCATTATTGTCAGCTATTACTACTGAGACCAAGTACTCATCTGACCATCTACATCTACATCTATTACCAAAACTGCCCAGAGGCCCATCGACTTGTACTGAGCTCAATGAAGGCCTTTCAGCTCCTCACTGGGAGCTCTGTGAACCCCAGGAAACACTGAACCATTCCTCTCCTGTGCACTGAGAGGGAAGTGAATGAGAGGGAAGAATGAAGTATTGGGAACCTAAGGCCTGAATTTAAGACTTATGGTGCAATGTGCACTCAGGCATGCCCAAAACATTACTTGTGTTCAGGTTGCTTATCTGAGGTCAGAAAAAAGACCTAAAAGCTGAGAACCTGTTTGGAAATACACAGTGAAGAAATGCAGGACTTCAGTGAAGGTCAGGAAATTGAGGAACTCTTTGGTTTTGGCACCATTTCACTTTAGAATGGCAGCAGTATGGTCTAACAGTGAATCAATAATGACAATAAATGATGAAAACCCAAATGTACTCTCAACATCAAGCTGTGCCATACAAATCTGTCCACCAGTCCATCTCAGATAACACTACACCTCAAATAACATTGATAAGTGCCCCGAGACAAACCATAGGTAGGAGCAGATTAACTGATTAGCATTCATTTGAGAATGTATCCATCTCCTTTTAAATGTCAATCTTAAGGAAACAGTCTTGACTCCTGCTTAATCTGCTCTCTTCTGAAAATCAGATCGGTGACTCAGCCTTTCCTGGTTGTGACACCCCACAAAAATGCACCATTCACAGTGCTCTGGTCGCAGCTGATCTTCCCTCTCCCACCCCCTAACTCCATTCAGCAATGCAGAAAAGACAAGAGAGTTGCGATCTGCAAACAGACAACAGTCGACCTAAATGTAGGAGGAGCTGCAGACTCTCATACTTGAAGTCTCGAGAGTAATTTGTGAGGGAGATGGGCAACCTGTGCTCTTATTTATGTCTGTTCTGTGAAACAAGTGGCATCATTAAGCCTGCAAGAATATTTTTCCCTCAGTGGAGAAAAGAGCGTGCTTCCCAAAGGCTCCAGGGTTGGAGATACAAGTATGAGGAATTCCTCCCTGAACTCCTTAGTGCAGAGTTATATGTCGCAAACTACGTATTTTCTCAGGGATTCCTGAATGGGGCTGATATCCCTGTTTAAACTGGAAGTATTATTATTTTGTTCTACCAAATTTATTCTTGTTTCCAATTATGATAATGTATCTATCATCCCCAGCGTGGCTCCTTTCCAGCATTATAAACACACCTGTTCTTCAATCTGCAAGAGCACTGGATGGGTATACCACATATTACAAATTAAATTTCCATTAATAAAGCTTCCCTCTTTCCTTGTGCCTGTGACAGAGGGGCACGACAGTCTGGTATTTTGTGCTTTAGTTAGCAGCAGCTCTGCAAGGAGGGAATCTCTTCTTCCTAAAATACAGAGACACAGCAGGCGAGGTAAGAATCAAGGCTAAAATCTTCTGAATGACAGGCTAGAGGAACAAGTACCAAATTTGTCACCAAGTAATACTGCCAGTACCCAGAAAGCCTACGTGCTTTTCTCTTCAATTCAGTTTTAAAAGCTGCTTGAGTTTAAAGAGATATCCCACATGGAAAGGGTCTCCCTCTGGCCACCGCTGTCCATCTCATGAAGACTTCTCCTCATGAGGAACACATCTGCAGCCGGTGCAATACTGGCTTGAGAGAAGTCCCATATCTGACATTGTCCTCACCACTCCTGCTCCCATCACTGCACTGTGTCCCACTTCTACATGCAGAAAATGCTCATAGAGCTGTGCTGGGAGCTAAGAGAAGGTCCCGGCTGCAAATAATCCTGCGGGAAGTGTTTGCACCATGGAGCTGGGAATGGCTCCATCCATCGGCATGGGAGAGGGGAAAGGGTTGTTGCTGAGGAGACATGCATGTTGCAGACTGATTTTGCTTCTAAAGTAAAAAAGTCATTCAAGCTGACATAGTGAATAGATCTGATCACAGCCTTTATTTGCAGTTGCAGTTCTTTAAGTGCATATTAAACACAAAGAGAGTGTCCCCAGTAAAATATGGAGAATCAAGTATGTGGGCTCACCCTACAGAGCAGCCAGAGCCACCGGAGCTTGTGCCTTCTCCCACAAAAACCTTCTCCTTGCTTCGGACCAGCATGTTACATATAAGGCTTAGATGTCAGTCCGCCAAGCCCTCATTGTTGCGTGTATTGAAGTCCTATCTGGGGCTGATGCAGAGTGCTAAACTGAGTCAGACTGTGTCACCTCCTGCCAAAAGCAGTAGGGAAACACGCTGTCTCAGGACTCTCACAGTCAAAGAGAGAGGTCTAATCTGTGCTGCAGAAACTATATACATTTCAGTACAATTAATAAGTTGATATACCATCTCTCACCAGTGCCTGCTGTCCATTACTGATGGACAGAAATAGAGGTAATGACACCACACAGGAGTCATCAATCAGCTTTTTAAGATATGTTCGATGGCAAAATTTTCAAGGGTAACACAACCTGCCAAATTGCAGCCTAACTTCTCTACATATGGTTCAGAAATTGGTATTTTAATATAGGGAAAACATAAGTAACTTCAGCCATGATATGACCATTGTAAGTTATGCTTTTATGTTGCTGTGAAACTATTGCTATTATTTCCAGATGGTGATCTAGTTGTTTTCATTTCTGGCACCTAGAACAGTTTGTGGTTTTGCCAGGGTTTGCAAACATTTCTGAAACTTTCTTTAATATTCCTGATGTTGGGTTTAGTAAGAAAGCAAAAGTATTGTACTTCCCACTGAATGGAAAGGGCAGACCAAAGAAACACGTGCCAAGAATGATGGACTGAGTTAATAGTGGAGGCAACGTTAGGAATAGGGAGAAAACTGGAAACCCCAGTACTGTACTAAATTTTCTTCATGGGGAAGTGTCATCTTCATGAATGGCGCTGCAGGGAATCACAGCCAGGACCAACCAAGGCTGCATGTTCCCGTGCACCAGTCACAGGGCCTGCCCAGAGCACAATCAGCCCAGTGCAAAGCCTCCCAGTGATAAGGAAAGTGGAAGAGTAAAAGACAGAACTCAAAGGAAATGTAACTGACAGAGTACCAGATGTGACTTGTCTTCCTTGTTTTGACCAGCTAATATTATGCCACGCCAGTTTTCATATCCTGTTGTCCATGGAAGGAAAAGTTTGGAAAAGCTTGGAAAGGACATCTAGGAGAAAGCAGGCTTTTTCACTTTTTACCAAATAAAACACCATTAGCAACACAAGCCGAAGCAGATTTAATTAAACAGAGAACCTCTATAAGAGGACCTTAAAAGCATGCATAATTTGAAGCCTTTGCATCAGCATATTTAAATACTGATATATATTATTGCTAGTGTAATAAAATGAGCACAGGTCCCTCACGAGTGCTTGGAGCACATCAGCTGAAAGATCCTGACAGAAACTGAGCTCTGGATCTGCAGCAGCTTGGCAAGAGCTGGTGACTTCACAGAGTACCTGCAGGAGCAAGAGTTTCATCCTCCACTTTCAGAGATGGCTCTAAGCATGTCTTGCAAAACACATTTGACATTCAGTCTTACAAGGAAAGAGCAGCTTCTGCTCTTTTTCCTCCCTGTTTAGCTAGAAGGAGTGTGGACGTGTCAGCAGAGTGCAGGGCAGTTGTTAGCAGGGTCAGCACGGGAGGTAAGTTAAGACCACTGAGCCATGCTTTGCCACCAAAAACCTCTTTGTGATACGGTTTATGGTGGGAGAGCTCAGAGGGAGCAGGGTTTTCACCAAGGTATCGTACCAATCACTTTCTCCGAGCATTAATAAAATCTGCACCTGTGCTCTCGGTAGTTTTTAGGCGCCTCTGGCCAAGAACAAAGCCGCTCCCCAGGGTCAAGCCCAGCCTCTGCGAGAACGCTCAGCCTGCTCCTCTGGCAGGGGCCACCAGGGTGCTGTGAGTGGTCTGATGGTGGCGATCACCCAACCCACGGGCCTGGTACCCCTCCGCTCCATCATGGTATGCAGCAGCGACTCACATCCCTCAGGCTTTCCAAATAATGAGGGTAGCTGCAGCCTCAGATCCTCCTGTGGGAGCTGCCAACGTGGAAAAGGATTTTTTGAGAAATGGAAAATCTCAGAGAAATCTCTTATGTGGAAAGTTAATAGGTAGATACTCTCAAAGCAGCCTGGGGAAACGGTCACGCACATTTCATTTTAATAAGTGGAAAATATGTGGTCAGACTGCCAGATTTGTCAGGCTCTTTTGTGCATTAGGCAGCTATATAGCAATGATGAAATTGTGGGGGGTTTGTGTCTCAAAGACGAGGGGCCCACCTCTGATTAAGCTGTACTGTTTGTGGCATTAATCATTTTTTAATTGGCTTTTTTTTAACTGTGCCATTACAAGCACATTCTTAGCACCTTTCTAAGCCAGAATGTGTTCTCTGGGCCAAAGGCTCAGCTCAGCCCTGTGCATAACTTCACTGGCAGGAGAAGCCTTGTAAATAATTCATGAGTAGCACTTGCAGATTGAGGCCCTCAAGCACTTTTACTGTTGTGAAGGAAGGAAAAAGGGGTTTGTTCTGTAAAGGTGTGGCACTTATATAAAAACCAACCAAATAAACAAAAAACAAAACACAAAATACCCAAACAAACAAAAACCCTCACCAACCAAAAACTTTGAAAATACTTTGTTGGCTTGTTCACAAGAGCACAATGGAGCTAACTTGGTCATCTGCTTTAAAGTTCAGAGAGCTCATGTGTGGGCTTCTGAAACCCAGGAATAAAGCCAACTTGGCCCAAACAGTGTCTCATTTGTCTTGGCCATTTAGACTGCTGACTTTCCTTAGCTGTCTGTTAGGTTTTGTGTCTTCATACAAGTACAATATGTATTCCCTACGCATATGCTTCCTTCTATGGCTGGATCAGATTGGCATGTTGGAGTGTGAAGGTGAATTTCCTTTCCTTGTGGTCTTGTAGTTGGAATATGATGGCAGAGAGACATTATTCCTTTAAATGCAATTCTTCGACAACCTGCTTTGTATTTCTGAGTAGATCCTTTGAGGAAATCTACTTTCTTTCCTCATCTTTCTCCCCTCTCTTCTAGCATCTCTATCTGAGCCAAGATGATTTATCAGATTTTTTTCTCTCCATCAGATAAATAAGTCAGGTGCACACTGCAGTGAAAAAACATTTTTAATCCATTAACAGAGGTCCCCTGCTGATAGCAGTGCAATCACTAAGCTAGTATGATAAAGGTGCTTATCAGAGGCAATAACGAAGATATTAATTCCTTTAGGAATCGATTGTTGCTTCCCTGACAATAGCGCTGGGAACAGTTTTGCTTAGGAAGGTATTCTCCCAGAGAGAACATTTATCAATATCTAGTTCCCCACCAGTTGCTTGCTCTTCATTGAAGTTCCACTTCTCTGATTCCTGCCCTGCTCTCCTGTGAAAACAGGATTTATTTGCATAAATCAGAAATATAGATCTGGGATACAATATGTCAAACAAACTCCCTCCGGGAGCCAGATGAGGGGGAACATATTTTTATTCTTTGTCTTTTGTAGCACCAGGTTGTGGAAACTAATAAAACGGATCACGCGTTCATGCACGTTGCTCCAGCCAAGAAAATCTGATAAACCTGCGTTGTTAAAATGGAAATAGAAGAGCAGCTCCCCCTGCCCACCAGCACCCAGCCTTTAGAGGCAACGACATGGAGCTAAAATGCTGTGTTTGCTCCCACTCCCTCCTGCACCTGACTTCTGGCTCTCTGTTCACCACCTCCTTTGCCCTGTGGCCCACTGCATCCTGAAACGATGCCTTTCTCCTACAGCTGACTTGCACTGTAGCTTCTTTTTAAGGTATTTCCTTCTGTGACAGGGATGTCCCATCCTTGGTCCAGTCCCAAATCCATGACTTAGAGCAAAGAAATTCCCCCCACACCACTCACACCCCCTGTGAGGAAGGGTCAGACTTAGCCCCCAGCTCCCCTCTCACTGAGCTGTGTGTAACACAACAGCCAGAAAAAAAATGAGTTCCCGACAGCCTGGGAGAGAAACAGCACCCAAATATGAACAGCCCTCCACATGAAGGATTCAGCGCAGGGAATGTCAAAAACTAATGGTTTTGCTTTCTATTGCACAGGGTGGGCCATACTGATGAATAACCTGCTTCATAACTAGTGAAATCCAGCAACAAGTAATTTCTAATAATCACTTAAGGTTAAGTCTGAAACAATATAAGTTGTCATGCAGTCCAGATGCGCTTACAGATGCCAAGGCTCTGCCAACATCACAACCTTAGTTATTCTTACTATCAGTCCTAATATTAGACAGACACAAAATAGAATCAAGTCTGAAGCCAAGAACAATTCCATGTAGGGAAAAAAAAAAACAAGGCATTAAATTAAGTCCACAAAAGCTCACAAATAGAGCAGGAAAGCTCCAGGATTTCTGATGATTGCTCCTCTTTGATAATCTGTTCTTCATAGCTTCAAGGAAACTTCAGCCTGAAATGGTTTGCCATTACAGCACCAGAACCCTCAAAAGAAAACTGGCCAGTGGGGTAAGAAGCCAAGGGGCTGGCAGTGTGGGCCATCGCTGATGGGACAGGCTTCTGAGACCACTCCTGGCTGAAGCGGACCCTACTCCCAGCAGCTCTCTGGAAAGCCAGGCACTGACAGAGCGCTAACGAGGTGGCGAAATTTCATTTCATGCTGAAATCTAAAGACAAGGCTCAGCAAGAAATGGCCTCTGTCCAAGGGGTAAAATAAACAAGGCCAGTGTCAGGAATAAATCTGAAAAGCTGGACAACACCAGAGCTAATCTAATGCCAGAATGAGTGTTTTAATACAGACCGAGTCTGACATGTAAGTAGCTGTGTCAGTGAAGGCAGAATACAGATTTAGTCCCACATGAGCTTGTGACTGTGCTTTCTTTGCACATATTTGCCTCTGACTTGGTGCAAACCCAGTCCCGGTAAGCATCAGGTAAAGGGTGGAATTTCCCTAAATCTGCTGCGGTCCTGCCTTTGCAGTGCCATCACCACTTCTGTCGTCACAGGACTCTCCAGAGGCTCATCCGTGAGTCCAGGAACTTGCCCATGGAGACTAGCGGCCACAGGAGAGGCACAGAAAGGGCAATATCTGTTATCCTTGCCCCAGATATCTCACATAAACCTCCAGAGTGAACATGCCATTGGAGCTGCCTTCGTTTTCCCTAGTTCCCCCTTGTGCTGCAGAAGCCTCATGGGGTGATTTGGTGGAGTCACAGTAGGATCAGTGAGCCTGACTCTGCTTCTTTAGGGATGGGGATGAACCCTCATATTTCTGGAGCCAGGACAGAATCACAGTTTCTACCCAGACCATGCTGGCACTCTAATGGACAACTTGCAATCTGCAGAACACGGGAGATAAACATCTGCCACAGGGAAGAGGGAGCATAGGGAAATTCGCTGAGAGTATTGCAATGGAAACGTCTCCTCTGCCCCAAGGCAGAGCAGTGCTCAGTCACCGCTGTTAGAAACTGCCTGGAAGCGTAGATGTTAGTGTTATGCCAGATCTGGTGCAGAAGCAGAGAGATCCACTCCGTTTCATTATGAAATGATACCAAGCACCATAAAGGCTTACAGTTTTCAATTTCATAATTTATATATTAAGTGTAAATAGCCCATATTCTGAGCTTGTCTCCAACCGCCCATTTATCCTTCCTCTGTGAAAAAATTAATGAGTCTATAAAATAGGTTGTAAATTTAGAGCAGTCATTTAAGAAAAAATAAATAAATAAAAATCAACAGTGCAGTTTTCCTGGAGACCCTGAAGTATCTGCTGGCTGCAACCGCTGCTCTTTATCACTGGTCTTAGGTGTGCTGCTATGCTACAGCAAAGGTTTCCACCTCCTGCAGACCAGTGTCAGGGACAAGATAAAGCCCTCTGGTTATCAGGCTGTCCCAGTAGAGCAATCCCTGCTTTCAGCAGCCTGGCAGATGGCTTCCTTCAGGGGGTGCTTGAGGGCTTAACATCTTATCCAAGGCATCAGGAGAAGAATTAGTGAGACAATTTTTATAATCAAATTTTCTAAGTGGAAAATTCACTCCAGGCAAAACTTTTGGTCTGTGTGAAGGAAAACGAGCAGAACCAGACAAGCTAGCTCTGTATTTCCACTAAGAGGATTCCCTGAGGGGACTCTTTCACTATTTTGTGACCTTTTGGGCTTGCCCCTGGACAAGAAGCTGTGTTGCTCGTTTAACAAGGCACTCTGCAACTTAGCAAGGACCTATATTCCTGCCCACTGGGACGCACACATTTACCAATCCTGTGTAAAGATCAGAGAGGAATAGAAGGCAGTCAGAGGGGAGCAGGAGACAGGTAGGCTGAGGAACAGACAGGGATGGGCACAATGCTCCAGCTGTTGGAGTCATGAAGGGTCACAGCAGGGGAGGGCAGAGAACAGGCAACAGACTGGCCCAGAGGCACCCACATGGGGCAAAGGCAGCTGTCCATGCAATTGAAGACACACCCCCACCTACCTCCATGATCTTCTGCCACCTCTGGGGACTTCGCTGTCACCCAAACAAATGCCCATGAAGCCTATTCAAAAACAAAGACATCCCTAACACAAAAACTCTGTATGAAAATGCATCGCTGCTTGCTGGTCTGTGCTCGGCCAGCGATGCTGGAAGAAGAGACAGGATTTGATGGCCGCAACAGCATCACAGCAGGAGATGTTCCATATCACAAGGGAGTGTGACATCAAAAGATGCAGGATGAGATGGCTGTAGGTTGAGCTCCTTTATTTCCTGTTCATTTCTATACTTACACTTAACATTTGGTGTGATTTGCACAATAAAGAATTTTGGCTAAAAAGTTGTTTCACAGAAATAATATCTTATTGTTAAGCTCTCTCATGAAATATCCAGCTTTTTTTAATTGAACAGGAAAAAAAAAGAGTAAACAAGGCTGAGTAAACAAAGCATGGAGATTACTTTTCCCCTTCTGCATACATATGTATGAGTGTGTTCTGTATTCCTTCTTCTATACAGTCTATCACCAATAGTAGGTCACTCTGACGATTTATGACAAAAGTGGCAGATTTTATTAGATGTGATGTTAACTTATTCATTAAATTCCTGCAATCAAACATTAAAACGTATACTATTCCTCTGGGGACAAGACGGAGAGACAAACATAATAACTTTGTCTCTGTTGCATGTAAAATACTTCTAATTGAGCAGAAAGCCTGATCTCAAGTGCTTAAAAATATAAGGCAGCAAATGCGATTGGTTTTCTTATAATCTAATCATTTTGCTCCATATGCGGCCCCCAATCTGTTTAGGATTGTTCAAATTCCTGGGTATTGTAGTGCCTTCCCCAGAGAACGCTGGGAAGGGCTATGGCCAGCCTGGAGCAGATGGGACGCCAGTGACTCCAGCCAGCCAAGGCAGAAAAGAGGACAGCGGTTAACTCCTCCTCTGCCGGCCACCGCGGAGGAGGTCTGGACAGCAGAATTAATGCAGGCTGCTTTCCAATACTCTAAAAGGCGGTTTGTAGTTTAAAGCTCCTGGGAGTAAACTGCTGCAGCCCATGGGGACAAAGCAAGCGAGGACCGATAATCACATCCTTCTGAAAAAGTGTTCAGTGCTGTAGGTGGGAATTTTGGACACTTGCAAATTCCCCTGGGTACATGAAGGATGGAGGGCTCCCTCCCAGGAGCCCAGGAGGGAACTGAAATGCTGTAAGTGAAACCAGCACCTCCAAGATGAAAGGTCCCTTGGTGAGATGGAAGGTGTTTATAGAAAGCTTACGGAGCAGCACAGGATCAGAGCGCCTCCCTTCAGAGGGGTGAAATTCGGTGGGCCCATGCTCGATTTAAGGGCAAGAGTGTGGCTGTTCAGCATTCCCTGCCCCTCTCTAACTTGTCACTGAAAGGAGTTAAACCAGCGCTTGAGAACCACCGCCACAGGAAACACTTGGATGCTCGTTGTCCACCAGGATGGATTAGTTCTATTTATACAAGTTTAATCCTTTGGCATATAAAACAAGCAACACTGTAGCTAAAAACAAAATATAGGATTACCCTATTAAAAAGGCACAGTGGTTAGGGACATTGCCACTTCTTTCCTTCCTGTGACTTTCTTAACTGAGATAACCAGCAGCTTGTAGCTAAGCCAAAAACTTCACCCTATTATTCCATACCTTCCCAAACTGCTATGCTGCTTTGATGGCTTGAAGGTAATTTTGTAGGTATTTTCTAAGATATTATTTAACAGGACTTAACCTAAAATCCTGAAAGCTTAAGGCTATGGTAAAAGGAAAAGGAAACGAAAATAGCAGCTCAGAACCTTCAATATCTTTTCTTCTTTAATTCATAAAGAAGCTGTTACTGTAATACTGACTCCTGGCTGCAGACTTGAAGATTTTTCTGTTGCACTGAATTTACTCTTGCAGAAGAACAAATTCATAAAAATGAGGAGTTTTCCCATTAAGTTGGGTATAGTAACCTCAGAAGCAATTTCTCACAGCTCAGGAGGTCAGAGATTTGCACAGGAAATCTTCCCTACATCACATCTATTATTCCTTGACAGAGTCCTCTAACGACAATAATTATTAAAAATATAGAATACAAAAAGAATGAAGAGGTAGTAATATGTCCATAATCTTTAGATTGTTACTTATTAAGAGACCATCCAAGCCTATCTTTAGCTTTGACAGCATCAGAAAAAGATCATTTTCAAGCGTAAAGGTGCCAACATCTTATCCTGGAGAGGGACCACTAAGA
Organism: Pampusana beccarii; assembly: GCA_013399365.1. Lineage (NCBI taxonomy): Eukaryota > Metazoa > Chordata > Aves > Columbiformes > Columbidae > Pampusana > Pampusana beccarii. The sequence continues at coordinate 199,482 of VWYH01000398.1, forward strand.
AAAAACTCACGTGCATTTTTAGTAGATAGACCAATTATCACTATATAATTCGCCAGAGAACTTCTTAACAGACATGCCATAATTTGGGCTATGAATCCAAAACATAGAAGGCCATTCGCTTTTTATCCCACAAAAACTATACGTACTAGACAGACAGACAACTCACCAGCTTCCAAAACAACCTATTCCTCTATTCTCACCTGGGTACACGCTGCAGGAAAAGTTCAAGTCTGCTTTTGACTTATAAGCAATTCCTTGTCTCTCCTGGTTATTAATGCTTCTGAAAAGGAACAGACATGGGCTTTTCTTATCAGGCAGTCCTTTGAGTGCTTGTGCATTGCCAGGATTTGACAAAACCTGGAAGAAATAGAAGCAGCTACCCCGCTATGGTACCCTCAATCGGTTTTAAGTGCCAGACTTTCGCTTAGGCTCATCTTTCACAGCTTCAAAGGAAAGTGTGATTCTTTCTGGACCCCAACTGCGTGTCTAAGAAGATATTTTTTGAACAATAATACTAACCAGAAGCATGTTAACTTCTCAAGGCCATACTAGGTCCAGTAGTTGTCAAGTAATGATCCCAAAAATCCCTCCACTTGGGAGGGGATTTTTACAGAAATTTGCACCCCTTTTTCCATGGCCATAAGGACAAGTCAGAAGTTTGATTCTGCTGCCAAGAGGAAGAGATTGCAACTTGCAGCCATAGAAAATGCAAAATGTATTTGTAATTTACCCTGCAGATCTGATATAGAAGTCACTAAAAAATGTCAGACACCCGTAGCTGCTTCGCTCAGGGCTACGAACATAGTTTATCAATGCTAATTAGTTAAGAAGGTATTTTGCAGGCAAATGGGTAGCTGGGAACCAAAGACTAACAATTTCAACTCAGTTCTTCGGAGGATACATGTGTGCATGTGTCTCTGTATAAGAGACAGAAAAGGAGAATATTGTTTGTCCCATAACTGAAAGATTAGATTTCTATTTCCCCATGCATTTTTAATGTGCTTACAGAGTTTCATGAAACAGAACTCCCTGGGCAGGGCTGGGGCACAGGGAAGTTGTCTGTGTTTGGGTGATCCCTGGGTCACAGCCAGGGCCCCATCCAGCTGGGTGGCAGGAGGGGACACCCTGCAAGCCCTGTCACCGCTTGCCCACACGTCATGCTAATGTGGGGAACTAGAGCTCTCCCGGCCCTTCACACGGACACCGCTTTCTGACGAAGGTGAACTGACCATCTCAAAGGTAGGCTGCCAAGGCAGGGGAACAGCCTCATCAGAAATACACGTGGTCAATTTTTTTGCAGCCGCCCTGCCACATACCAAGCAGTGCTGCATGGGGTGGGCTGGGGCAGGCTGCGCAGCTCCCCGAGCTTCCTTTTGTGAGGGCTGCTGTGAAAGGGCAACCAAATGCCGTGGGAAGGGAGTGCTGGGGACAGTGTGCTGCCAGGACCACGGGACGCTCCTCTGGCTTGCAGGATCTTTCACCTGAATATAGAAACTGGGACTGCAGTTCCAGGAAATACATATTCAAAGCATCTTCAAGAACTTCATCAAGTGAGATCCCTGATGGTTTGACTCTGTGCTTCGATTTCAGCAGAGCTCCTTTGTTTTTAGCATTACTGATCTCCTAGCAGAGCTACCACATAAGAGTATAAATCAAGCCTTTGATGTCAAAGGTGGCATCTCCTGCATTTGTGAAAGCTGTTGATGGCCAGCAGAGCTGGGACAAAGGTAGGATCTCTTGAACAGCCCTCTTGAAGTCACTGACTCAGCCCTGAGATGCAGCAAATCCTGCTCACTACAGGCTACGTTTTTCTAGTGAGGAGTCAGTTCTATCAATTTTATCGAGGGTTTGATTTATCCCTGTTGCAACTCCACTGAGTTCAAACAAGCTGTATGAATCAGGAATGTAGCTTTTAACTTTCTCCATAGAGAATACTATTTTTTTCGTTTGATACTGCTTCAGTCAACCTCTAAGTCTCCGAAGACGGATCCTGCTCCAGCAAACCACGTAAGCACAACATATGTGGGAAGTATGTGAGAAATTATTGTGAGAGGAATTGGACTACTTCCATACTTAAGCCGTCTTGTCAGCCTCTTTCACCTGACATCTTTGCTCATATTATTCAGTGGGAGACAGAGTGCTCCTTCAAGGATTTGGCTTAAAAGAGCTGAAATGATGACTGGTGGAAAGAGTCCCCTTGCCTTCCCTGGAAGCTGAATTGTGCCCTGGGTGATGGGTTGTCTTGATGGCAGTGGGCAGGTTTGGGGAAGACAAGACAGTGAGTCCATCCCCTCTATAACAAACACATCTGCTGTGTCCATATTGACTAGGGCTTTTACCAGACTCGAGTGATGTCTGCTCCTCAGCCCTGCCCAAAGATCTTCCTACTTAACAACACTGGTTACCTCCTTAAAATTCTCCCTGTGTTCTGCCACCCATTAATCCCTCCCAATCTCACCAAAAACACACTATAGACCCTACACTTATACTGTGGCCAATATCTTTTTTCTCTCTTAATGTACCTCATCTGACCTACATCTCCCTCTTCCAGGCCTGCTCTGGGAACTCACTGGATTTTGCAGCACAGTTTTATCATGCTTCTCTTTCATTAGGGGAACCATTTGCCCCTGGCTAGGCACTTACATTTGCATTAGTTCCCATGTCTGTTACCCAAACATCACCTGTTCTGGATTTCACAACAGAATTGCAACTTTTCTGATAGATCCTTTTATGCCATTTATCTTACTTTTGCTAGCTGTCCAGCATACATCTTGCAATGTCCTTTCCTAGCTTGACAGTGCCAATACTCTGAACGTACAGTGCATGTATCAAGACTCCCACACACTGTCCCTTTTTTAAAAGCCTGGTTGCTCAGCAAAATTTTTCTGCAAATAAATTTTTAGCAAGCCTTTGATGAAGCAACAACATTGTAATTATTTCTGCCATCTTCTGCGATGCGAGTAAACATACTGTAAACATTTCTTCTCATTACATCGTTTGATAAGCAAATTTATGGTTTCATAAGAATCTGCTACACAGAATCTGTTGAAGCCTCTTCCTATTCCTGTCTCATCTGCCCCTCTTCTTAGCAAACTTTTAGTCTTGGAAAGGCTTAAATAACACATCTTGAAATCCAGTGGGACAATAGTAAATGGTTACTGCAAGTCACTTTCTCCAAACATTGGACAAGAGACTTCATTTTTAAATAAAGGAATGGTGTAGCCTCCCTACTATGCTCAGTCTTTGTTTCCTGCGAAGTGCCTGCCTAGAAGCTCATGCAGGTTTCTGGGACTCTCCTTTCTGAGCAGCCTGGAAGCAGCTGAGCACACATCCCCGCAGGGACAACCCCAGGGCTCTTCTCCCCATATCCAAGGCCAAGAAGTACAAGCAGCACGTGTCCCCTGGCCATCCCACACCCTCGCTCAGCAGAAGGACCTTTCAGGACCATGGCTTCACTACAACTGCTTGGTAGCCCCAGCTGCAGAAGCAACTGTGCTTGCTGAGACCATCGCCCATGCACCCCATCTGCTGCCCCAGCCACAACGCTTTCACACCAGAAATACTCCCCCAGCCCACACGCTTTCAGAGTTTCTTTCTCACATGGCCTCCACAAGCCAAGAAATCTGCTCAGCTCCATTCAGTAGATTCCTGATAGTCTTCAAAGGATTGCTAATTCCAATCTGCTTAAAAAAATGCAGAGCATTCCCTCCCTTACAGCTTTTCTGCCTTCCCTTCTGTGAGCCAGTCGGCACCTGTTGGGCCATAAAAACACACCAGGAACAGGGCACACCTGGAACTATCCGAGACTCACGCAGTGTGGTGGGCAAGGAGACCACACGCTCCATGGAGGAACCATCAAGCTACTCGTGCAGAGCTGGTTTTCTGGAGGAGATCAGCATGCCCCTGGCCGGCTCGTACGAAGGGCTAAGAAGGGTTAACAGTGTTTGCTCTCTCCACCTCACCCCCTCCTCCTCCCTGTGCGTTTCTGTGACAGACCTGCTCTCCGGCCAGCTCCAGCAGGCTGGCTGGGGCTCGGTGCAGGAGGAAAGTCCGGCTGCCCGCAGGCAGCGCTGCCGGAGGCGCTTCCCAGCCCTCCAGAAGGAACTCCAGAACTGAAAGAGCAACAATCAGAACGCTGAAGATCTCAAAATCATGCAAGTTTAAAATGACCTTTGGAAACACCCAACTTAAGAAAACACCAGAAGTCTCAGGTTATTTTTCCTTTTCTTGAAAGACTGCAAGCATTTTTGTTACTATGTCTGCTCAGGAGCCATATGGAAAAATCAGTTCACTGCCCTTAAACTGGTTGCACAGCTTTGGTTTTCATCTGTCTACAGAGAACTGAGAAGTCTATATTGTTTTATTTTACGCTTTTTCAGCAAAGATAACGAGTGGTCTGGGGATCATCTGGCCAGGAACACAATAGGTAAGCAGAGTATTTTTTTTGTGTAACATATTTTCAAGAGTCTGAGAGTACATTGTTTGTGTAATTGAGTGAAATCAGCCTTTAGCATGATGTTGTCTTTGGGATAAGCCGATTATAGGTTGGTTGGTCGCTTGGCTTGTTCGTTTTCCTGGACAAGAAAAGCTGAGCTGCTGTGGTATCAGCGTGGTTTGCAAGATCCTGTCATTTAAGCAGCAGAAAGACTTCCTTTTTTTTCCCCAATCATTGCCAAAGCACAGAGCAACTCCAATTCCACTGTCAAAGGTAAAACAAAATATTTGGGGTTATGTTTTGAATCTGTAAGCTATAGTTAGATGGCAAGAATAACAAAGTGGCAAAGAGATGACTCAGAGTCATAAGGAAAGCTCTGGTATAATAACATTAAAATGGAATTGATACAATAGGCTGTTCTTTCAACTTGTTCAGATGGCTGTTTATAGTCTTGCGTTCAGCCAGGTGCTAAAAATATTACAAAGAGGAAGAAAATATCCTAACTTTATTAAGATGTTAAGTAGGACATTCAGATGACCTGGCAGTGATAATTTCAATAATAATCTCAGCAATACCAAAGATGTGCATTACTTCGGGAATCACAGATGAAAACAAATTTTGTACATAAAAACCTACAAATGTATTCAATACTCTGTTTAAAATTACGTGTTTGAAATGGATTTGTAAAGAAAACAGTTCTTTTATAAAGTCACTTTAATTGTAATGGACGGAAGGTCTGCTGAATTGTAGGTATTTTGACTGCATGAGAGCTTTTGCACATTTGCAGGCATCATGAGGAAAGCGCTGATCTCAGAAACAAGTGAAAAAAGACAAAGGATGGAGCCTTTGTCTTATGTTCTCTTCTATCATTAGCCAATAATCAGATTTAACCAGGATCTTTACTACTTGCTGCTTGTAAGATGCAATAAGCTACTTTTTCCACAAAAAAAAGGGGATCTTGCTCACAGAGCTCCCTCTGCTTTCCAAATCCCTGAGCTACAGCTGGCACCTGTGTTAAAGGTCCATGCCCTTCCTTCTCCCTTTTGTACCCTTTCCACTTTTGCACTTCCCTCTCTGAAACTGGATGTAGCAGACACAAAAATGTGTAAGGATAAGGAATAACCTCACCTAATAGTGTATCGTCAAAATTTCTTGTCCTAACTGGAGCCTCCTCTCTGTGCAGCTCTGTGGAATGTACACATCACACTTTAAATAACATCACCATTTTCAGAGATGATTTTTAGGACTGTGTGCATTACTTTCATAGATTCAAAGCTGACGATAAAGCCTCCTGGCAAAAGGAGGCTTTTTCATACATGATTTTTGAAAATTCTTATCAGAGTGAACCCAATAGAGCTGTTACAAGTTCCAGAGAGCAGCAAACGCTGCAATGGGCTGAAGTGATGCAGGTGTGAAAGGGATGTTCAATACAAGAATCTCAGAATGATTTCTCTAGCAGCTCTACAGTATTAAATCTTTCCTCAAAATGAGATACACTAAGAGCTTAAACTCCTAAGTATTAATTTAGGGATTTTCATCCAGGATCCCCCACTTTTCATCAGTGTCTTACACTGCTCTGAATAACTTGCTCTGATCCTCTTCTCTACACATACCTGTAGTCATGATTGATGAAATAAAAATTAAATTATCTGTAACAGAACAGTATAAGCAGTGTTTGGGATATATTGACCTACTGTAAGTTTGAAAATGGCAGTTCCATTACAAATAACCCATCCTTGAAACTTAGCAAATGAGCACTATAAACCAGGAAAAATATTTTAAATGCAATTCTCCACTCATTTTGTCACCAGTGAAAGGTTTTTTTAGTAACTATCTTGTGATGTTGCACTTGTGCTACATGGATTGTATTTCTCCATAGTAAAAGACTTAATAGCAGCTTTTGCCATTAAATCTTTGCAGAGAGATCTTCTGAGAAACATTTCTCTGCAAACTTTAAGCAATTTAGAAAAATGGAGACTGGCATTGTTTGAATGCCTACTTTGCTGCAATTATGATAAACACAAGGAAAGAAACAGAAAGAGAGGGCTGTTGACTATTTTATCACCCAAGACAGCAGTTTCCATTCACTTTTGTCATCTTATTTTGCAGTACTGAAGATGTTCTGGTTTTATCTGCCTCTCCATCTTCTCATGGTGGCTTGCTTGTGTCATTCCATAAAAGTGCCCACCACCAGTTCCCAACAGAGTTTCAGGACTGATCTCTTCAATTTCTACCACTCCCTGATACTTGCTGACGGTAAGGAAACTACAGTTCACCTGCTGAAAGATATACCTAAAAGGTAAGAGCAAACCAGTCACTCTTGTTCTCAGATCCTTCCCTCTGACACTGGGAGCTACAGGCTACCAGTACAAGCCAAGAATTGCCCTGTCAGTGTCCACTGGACTTCCAGAGAAATACACCATTGCTGTCAAGCTCAAGGGCCTTTACATTACCCAGAATCTGGAATAACCCTCTGAGGTGAAGTTTAGATTCATGTATGTATTTCAGGCACTTTTCTGTGGTGTTTGTCAGAGCAGCAGCAGAGCTGATTCAGAACAGGTGGGCTCCAGCAACAAACAGTTGTGTCACATAAACAGCCTGGCCTCAGACATGTAGAGATACATTAGCCATCCCAAATTCACTGTGAAACACAGTTATTTTACCCAGCAAATTAACTATTCCAAAAATCATTATCTGCACAGATTTCCTCTTTTATCAGAAAAGCTTCTGCCAGTGTCCTGCACGCTGGAAGTGTTTTTGTTGAATAGAGCTAAAGCTTGCTAAGATCAAAAGTGCTTTGCATGTGGAAATTCCACTTCCCCGAAATATCTGCAAAGTTTTAGACCACATGTAGACACAGTGGTGATCTAGATATTATGACTGGCACTGCATCTCGGGCAGCAAAGACTGATCTGCTTGTTGGGGAACAGGCAGACTCCAAGTGGCTGAATCTGACTCGTCTTCACACAGTGACCAACACGTGTGGATTTTGACATGTACCCGAGCAGAGTGCTCATGGAGCAGAGAGTGAGCCAGATGGTTCCATCTTGCTATGCATCGCATGGAAACTGGAACACAGCACATGTTACATAATGTGACAATGCTCACAAGAACAAAATTAGGAGCTCTCCTTATTAAAGGCAAATGGGTATTTAAATATCAGAAAAGCGGATTTCGCAATGCTCTCATGGCATGACATTAAGACTGCAATTAGGAAGCAAAACCCCCTGCAGTTTAGCATGATCAGGTGAGGACCTTATGAATCCCAGAGTCATCCAAATAGGAAATCAAGATATGGCAAGTTTTGGTCTAAAGTAAAGGACTCAAGAATGTGGAACTGTATCCAGTGAAGCTTGACTGTGTTCTTTCCACAGCTGAAGATTTCAGGCATTTAACATCTCTTTGTATTGATGCACCTCAAAGACCACCAGTCATTTCTACCCACAGTGGAGTGACACACATCAGAATGGCTGATTACAAGAAGTCTCAGGCAGACTTAAGTTTCCTGACACTTTCCCTCTGTTTTTAATCCACATGTACAGGTATTACTTTGTTTTGGAGGAAGGCAGAGCCCTTGCACCTTTCACAATAACAGTGACCCCCTGTGATGTTCCCATCGAATGGAGCATCCATGTGCATAAGGCTTCAGCAAGTTTCCTTGGAAAAGCAGCACGAGGTAAGACCTTCGGTCTGCCCAAGCAGAGACAAAGAAAGCATAAGCTGTTCATAAGGAGCTGTGGTACAGGAAATTCCCCATGGACTTAAACATCTCATGCTTTCCTCTCCTGTAAACTGCCATGGGCTGATGGGAACATTCCTGTTGCCATGGGTGAAACATAGGACTTTACCATCAACTCAAGTAAATTAAGGATTACGTGCAAAAAAGTTTAAATCTAAGATTAATGTTTGGGAACAACCCCGGGTCTTGAGAGTTCCACAAATGCAGATCGGCTTCACAAGCTGTTTATACTGGCCCAAACTTCCCTCTGCTGCCTCAGCTCTTTTTCTGTGGCTTAAGCTACTTGAACCACTCATTTTGCTCCCCACAGTGGTGTGGACAAGATTTAGCTGTTTATTTTTTTAGGAATATCATCTACAATGGCAGTGGTCATTATGCTGCCTTTAGCCTAAGAAGAAATTCCATTGTCTTTCATGAATATTTTTAAAATTAATTTTTCAAACTAAAATCTGAAAGCTGCCGTTAACAAATTCTTACCTGTCAGGCAGGTAACACCTGACTGAGGAGTTCAAATAATGTTCCTTTGAAGTTCTCCCTCTTCATAGGAGACAATGACGCAAAACTAAACCAAAGAAAACTCCTTTCATAGAAAGTATGAGTCTCCTTGAATAAAGTACCTGAAGAGACAGCCATTGAAGGAAGAAAACTGTAGGGACATCAGGCACAATACAAATCAAGCTTTTCCAAGTTGTAGTTTTATAATTAGTCTTCTTGAAAACATAACTCTCCAACTGCACTGCTAAAATAAAAGCTACTCAAATTTTACTTTAATAAATAGTCAGCAGCAAAAAGTATTTTTAGTTATAATTATTGTTTTCAGGAAGAAAGTGTGATGTTCCCTGACATATAAACAATAAAACCTCTGTGATGTGCTTTATTTCACATCTGTTAAAACAAAAGTTACAAGTCTGCTTTTTGCCTGCAGGTGATCATGATACCCAAGATGACTCAAAATCTCAGAAGGCTCCAAGCACGGTATCCACCATTTTTAACTATAAAGGAAATTCTGTAGAGACTTACATGGGTATGTCTTCTCATTCTGCTCTTTACATGCTAGAGTTCTTATCCACTGAGCGAGACACACACATTACCGTGTACTTCACAACTGACACAACATCTGGGCACCTCTACCCAGAACTTCCAATGGATCCACGCTTAGATGTTGTTGGCATTGGGCATACAACAGTGACACTGACCTGGAAACACAGTCCCTCTGTCTTGCAACATAGAGAAAACATCCAGTACTGTCTTCTAGTTAATGAAAAGCACAACTATAAGAGTTTATGTGCTGCTGAGACAGCAATCAGATCCTCTGGAATGAAACTGCCACCTGCATTGGCTTTATCTCTCTCTCCCTACCTTCTTGAACCGCAGCAGGTGATGATATTGTCCAACAGTGAACTAAGCATCATCAACAAAGCAAGTAGTGGGGAAGTCAGGCAGATATGTGTGGGTACCAAGAACACGTACACAGTGCCCAATCTCAGCCCCAGCACTCAGTATTACTTCGACGTTTTTGTTGTCAACCTCCTCACAAACGCCAGCGCTGCTTACACCGGCACATTCGCAAGAACCCTGGAAGAACCTGAACCTAAGGTGATGGAGCTGAAAGATGGGAAAGTGATTCATGTTGTCCTGGATGGGAAAAAAGATAAATTCTACAGTCTGCAGTACCAGGCAATGCACAAGAAAATACGGTTCTCCTTTCAGTTGTGTCATGGCCAAGTACAAATTCACATAACAAAGAATGGTAAAACAGTGGCACTGGAAAACATCTCAGGGCTGAGGTATTTCTCACTGAAGGGAAAGCTGCTGGACACATATTTGGTGCAGCTGAGGTCCACAGAGGAGTCTAACTCTTCTCTGAAAGTCCAGGTGTCCTCCCATTTTCACAAGCCCTTATTCCCACTTCTTCCAGAGAGCTTAAAAATCAAATCCTTCAGTAAACTGAGGACCTGCAACTCTGTCACCATTGCCTGGCTAGGAACACAAGAGGAGAGCAAGTACTGTGTGTACAAGAGAAGGATTGAAGAACATCAGGTCTGGAGGGAACTGCAGAATGCAGACAGGTGCTCTGGACCTCAATCCCGGCCCAAGTCAGAGAAAGTGCTGTGCAAGTATTTCTATGATATAAATCTCCAGCGAGCTGTCACCACAGAGACAATCCAAGGGCTGGATGCAGGGACACTTTACTTGTTTGATGTTTATCTCTTTGGACCATCTGGCATCCCCATCAGATACCACAGCAAAGTTGTGAAGACCAGAAAAAAATGTTGAAGGTTTTTAAAGAAAGGTTTTGAAGTGAATGAAGACTGTTATAAAAATCTATGCCAATCCATGCCATAGCCTGTGCAGTTTAAAACATACTGAGACAAAAAATTTAAAACTGAGTTTCTACAGAGGAAACATCTTAGTTGTCTAGATTATTACGCTTACTTTTGCATCCTCTCTCCTGTGTAAGTTGTTTTGGGTTTGGTTTTTTTTTGTCTTGTTTTTCACCTCAGCTGTCTCATTCAGACATCAGAAACAGACCTGTGAAACAAATCTATACATATGGAAATAAAATTCCCACAAGGGCACCCATGAGAAATACGTTGGTTACCTAAAATGCAATACAGAACTGGTGGAAAATGCCTCTCAAGAAGCACACATCATTATTTTAAAGTCCCAGAGAGTTCTCCACTTTGTGTAACTCCATCAGCTAATGAGGAACTGAGATACCCCACAAGTCAGGCCGCTCTTGAGAAACTGAACTTCCCACTGCTTGAACAGGGATGGAGACAAAAAGCAATCAAAAAAAGGCTGTGGAACTGGTGTAAAACTCCACACCTTGAGAAAAGCAGGCTGAAATACATCTTCCTCTATCACCTGCATGTTTTCTTGGCTTTCATCTCTACAGAGAAACTGTGCTTTGTTAGAAACCAACACAATTCAAGCCAGGAACTGGCTCTTGATCCAGCTTTCCAAGGAGTGCACAAATACACCACTGTGTTGCTGCCCATGGAGGAGAGCATCCAGTAAGGAATCTCATTATGGAAAGGTGGTTTTTGTCTATATTTTGATATGAAGCCCATACCTATCACAGTGTGACTCCTGAGTGTAATATAATCACTCTTTGCTTCCTTAACCCAGCCTATATCAATGAATGCATTGCTTTAGGAAAAGTTAAATGTGGTTTTCCTAATAAATATCATGGAGGGAAAATATTTGTAGTAAAAAATCCTGACAAATACTTTTTTATTGTCTTGTTTCCTTGATTATCTTCCTTAAATGACAAGAGTGTAAAAAAATGAGAAAAAAGAAATCTTCATAAAAATAACTTTACACTCTACTTCAATTATCAGCAGAAAATATTTTGCACATAGGCTCTTGGCAGGTCTGGAATTTACCTATAAAGAGGTAGAACAGATTCATTGACCCAGAGGTTGCCAGAGAAGCCTTGCCTGTTGTAATGCTTTTTGCTCCACAATTACACTAAGCAAAGATAAATCATTAATTCCACTGTTCTACATTTCAGAAACCTGCTTGCAATTCAGAGTCATCAAGATTTTAGTTTACTCTGAATACTTATTACTTCCAAGCATGCTTGAAGGCTCTACGTAAGGACTGAACCCATCCTTTGTGCATACACAGAAGACTATATGTTTCCTGCCCCAAAGACCGGGCAGTGTTGTGCACCCTGTATAGCACACACTATACATTACCAGACTCATTATTCCCAGATGAAGGGCTCTCACCTTCACATGGGATCAGCTGCAGTATCTGGGTTTTGGCTGGGCTTTACATTCCTGCAAGTGTTATTCTGGATCCACAGCAGGACCCCTGTGCTCTGTGACCTCCTCCCCACACTCTGCTGGCCTTTTGGCTAATTACAGGGCTGGCAGCCACACCACCTTCTTTCCAGGACAAGCCTTCTCTTCATTCTGCTCCTGCCAAAAATAGTCTGAGCTCAAAGAGCCACAGAGGTCACCTCCGCTTGGAAATCTTTGTTTTCTTCTGCCTTCCTCCTCGACTTCAGGCATTTGTATTCTGGATGAACTTCACTTAGATGCTCTACAAATGACTGTAATAACAACCATAATAATAACAGAGGAGGAACAGGAAGATCTGTTTAACTGTAGATACCATATATTCTTAATCCACTGTCCTCAGCCTGGCAGAGCATTAACCCTTGTTTTTACCCTCTGTACACAATCACCACAAAAATGTCACTGGGAACAGGAGGACACGTTGGCACCTTGCTCAATACCAGTGTCTCTACTGAAGAATATCTTTCACTACAGAATTGGCTTTAGATTTCTCAGCAAAACCTTGGTTTAGGGCTGTAGCTAAGAGATCTAAGGAAGGGGTAGAAAGACAGTGTGGGAGAGGGCAGAAAGAGAGCTGAGCAGAGGTGACACATAAGCAAAGACTTGGTGTAGCACCGAGCTGACTGCCAGTTAATCGGAGTTTAGAGGGAAGATGTGGAGGTTTGGAGGTCAGCAGATGTTTCAGGGGAACTCTGAGAAGACCAAACAGCTTCTCCTCTCAGCCTCACCAGCTCCTCTTCACCTCCCCCGGCCATCGCAACATGCAAAAGGACGGGCTGAGGCAGGGACCAGTGGGGACATCTGAAACCACAACTTACTGCTGCTCCTGCAACCCAGGCTGTGGCTACTACTGCTGCTGCTGGGGGGGTGAATGCTGGTCCTTGGCTCACAGGAGGTGTTGCCACCCACAAGAACCACTCCATCCACAAGCAAAGGCCCCTGCACACAGGAGGGAGAGCTTGGCTGTAGAGAGGAACACACCATTCTGTCAAAATGCATCACCTCTAACACAAGCCGGGCAGGCTTCCTGCCCCCGGGGAGCAGCCCACCTTGCTTATGCGTGCAGCCAGCCGCAGTCTGTAACAGACCCCAGCAGCAGCAGGGAATATTCCTCTCCATTGATCTTTCCACTGTGATTCCGCTCGTGTGTGCCCGACTGCAAACCTGTTCTCAACTCATTTGTGCCCATACCCTGCTTATGAGGCAGCCTTTGGGGGCACTGTTTTTAAGTTGGGTGTCACTTCATGGACTGTCCTGGGCTGCATTACACTATCGGTGCACTTCCTACCCCCTGCCAGCAGCTCACCTGCACAGCTCCCCATCTCCTCTTTCAAAGCTGTTCGGCACCTTTTAATCTTCTCTCCCGACCATTTCACAAGTGCTTGCCTACTGCAGTCTGACCATAAACTTTTTCCAAACTAAATTTACCTCCTTCGTTTTCATTATGCTTTCTGCAGTCTGTCTTGCTGAATTTCTAAGGAAGCTCAGCTCCTGCAGTCCAGCCTATCCTAAGCTCTCATCAGCTCTTCCCATCTGCTCCCCATCCCCACCGGATCTGGGTCACATAGGAAGTACAGACAGATATCTTCACGGAGAATATTTCAAGAGCAATGTTTTGCTTTTGTGGATCATTTAAAGTCCTCAGCATTGTTGTCAGGCCAAAGTATTTTTCCTAGTGTTCAGTGGTGGGTCCCAGCTTTTCTATGCTTCCAGCTATTGGATCTCAAGTCCTGTCACAGCTGAGATCAAAGCCTTTGGCCATGCTTTGCTTCCCAGCTTTTTTTTTTTACAGAATTGCTCCCATTGCTAAGCCACCCCTCCACACAGAAAGTGGGGGTCTGGGGTATCAAGAACAGAAAGGGCAAGTAATAAGAGAAAACAGGTTTTATATCCACGTCTCTTTCCCCTCTAGGCTCAGCCTCACAAATACGAAACAATTAAATAATAGAGCACAGGCTTCGAAGTTTGCCATCCTGTATGCCTGTAAGCCACAAAACAGTACAGCAAGGGGCTCTTCAGCATCACTTTCCAGTATTTCATGCAAGTGCTATTACTGGAAACTTTGAAATGTAAGACAATAACAATTGCTTGTTTAAGTTATACACTTCAGAAAATACTGCTACCTAAAGCCAGCATAGATGTTTGACACTAGGTTCAAGGACTGATGACATGAGTCAATATTTAACTGACATTGAGAATCATCTATTCCATTATTCTTTTTTTTTTTCCTCCTGTATGTAACAGCCCATTTATTCATTGCCTTTTACTTTGAGTTTCCTAACAAATAAAAATACCCTTCAAAGTGGATCTGGTAGTCTTTTAGAAATTGTTCCCTATCTGTCCACAAATACATTCAGGGATGCATTTACTACTTTGAGCTTTTTTTTTTAATTTTATTTTTTATTTCAGTTTTGTATCTTTGTATGTTTTTTTCTTTCCCACCCAGAAGACTTGCTTTTAACTTAAGCAACATGTTTAAAATAGTCTTGCTATTTCCGCCCCGGGTTCTGGACTGAAATCCTGCTCACTAATGGCTTTCAAAGACACAGAGCTGATGTGTTTGTTTACACGTATACACACTAGCTTCATTTTGGGCTTTGTTATTGTTAAGTTGTTTGGTTTTGGTGGGCGAATTTTATGAACCACAAACACTGCCGTTTGACATCTGGCCACATGTAGCTTTGCATAAGGCTTAAAATCCAACTTTAAAAGTCAAATAATATTAGCACTGACAGCAAATCCAAGTCAGTGACCCCAAAATGCCAAAGGCTTTCAGGTGCTGTTAGAGCAACTCAATCTCTCTGGCATTTAGAGAAAGATGGATGACTTGGCAGCTGAACACTCATCCAGCAAAATGACAAACCCAGGCAAAACAAAATAGATTGTCTCTTTGGTGATGAAAGCAAACGAAAGATGCACAGCTGCTCATCAACATTACCTATTCTGCATGTGCTGGATGAGAAATCAACAGTGTGACAAAGCACAGACAGCGAATGTGCTTCTCTTGCAAAACAACAGGTATTTCCTGGGCAAATCTGCCAAGGAATATTAAGAAACGGCAAGTAAAAAGCAGCTAAATTCACTAGAAGAGGCAAACAATAAGCGTGTCACACTCCTGCATCGCATTCCACTGCACAGCAGCACGAGGTAGCTCCAGGACCAGCCCAGAGCCTGCTGGGCAAAGCGCTGCGGCCCGAGCTGCTGCCGCTCAGCGGCCAATGCTGCCGGAGAGGGCTGAGCATCCCGGGCTGAGCATCCCAGGCTGCACCCGGAATGCTGCGCTGCCGCCAGGCTGTGCAACAGGCGGAAAGAGCTTATTTGATAAGGCTTATCAGGAGGAAATATTTCAGTTGAATTGAACAAGCCAAGCATCTTGTTGATAAGATTAAGGCAGAATAGAGAGAAGAAAAATCTGAGGAGCTTTCATTTTATTTTCTTTTAGTCTTCAAATGTGTTCCATTTCTTTGTTGTTCTTGTTTAAAATGGTATAAAAAGTGACAGCCAAGGAACAACAACAACAAAAAACAAACACCACAACACAAAAAACCCACAAAACCACCACCACCAAAAAACCCTAGTACATTTGCTGAAAGGACAGTAACACCAGTGTTGCCAGTGCCTCTGAGATGGTCAAGACTGCCATAATCTGAAGCATGGGAGGTTCCACCTGAATAGGAATAAAAACTTCTTTACCTTGAAGGTGACAGAGCAATCAGGCTGCCCAAATTGATTGTGGAGTTCCCTTCTCTGCAGACATTCAAGACCCACCTGGACACATTGCTGTGCAATTTACTCTAGGTGTACCTGCTTTAGCAGGTGGGTTGGACCAGACCTCCAGAGGTCCCATCCAACCCCAACCATTCTGTGATTACTGATGGGGCAAAGCGCCTATAAAACAGAGTGGTGCCAAGGACAGCCACAGATTTCATGAGGTGAAAGGGGGGAGTGTTACTTCAGACAGGATCTGCCCACCCAGTTGTGACCGCAGACACTCCCTCACAACTCCGTATCTTCTCCTGCAGTGCCCTTGCCCTGAGGCAGGTTCTCTGGAACATCAGCTCCTTGTCTCACTGACAACACTAAGCAGCGACTTAACTCCCTACAGAGCAAAATGTCCCACCGGTACTCTGGGATATGGGCAACAGAACCCAATTCGCCAGGGATTTGTTCTTCAGGGATTTTGGTCACTGATTCTGCAGCCTCAGAGAGACTGAGGATTTGCTCACAGGGACCAAACACCATCCCTGGAAAGCTGTACACCCTGTCCTGCTTTTGCTCTGGGGAACCCTCTCTGCAGTGCTGCTCCTCCACCTCAAAGTTATGAAAGCATCGAAGGGAACCTGCCCTGGCTGAGAGCAGAGTAGATCAAGGAGATAAGCACCAGAGCGCTGTTTCTTTTGCAGGTATTGCTATCGGTGACACAGAACCTCAGTTTTAAAAGGGTTGCTTCAGACTCCTGTGGTAAATTGCACTGAATGCAGAACCCAGTAGGAAAGGAGACCTTGAGAGGCCAGGGTGGGAGCAGAAAAGCATGAAGAATCTGAAGGTAGTGAGGTATAATTTGTGAGGGCTTTTTTTGTTTGGTTCTGGTTTTCTGTTGTGGTTTGGTTTGGTTTTTGTTATTTGTTTGGGTTTGCATTTCTTTGTTGTTTGGGGATTTTTGTTTGTTTGGGGTTTTTTTACTTTTCTTTAAATTATTATTATTATTTAATTTGCTTGGGTTTTTTGACCTGGACAGAGATTTCTCCAGAAGGGCACTCATTTTCAGCAGGGCTCTGCAGGAGCCCTGGCAAAGGCTGCCAGTGGGACACATCCGTCCTGGCCCCACCTGCAGCATTTTCCAGGCACCAGCACCACAGTGGTAACTGTGATGCAAATCACTTTTTCATTCTCGTTCTAGCAGAAGGAAGATTGTGCTTGACTGAGCTTCACTACTGATTCATTTCTGTCTCTGAGATTCAGTGCCAGCCTATAAACCACTAAGCCCTTAGTATTCCTGTAGCTCATGACTCACGCGAACAGGAGAACTCAGCATGCAGCGTGTTGTCTGTACTAAGACTGTGACTCTAAGGAAATACTCACTCTCTGAGTCTCCTTTAGAGGCCTCTGGAAATAACCACACACAGCAGACTGTTTAGTTTCACATCTAAGAGATCAGCTATATTGAAAACAAAAAACCTGCCAACAACAAAAAAACCAAAACAGGGACTTGAAGCAAACAGGCAAAGTCTAGCTCTTCTATTCTCGCCTTCTTCTGGGAGGCACAGGTCAAAACCCACCTGGCAACACTTGAAGTGGTTGGGTTGGGTAGCATGGCCACCCACATAATAACTGGAAAGTTTAAGGTCAGGTGTTTGAGTGGATCCCTCAGTTACAGAAGCACAGAAAAGCAACTGTCCTGCCGTGTCCCAGCAGAGAGTTTCACAGGTATAGTGCTAAGTACAATACACTAAGTACATTTGTAAGATGCGCAGGTGGGAATCCATAAGGCCACCTCCCAAACCTATCTTCATTTTCATAAAGCCTATGCTACAAACAACTTTATATGAAGTTACACAGTGATATCTACAGATATCAAGTCATCCCTTAACGATATGTGCTCTTGGCACTACTAAGGAAGGGAGCTAAAGCCCTCTCCACACATTCAGCCAGATACACATGAAGCTCCTTAACAAATCCATGCTTTCAAATCCCATTGAGCTTGCCTTGGATGAAGTTAACCATGACCAGGGACTGGAAAAACTTGCCATAAAACATAACTCAGAAGATGTTTCAGAAATGAAAACAAAAACAACACCAAAACACAAAAACAAAGGAGACTGAGAAGAGTGGATGGGTCAGAGTTGAGTTTCCCATAATTTCATGAACTAACAAAGCTACCAATAATAAATACACATCACCATGCTTCCAGAATGCTTGCAATATTGAGATAAGATGAGTGGTGTGGGACAAGCAGAACTATTGCTATTCACTGCAGTGGTTCCAAGGGTTCATCTCTTAATGCTTCACCCACCACAGCCCTATAATTAGGGAGCTAACTCCTTTACTTTTTCCCGTTCTTGATACATATACAGTAATTGTATGCATAAGCTACACAGCTTAACAGTATCTCAGTGTCATGACTTTGGGCCAGTTTCATGATTTTTAAGCATTTGGAGTTGACAGCATCCGTGACTGTGGATTGTCAGCCGCAGATTCATGAAGAACAATGAAAGCAAGAACAGTTTGCTTACAGTGACAAGCTGGCAGCCTCAGGATGCTTACTTCAAACGATAGAAAGTGAACGTGGAGGATTTTCTGGCCTTTTTTCATATAGAAGAATCCCAACCAGATAGAGAACTGTTATTAAGCACGACTGTCAGTGAACAGTGCCTTTGAGGAAAACAACAATCCACCTACAGAGAGGGATTCCTTTCTTTATCTACAAGTCAAAGAAGAAAACAATTTTATTATTGGATTGACCTCAAAAAAACAATACCAAAGACCTGTATTCAGGCAGTTGGTTTCCTAAGTGGGTCAAACCCTCTGGTTTTGTAATTTGTGGCACAGTCCTCTGAAAACCAGATTTCCAAAAGCACTTAGTGCCAGTTTCTGAGCTCAGATTGACAACCCACAGATTGGCTGGACCATCCGAAGTGCTTTGCATATTATCTCATATTGAGACAAAATCTTTCAAAACTGTCTGTAACTCCATGAAACCACAACACTTATATCTGCAAACAATTCAGCCCATAGTATTTCCCCCTCGGTTATGCTCATACAAAGGAAAAAATACTACTTGTATAGAAACTACTTTATCCATGTTATTCACATGTACTGATGCTCAGCTCTCTAGAATACATGGGAGAACGGAGGAAGGTGGAGGTTTTTAGTCCCAGAACAGAACTTAACTAGCTACAAAGAAAAAGTCACTTCTAATCACCAAATACAAGTATTCTATCACTAAAAAGCAGGCTGTTTCACTTTGAAATGAATCTTCTTTGACAGTGATCTCAGAACTCCTATTTAAGCAAATAGTTTTTGTTGGCAAGGGTAGTTATTCTTGAAGGAACAACTCAAAGGTAGAATTGAAAGGTGACTCAAAACGTGCAAAAAAACCTCTTGTAAGTCTATAGTTCAAAACAAGACATCAGAGTAGAAATGAGAAGTTTACATTGTGTTGGGGACAGTCAGTTCTGACTGGAATAACTGACAATTATTTAGTAGCCTTTTGAGTCTCAGAAATTGGCAAACCTGATACTTCAGCCATTTGGATAAAACTGTTCCTTGTCTCTAGGGTATTGCTGTTTGTTTGCCTCAATTCTATTAATCCCATCTTAACTAGGTATTCAGAAAATGTGCGATAGCAGAATTGATCTGTCAAAACATACTGAACATTCTTTTCCAGAGGATTGAGAAATAATTCATTAAAGCAGTTATTTTGCAACATCCTTTGGCTACTCTGTCCCTCCCCCTAGCTTCTTATAAGGATAAATAATTACATCTATTATTGTCTCACTAGTTTCTTTCTCTACAGACTTAAGCAAGATATTCACATACACTTTTGCTTCATGTAGAGCAGAAAGTTACTCTTTTTCCCATAATAAAACAGTTCCCCATTCATTCCCCAAGAAAAGTGTGTAAATTGTCACATCAAGGCACAATGACATGCAATAGTGAAACTGTAAGCATGCTCATGTACCACTGTATTTCAAGGTAAGCAAGTGGAATAAAAAAAAAATGGAAATACCAAATCTTAAGTGCATGAGAGAAAGAAAACTAGAAAGAATTACCTACAGCGTTCAAATAGGATGAAGCAGATCCATGTCTCAGGGGTTACATCGAGCAGGTGAAAAGCTTGGCTTCCATGCTACAAGTGACCTACAAGAACTTGACCTCCTTTGAGTGTCTTGCCAGGCTTTGCAGAGTTTCTGGTTTTGGTTTGCAGCCTCTTTTGCCTCAGACCATCCCTCTCCTGCTGCCCGGGGTCCCTTCGCACACCCCCAGCCCTGTCTGCCCTGCAGACCGCGTTCACTGTGGAGCTGCCAACCGCGCAGGTAGCACAGCTGCTCTGAAACAATCACAGGCTCTGAAGATGGTGCAAAGTGAGAGGTGTTATTGCCATGCATCCATACGATGTTTCTCACATTCAGAGACACATCCTTCTGCTTGCTGGAAGTCACACAGGACCAGCAAGTTGCAGCATTACAACAAGAATACAGAAAAAATATCTACACACGAACCTAGCTTCCCTATCTGAATTTTCTGTTCCCAGTAGAATAAGGGTGAACAGCATACTGAGTTTTTTTCATTTGTCCTTTTACAAAATTATGGGTTATTTTCAGAATGCAGCTTTGATTTAAGTTGGTTTAGTTCAGGCTTGTATCCAAACCTTTTAAAACAGTTGTTCAGTTAAAACAGTTAAAAGAAGTAGTGTAGGGTTTACTGCACTTTTTCCTTTAACAGCGAAATGTTTCGACTAGAAGCAATTTGGTTCAGGAGCCATTTTTTTATTACAAGTGTATTCAGGCCACAGCACCGATCCTGATGGACCGAAGTACAATAAACGCAGTGGGTACCGATTGTTTATCCTCACTTTAAAGTAACTGAGTACTTTTACCATTAGGTGGCACCAGAGAATATTTTAACATTTATACAAAGGACCTCTGGAACTGAAACCTGGAATGGTCTCAAAGCAGATACAGACACTAAATTTAAAAAAAAAATCATCTTTGCTATGCATATTAACAGTTTAATTACTTGACTGTAAGTGATAGCTTTACACAGCTCATCAGAATGCAAGTTACAGCTAAATCCACTATTTCCTTATAAGCAGGTTTTTTTCCTAATCTTAACCACACATGAGAAATATTTAAGGTGANCAGCTCATCAGAATGCAAGTTACAGCTAAATCCACTATTTCCTTATAAGCAGGTTTTTTTTTCCTAATCTTAACCACACATGAGAAATATTTAAGGTGAAATTGCCATACAGTTTGATTTAACTGAGATTAATGGCTTTGTAGTGTTTTATTTGCCTTACTGAAAAGAGAAATATATCTGTGCCCAGACAATTCCAAACGTAGGCTATTAAAAAAGACCCTTTCAAGAGTCCCTGTGCATACCTGGTACAATTCCAGCTAGGTCTATGAATAATTTACCAGCTAATGCACTCTTTTCTGTTTATGAAATAATACTCTTAAGAATACTAACACAGGACATAAGCAGTAGCCATATGTTTCTTCTTGAATTCCAGCTAGACAAATGACCTGAAAATTGCTGTTGCAAGAACTTCTAAAACATATGGCCGAGTACAGGGAATTTGTTAACTTCTTGTGTCAGATCCAAGAGTTTCCAATTATCAACAAAAGATGGCATACCAACCCAATTACTCCTGATATATTCCAGTCCAGATAGACTCCAAGTAACCATAGCTGTGTGGGTGTATGTGGTTTGAAATAACAGGAATCGCTGAAAATTTAGTGTAAATAAAAAAAGTAGACCTTCTACGTATCACATGCAGACAAATGTGTCCCAGTGTGCTGAATGTGCTTTCAGCAGGAAGCAGGAATTTTCAGGCATCCTACCAGCGCTGATTTCAAGCCATCATAAACTATTAGAGGTACACTTACTTTCCAGTATTACAGAAAAATCCTGCAACAGCTTATTTATTTCGTTTGTCAGAGTGGAAAAAAAAATACATGCTTCTTACATAAGATAATAAAAACGTACCAAATCATTTCAATTACATTTTTTTAAATTATTAATTGCAGATTGCTTTATAAAGCAACATCCTTGTAGTGCTGGATAAACATGAGGCTACAATTAACAGTCAGAACACTGGTACATTATGCACATTACTGATACATCTGACTAAGCAACTGCGTCCGGTCCCATGTTCCTACTCACAGGAGTACTTAGACCCAGACTCTGCAGACACAGCGTGTTCTCATACCATGCCTTATCCAAAGAATCCCTAGGCATTCTACTTGACAGCAAGATGGAAAAGTCATGATAAATTCACAACAATGAACCAGAATTCATAGAACCGCTAAGGAAAAAAACATGAGGAACACATTTGTAAAATAAACAATATTTCATATTCATACTGTAAAACTTATTACATCATTTTAAGAGCTATATGAACTGTCAAGGATTATTCCCACTGTACTATGTCAGTGTGGCAATCCAGGTCAATGGCAGTATATTCTTCACCAAGTATTTCTGTGGTTTAATTTTTTATTTAACCCCACATTCATCTTGCGAGGAAGATAAAGGTCCACAGGTCACTTCACGCTGCATCTATGTTTGAATTCAGTATGTTGAAAGCCACTGCTTAAGTCCTTTATATTTAGCTTCCAACTGCTGTGACTGTTCTAAGCCTCAAGCCGTGGGTGGTAGCACTCCATATGAAATGACAATTATCCATAAGCAAGCCAGTTACTGAGAAGTTTGCCTTTTGATCAGCCACAGCCTTGCAGTCACTCCTCAGATGTCAGTCCCCTTGGGTCACATTTTGCAATCCCACCAGAGCAGGATTCCCTCACTATACCACAGACCTCTGGCTTGGCTCTAGTGGGAGTACAGCCCAAGTAAAGACTGCGGGGACAATCCCAACAGGCCCCTTGCTGAGGAAAAAGCCTGAAAGAAACCACGTCACTGGCGAAGTGAGAGGGGAAAAAACCCATGGAGCCCAAGAACATCCTCATCTTCCTCAAGATTTCCAGCTAGACAAGCTGATCATGAGAGAGACTGGGTCATTCCAACAAAGGAAACAAAATTCATGGAAAATGATCCCCAAATATTTAGCACAGACTAAACATTAAAATAAGTGCATGTACAATAAATGTTTAAGAGTCTAGAAACGCAGTCTTTTCTTAAAGGCTCAGCTTTCACCCTCATGAAACTGAAAAAAATAAAAATCACCAATTTAACTAATCTCTTATTTATTATATCAACTTGAAGAGTAGTACCTAAGCTGTTAGTAAAAAAAAAGGCAGATTTTTTTTTTTTTTAAAACACAACATTGGTCTAATTAATATGTCACAAGGAAAAAAATATAGGTAAAAAACCACATTTTGTACCTGCCTAAAGTTAACTACAGTAGGAAGCTTTTTTAAAAATAAACTTTAAAAAAGATTGTTCTGAAATTTGCTACCTCAATGCTGAGTGGAGATGACTGATGTATTCCCCCCAAACACAAGATAAAAACTAAACTGTTGTTCCTTATCAGAGCAAATAATATCTGGCACTGTTCATAGGAATTTCCAATATTAACCCACCTGTAAACAAAAGAAAACATTTTCTCATAGCTTAGGAATCGCAGTGCCATGGCAGCTCATTTGTAAGACACAGGAATGTTGCTTGTGAAACTTAATCTGGTAAGAGCACATGGAGGTTTTTCAATGATTAGCTATTGTTTTATCGGCTTCTTGATACAAAAAGATGAGTTCTCACCAGAATGTTAATGGTATCTAACTGGCAATGCTTCCTCATCACCAGAATAAACATTAGTAGTCAATAGGTTTTCCTAAGTGTCCTTATACACTACTTTCCTACTAAAAAGTGGAAAAAGTACTCAGAAGACTCTGCCATTAATCGAAATACCGACTTCTAAGCAACAATTCATTTGCCATAGCACCAGTCCTCACTGCACAATATGCTCCACTTGTCAAACCTGTGCTCTCAGACTTGCATACAGCAACAGCCAAATACATATCTTTATCTCCTCCTTTTTGTGTAATTAATTTTGTTGGGGGTTGTACTTTGTCCCTGAAGCACATTCACACGTCAGAGCTTCAAGTACGTGACTCCATTTGAGCAACACACTTAGGCAGACACATTAATTCAATCACACAAGTAAGCCTATCGATTTTGGTGAACCTATTTGTACACATTAAGCAAGGCTTAAGCACTACAGTGAACTATGACCTTTCTTTATATTCTTAGATATTGTCTAGAATCATCTAGTTATCTTAGTGTCAATAAATGTGTCATCAGCTTCAGCCATTTCAGAATAGTTGTGTCCATAGTTTTTATGGTATTAGCTAAACATGGATGTTGTGGTGCTACAGAGCAGCTGCTCCAGGGATCTGAACCTCGCTCACCCTCCCTGTTGAGGGACAGGACATCACAGGCTTGACTACGACACCCACAGGGGATCCAAGCAGTCTGTCACTGCAGTACCTATACATCTCCCACTGGATTATTTGCCTGTTGTATTGGTTTTGTACATAAATGATTACACATCTTTCATCTGCTTTCACCTCAAGACACACATCTCCGTGGCTACTCCAGCACCACCCAGTTTGTTGCACAAAATGAGTTCAGCAGGAGGACAGATTAATTAAGCAAGCTTCATTTAGCACGCAGTATGTGTGCAGTAGTCCCTGTATCGCAGTATGACATCTCACAAATGAGAGTCCCCATGTCCTTGGCTTCTCGCACCCCTTTGAGATGAGTCTTGCTCTTCTCTAACTCCACCAGCTCCTTCTTGTGCATGATGGTTGTACAGAAGAGTACTGCTCGTTACTTGGAATCACTGCTGCACCTCTTAAGATTAATTTGGTTGCATGGTCTCAACCAGTGGTTTTGTACTGGATATTAAAAGATCTGTTTATTTTAAATATCCTAACACAGTCAGATAAGACACACTCAGCCCATTTTATTACAAAATGCATAACATTCTTAGAGAAAAATGTGCGAAACTCCCACAACTATTTAAGTTAATGATTAAAAGGCCTTCCCCTAGGGTTAACCAAGTCAAGTTAGTGATTCATCTCATTTAAAAGTGCACATACTAGGACAAAAAAGGAATGGAAGGCTGTTTAATTATTTTTGCATTTCATCCATGCATAGCTCTGTATTATAACTGCATACAGGAATTCAATATACATCCAGAGAAGTAAAATATTGCTGCATACTATGGTAGTTGTGATGCAGTGCAGCAAGCCACATACCTTGAAGCCATCCAAGCCTCCCAGTGCCCCTCAGATTGTTATAGAAGACATACCTGCATATCTGAAACTACTCTGGAGACTGCACAAGTTCAAACACTGGCATTCAATCAAGACACAGGCAGACTTGTACCTGTAAAAACACATTTGCAAAGTTACTTTTATTTTCTACCTTCTGGATAGTCCATGGTAACTTGCACCCGGTAGTCCTAGCCAGTCACTACTCCAAACAATGCTTGAAAATCAAATTTTCATTAATCTCAATACTGTTCACAGCTTTGCAGAAAGACTAAACCACAGGAAAAGGCAGCAAGTGGAAAAAAAAATTCCAAGGGGGGCACAAAAAGAAATTAGGTGCTTAATTCCTGTTGTAAACAAATAGAACCTCACTGCCTAATTCCATTAGTTTTCTGAGAATCCATTTTATTCTAATGTACTCACCTATATCAACTAAGTCCAGAAATGCAATAACCCCATTAGTCCCCAGTTAAGCATTTTGGAAAGTAGATCCACCTCTTCTGCTGTCAGAAAATTGCTCAGCAGAATAAACAATGTTAGTGTGGTCAGCCTTACAGGAGACAGCTATTTACTTGAGATACCAGCCGATTGTCACACAGAGCTCCAGGAGAGAGACCCATTGCTGCCTCCATTAGACAATAAACGGGGTTTTCATGCCAAACCGAACTCAGTCCACAACTCCCCCATCTACAGGGACCAAAGCTTTCTGCAGAACCAGATAAAAGCAGCAGCTCCAGTCACCACAGCAGAGATGCTGTATTTCCCAAAGGCCATTATCACTCCATGCAGGTGATACATTAGGGACCACCTTTTTAAAAAAAAAAAATAAATAAAAAACTACAACATGCAGCACATTCCTTAAGAAAAACATACAAAAGTACAAGAGTGCAGCACCAACTCCAAAACCAGAAAAAAGCGGGAGACTAGAAAGATAAGCAAATATGACATGAGAACAAGTTATTAGCAAGTGATTTTTGAACATTTAGGGCATAAAGCATAGCCAGATTCGTCTATAATGTGCCATGGCTTCAGCTGGCAGATGCAGTCCATAACGGATAGTAAAATAAGCCTTTAACAAAGTTCCACATAACATCCATATAAGTAAACTAGAAAATTGTGGTTGAGACTAACCTTCTAGAATAAGAACATAAAACAGTTTGAAATACAAAATCAGAAAAAAACACCTTGTTATATTGTATATAACAAGAAAATAGAATCATACACTGATTTAAGGTGGAATGTCATCAACCTAGTCCCATGTCCAAAGCAGGACTGATTAGATCAGGTTGCTCACAGCCTTGTCCAGTCAGGTTCTGGGCCATCAAAGGATAGAAAGGCCACACTCTCCCTATGCAACCTGTTCCAATATCTGACCACCCTCAAGGTGATCATGTTCTAAATACAATCTTTGCAGGGCTTTGTGTTCTAATATGTGTCCACTACCTCCATCCTGTCATCAGCTGACTGCTCTTTTAAAAAAAAAGAAAAAATAACTGCTATCAGTCAGGCAACCCTTCTATCTGCAGTCACAGGAGCACTGAAGATTGTGCTGAGGGCAGCACCAATGGTTCCAGAAAAATACCATTAAATTAGTTGTTCAAGTTTGAAAAGAAATACCAATTTATGTCTTAAATTAGTTTTCAGATGAATTCTATGTCAACATAAAATCTTAGTATTTACAGTGGAAACCCAGGTTTGGCTTTACTATTTGTAGCCCATTCATGCAGTAAGACAGCAAGCTTTCCTACATAATTAGTCTTGGTAGTAATTGTGTTTAGAGGTATCTTTATTTTTTAAGAGCAAGACGAACATGAGCCCAGAAATAATCAAAACACAGGATTTTTTGAAATTAACATTTTGAAAATAGGCATATCAGCAAATTGATAGTCAGGTATTTATTAGGCAAACTAAAGAACATGCTTCATGGTATTGCCAGAGAGTATTTGTTACACTAAGTTCTCTGGATCAAATCTTTTATCTGTTACATGTACAAATTCATTTGCTCCAACACATCTATATAAAAATGTCCAAGAGCAAAATGTTTTCCTTTATGTCCACTGAAGTTCTTGGCCATTTACAGTCACTAACCTGATAAAACACTATTACAGACTTGTTTTAGGAATGTAATTCAGTCATTTCAGTGCTTCCTGTCTCTGCCTCCGTGGGCTAGTAAACTTGACTGCAACAGTTCGGTTACATTAACCTAGCTTTTCTTGCCATTACTATGATGTTTTTCTTTCTTCTGAGTACTATGAGTCATTTCCTTAAATCTTCGCTGGTTTGGCTGCAGTCTTTTGGATAGTAGGAACTGCCAATGCTCCTCTTCCACTTCTGGTTTTAATTCCACTGTGTGGTAGAACCATTTCTCTGTTACATTGTTTTTATCTAAGGTATTTTTGTTGAAATAATTAGATGTTTCACCTGATGTAAGTAATCTAAGCTTAGCTGTCAGCACAGCTTCTTTGAAGCCATACAAGTTTACAGTTGTTGAGGGTCCGAGCCCCATGTTCTATTACTCTTCTGATAAAGCAGATGACTAGCTGTTTCCCATGTGTTTAAAAACATGGCTATACCTCTCAATTATTTCAGCCCTCAGCTTACACTACAAGCATAAATGGAAAGACATTTAAGGCTAAGAATGTAAAGGCTTCTAATGCATTTTAATAGCTCAGGTGGTCCTCTATGTATTCTTAAGCCTTGGGCAGGGGAAAACATACAAAAAAGGAACAGGAATAACAACGCATGAAGTCTTGGACCTCTCAAATGTGAACAACTTTTTTATTCATTTATTTCTCCACTGGATCACACACGGAACTCAAGCCAACTCTTAATAAATAAATCTAGACGAAGAATACAGGTTTCCTGAAAGACACAACTTAACCTGATAGGTACAGAGGAGACCAGGCAAAGTTGGTTTGCATCATCTTTGAACCACTTGGGCTCAAGGCTGTTATCACTACTGAAACGGTTCTTGTGGACTTTTGGAGACTCCATAAAAGTATAAGAAACCAAATCGCATTCCACAGTAAGCACCTGCTTCACCAAAGTGTTACACAGATAAGGAAGAAGAGAAAAAAAAAAGATTACTTCTGAAGCTACCTCTGTATATGGCAAATACACAGGCAAACAGCACACCCTGGCCACCAGTAATGTCCCCACTAGTACCAACAGAAACAAGGCACATTTCCAGTATTATAGATGCCAGCTGCAAAGCCAGGCTTGCTCCCCCTCACACCAAGCAGTAAAATCATGGCTGCCTTGGTCCTAGACAGAAACACTGGAAAAACCAAAGCTACTCTCTTCCCAGTCATGACCCATGTTTAATACATGCATTAAAATGAACTAATTTTACCAAATATTTAATCATGCAATTGGTCCTCACTCTTGGTATATCAAACACCTCAAAAAGGAAGAAATCTTCCCGTCTCTTATTCCCCAATTAGATATTAAAATGGTGAAATTACACAGCATATAATATAGTATAAGATCTGAAAGAGAAGAAAATAGGACTGTTTTCAGGCATCCTTACAATGCAGTTCATATAACTTAGCTACTGATTCACACATAGCATACACAGACTGCTTTACACATACATATTCAACATTCAGAGAGGTACCATGCTGAATTTAAGGTAATGTCTATACAAATGGGGAATAGAAAAAATTGAGAAACACTGTCTCCCAAAAACTCCGCATGTTCTGAATTGCTTTAGCAAAACTAAGCTTCTGTAGCACAGAAAAAAATCATGCAATAGAATGATTATTTCAGTTATCAGCTTCCTTGTGCTCATGACAAGGCAGCCTCCCTGCCTCTGAGTACTTGCACATCTTCTCATGAGGACCAGAAATCTTTTGCTCTCACAGACAGTTGTGTGTTAGAGTTCATGGACCTTTTGTCTCCCTTCCTTTACCAGAGCTCACATGTTTATTTTGTATTTGAAAACAGAACAAAAAGTTGTTCAGAAATCATGCAAAACTAAAGATACCAAAGCTACTACTGTATTAGGAGAAGAATGGAATTAAAATTAAAAGAATATATAGAGAAGGTCTTTAAGACTCATTTTTTTTTTTTCCTGCAGTTCTATGAACCAATTAAATACCGGGTCTGCTCAGGTCAACAGATTATTTTAGATTAAACAAATTAAACACATTATTTAATTCTCAAAAAGGAAAATAAAAAAACCCTTTTTTTTTGTTCTGATCACTTTTCACTCCCTATATTTTGCTCAGCTACTTATGCCTGCATAAAGTAGACATCAGTGTTACATCGTCAATAAATAGTTGAAAATTCTGAAATAGTAGTGTTTGATAATGGAAGAATAAGCAACTATGCATAGTAAAGGGTATTGGAGAAACAGTTGCCCAGAGTTCAGACTGCAGCTCATAAGGACCTTTTTCCTGATAACTGGAAAACCATGTCTGTATCACCTTGTGTTACTGAAAAGCCTGCTGTAAAACTCAGTATAGCTCCACTAGCATCACCTCCAAAATTCCAGCCACAATTAAACAGCTTCAGTTTGCAGTATTGACATTCACCCATGGGGGAGTTGGGCTCCTTTTCAGGAATCAAGGCCAGGCAGCTGATAAGGGACATTCCTACAACAGGAGGGAAGTTACCAGCAGCACCTCACCAACACACATACAATTCCACCCTATCTCAACAAAGCAGGAAGAACAGGGTACAAATAACAACTCCTACCAAGAGTCTCAGGTCTGGGTCAGTGATGAATCATCAAGACTCACCCAAGGAATCAGTGCAAGAACAGCAAAAGACAAGACACCACCTACCTACAGCATAGACCCTGTGTCCCACCAAGACAGAGACAGAAAAGACTGAGCTCCAGCACAGCTCAAACCAGGGCTTTGTGCTTGGGACTGAGCTTAAATGGAGCTCCTGGGCCCATGGGTGGAGAGTGTTGGTGGGACCCCAGGTGAGGCTGGTCAGGGAAATTAAAGCTTCTCAGTGCACTCAGAGCCCTGACAGGGCACAAGTGTGGCTGCTGAGGACTGACAGATGTGCAGCTATGGGCAATCGAAGCAAGCATGTTTTAATTGCTAAATCTATCTAGGTGTTTTTTTTGTTTGTTTTGTTGTTGTTGTTGGTGGTGGTGGTGGTTTTTTTACAGAATAGTGACTGAAAAAGTGCAAGTGACTTTTAGTAGCTAAATAAACTATTAAACTTGAAAGAAAAAAAAAAAAAAACAAATAAAATCCTCAAATCACATTTTCTGCTTGATTTCTGGTAGACAACCGAAGGCTGATCTCAGCAGCTATTAGTGTTTATGACTGAAGTGGAAATGCATTAATTATAGCAGCTATTTTACATAATATGGAAGCCTTGAGTGACCAAGGGTGCCTATGCAGTTTACACTTTGTTGCAGGACTATTATAATAATTTAGTAAATCTTATTTGCTGATACAAATGGAATAATAGGTTTTAACAATGTGCTGTTGTTAAATGCAGCATTTTAGCTATGCAGGATGCTAAGGAAGTACATTACATGCACAAATAATAGCAAACCAAAATGATCAGAATATTATTAATAAAGAAGGTCGATGCATTTGGAGCCTGACTCCAGAAAACACTTTAACATATCTGTAATTTTATTTCTATATCTTTAGGAATGTAGAGGAAAACTGTTTAATTATATATTTAACTTGAACGAAGGATTAACTCCCTTCAGGGGTAAAGTTACATCACAAATCAATTTAGATACCCTCTCCCTCTTTTAACATAGACACTCTTTCCTGCCTTCCACTTTAAACCTATTTGAGTGAACGGAAGACAGAAGTTTCAGAACAGGAATAATTATTCTTAATCCAGGAGGAAATTTTTCCTGTGGCTTCTAAAGAAGAGAGAGACAGTCTCTTCCTCTTAAGTAAGAAAGTAATACAGTTACAAAATACAGGATTTAGATTCTAATTTACTGAAAATATTACAAAACAACTTATCCTAATGTAAAGATAAATAATGCTGTTCCTTTGGGAGCAATGCAGGATATTCCCTAACAAGTAAATTCTCTGTGCAGTGTAATTTAAGAAGAAAACCTATACACAACCAGTATATATCTGACAAAAATCTCATCAGACTAATGTGCTACTATAATAGACCAAGACTGTCTGCAGACTGGGGAGCAGCGGCAGAGCCCATACTTAGGACTTGAGCAGAGTTTAAACACTGTTTCCTGCAACATTTGCATAAGGTATAGCAAAAATTGTCAGATGATCACATAAAAATGGGTGAATAAACATCTCCACACAGGATTGTTACGATTGTTTCACTGTCAAAACGGAAAAATGTGTCAAATAGGACTGTGATGTTCTGTTCTGGGTCCATATCTGTTCTGTTTTTCATTGACGATCTGGATGAGGAAACTGAAAGTGTTCTTCTTGGAAGGCGTGAAAAACAAAACTGCAGAAGTACAGCATTAATACAAATACATGTTAAAAAATCAGAAAAACGGACTTTAAGAAAAACAGGATGAAATTCAGTAAGGACAAGACCAGAAGGCCATGCTGAGAAAGAGTAATCTACACCGCAATCCATAATGAGGAACAGCGAGTTAGACAGTAGGTTTTCAGAAAAGGACCCAGGGATTAGAGTGCATCACCACAAGCCAGTAACGTCACGCCACAGAGACAGGATAAATGTGACACAGAGAGGGATAAGCAGGAGTACGGTTTGTGAGACACTTGATAAGATCATGCAGTTCTCTTCAGCACTGGGAAGGCCCCAGCTGGGTTACGCTCTCCAGTTCTGTGCTTTGCGTTTTGTTGAAGAAGGATGTAGGCTGCTGTGGAAAGAGTTTGCTGGAGAGCAACAAGAAACGTGACTGCAGAGTATAGGCTGAAAGACTTAGAGTGACTAGTTAAACAAAAAGCACACTTAAGGACTGACCAATGCTTGATAAAAGTCTTCACAAGCATCAAAGGCTGATACAATGAAGAAATAATCCAGTCACCATGTCCATGCTGAATGTGACAAGAGCTAATGGCTTTAAGTTGCAGCAAGAATAACTCAAGTTACTTATTAAGGGGGAAAAGTACTTCTTGATGGTAAGTGAAGCACAGGAATTTCCTGGAGAGGTCGTGGAGACCTCATAATTAGAAATTGTAAAGGAGTGGATAAACAAATATCTGTCAGGAATGAACTCAGCATAGTTAGAAGATGAACTAGATGAACTTTTGGAGATCTCTCAGTCTTTTTTTACGGTCCCTTGGTTCACTGTAACTAATAAGATGTTTCAGAATCTCTCTGCTCTTACGGTTAGAAAAATTTATCCTGGGAATTTCTAAGGGTGGAAAAGTATTTATAACAGCTGTGGAGGACCTTCTACTTATTTGCTTGTGTGCCTTAAGTTTATGGTACTTTAATACATAGTCGGCCACATTATATTATTCTGAGAAATTGGAGTTGACGTGGCCTGATTGGGGAATATGGTACAACATCATGAAAGTCAAAATACTATGGGCTCTTCTGCAAAATAAATAAATGCAATAAATAATGTCTTTCAAAATGTCCTCAGCATTACTTTTCACCAGTAATAAAGATCTCCTAAACAACTAACCCCAAATTTAGCATTCTCCCTAGAAAAATATTTCTACCTACAACAGATCACTTTTAAGGATTCTATATGCCTCCTTCTCTTTCCCCATCCTCACTTGGTAGCTTTCTGAAGTGGTCTTTTTGCACATGGCTCCCATCTCAAACAAATCAAGATAACTGCATTTTGCTCCACAATGGTGTTGTGAAGTAAATAAATGTAAGAATAATAAATAAATGCAAGTTCTGGAATACAGACTGTGCTGTATTAGTGAAAAGCTACATTGTGCCACTCTTCCATTTATAGATAAAAAGTTTACATGTTGTTCTGGTGGAGAGCAGAGGTACCCAGCCATCAGCTCTGTGCTTTGGCAGCAGCCCCAGGGCAGACCCAAAGCCACCTGATGTGACTGTCCCTTCTCGTCCACAGGCCCAGGGACAGACCCACATTCTTCACAGGAGAGATCCTACACCACTCGAAGTCTGGGGGTTCTATGGAGTCCCAAAGAGAGGTGACTTAGAACAGTAGATCAATCCATTCACAAATCTTTAAATCCATAGGATCTATTGCACGGCAACAAATATTATACAATAGACTTTGCATTAGAGGCTGAGTGCAGGAATAAAACGCTTTTCTGTTCAGTTACATGTTTTCTGAGATTTGCAGATATTCTGTGTGTGTGAGGTGAGGAAAAGAGACCAGGTTGAAAAAAGAGGGAGAGAATGTGGCAAAATAGACACGGTATGCCAAAATGAGAAAGATCCTGTTATTCTTTTCTTTGATCAAGCTACTGACCACAGAAAAATGGCCAATATAAATTATATATGCCAAAGTCAACTTCAGCCATTTGATCTTTTATCTGCCAACTTCCACCCATTTTCCCCAATTGTATCCACATTTAATATTATTTTAGCCATTAAAAATGTGGTTTCCTACTTAGTTCAAGTTTTCTGGGCAGCAGACATTTTATTCTCCCACTGAAATATACTGGAGAAATAAAATATCTTTTGTGCAACAGAAGTTATACTCTACTGAATATATGCTCCCAATAATAACTCCTAATCACTAAAACTGCCTTTTTTTTTTTTTTTTTNTTTTTTTTTTTTTTTTACCATTTATATAGATTTAAATACGAAATCAAAGAGTTTAGTTCTTGTTTTTAGTCTAAAACCACATCATGAAAGGGTTATTTTCAATGAATAAAAACTGCACATTGATATTTTTAAGAGATCTTTGATTTATTGTATTCTTTACATGGCTGCTGAAAAAAATGCTGCTGAGTTCAACCATCACTAATTGATGAGAAAGGTTTCTGTGACTAAATCACAGGAACTGGTAAAATGCAAGGAAAGGGACCTCCTACATTGAGAATCTCTGACTGTAAATCTCACTGCCTTCTGAGTGGAAAATACCCCAAAAATTGTTTTGCTCAGAGGTGTTCAGCACCTGTAGCTGCTGTGACCTGTAATTGACGCTGTCAACACTCACAACTTCTGCACATTTGGATTGTGTAACTCACTGGTCCTGGCATCTAAAAGACAGAAAACTCCAGCTGGTGCTGATCTGGGTGAGGCAGCAGATTTCACTGAATTTCAGGTTGTTTTGATATGGACACTGTTCACTTACCCATCTTAAAAAAAAAAAAAAAAAAAAAAANAAAAAAAAGAAGTGGTTAATAACTGTAAACTTCTGAACTGGGAAGAAAAAGGCTTTCAGTCTTTCCTCAGAATGCCCTGCACAGCTGAAGTATTATCACGCTATACGCAAACTACTGTGAAAATTGAAAATTGCACTGTTTTCATTACTTGTATTTATATGTTCTATAGTTTTTGACTTTAGCTGTTTTATTTCCCATGGTCATGAGAAGTCTGAGAATCTCATGCGCAGTGTGTTGCCTGCAAGCCACTGGGTAGCATCCACAGAGGCTGTGAGACCACCGAGTGAATTAAATACTACAGCTCAATACTGGACATTTCCACTAAGATTGCCTCCCTCCGTGCACACAGTGTTCGGCACAAAAGAAACCATGGGTATTGTAGAGTTCACACTGTCATGGCACTATGTGGGAAATATGTAAAGACTCAGCAAGTCAAAACCTGAACCTCTGTGAAAACCACTGCATATTGCAACTGGACACAGAGCAGTTCCCATCTACCTGGAGTATCAGCACAGCTCCTGATGAATTTTAACATGGCCCTTCAAGCTTGTGTTAACTATGCCGTGAGTTTATCATCACCTAAGTCAGCTCTAATCCTTGTGTTGCTTTCCAGCGTGCACACAGCAACCTGGTTTGGCCACCAGGAAACTGCAAATGCTCCTCCAGTGTTGGAGAAGACAGACGACAGACATCTGCAGCACCGCAGGTGAGCTGTGGTGCTCTCAGGGTGGGACATCTCACAGGATTCCAGACACAGCACTGCCAGAGCATCTCGTAGCAGACTGCTTTTTCGCTGGAAAAGAGGGATTCATCGAAACAGAAAGCTTTTGTTGGATTATGTGATGTGCAGTGTAACTCTTTTTGTCAAAAAGGATTGCTCGGATTCAGGAGAAATGGGGTGGCTGGCACTGGAGAGACCCAATAAGAGAGTATGTGTGCATCACCCTCATCTGCCTGACCTGGGCATCCAGACTTTGGGCAGATCAGCCCCCCAGGCTGTATCCAGCTGCAGGAATGGAGAAGCGGCACCGCTGCAACTGGACCAGCGTGGCCACTCACGCTGACGCTTTCTCTACATCAGTGTGTGCTTTGGGGCTTAAAGTGTTTGCAAAGTGACACGGACTGCGCCATGCTATAATCTAGCACCGGGATGCTGGCTGTGGATTAACGCAACTGTGCCTTGAAGGTGAGGGATGCACAACCCAGTTTCTTGCGGTGCAGCACAGGGCACTTTCTGAGGCTTCCCACAGAAAAAACACGCAGCTGAAAGCCAGGGCCCTCCTCGCCCTGAGGAGATCTGTCAGCCCCGCCAAGCGAATGCCGTGTCCAGGACATGCCGTCGAAACTTTGGCTTGCCCGTTTCTCCCGCACACGCACGCACGTTTCGGGGGCACCGACTTTGGGCGGGGGCGGCTTATTCAGGGCCCGTTTTCCAGGGCCGCCTCCCTGCCCGCCGCGTGTTTCGCCCGGCGCCGCACGATCGCTGCCGGCGCTCCCTCAGCGGCGGGGGCGGGACGGCTGAGGGGGCCGCGGGCAGCCCGGCACCCCCCGCCCCATCCGTCCCGGGCAGCGCTCACCCCACGGCGGGGCCTGCCCCGAGCCGGGGAGCGACCCCGGGGCGGGCAGGACGGCGGCGGCCCCGGAGCCGCGCTGGCAGGGACCCCCGGCCCCGGCCCGCCCTGAAGAGGAGGCGGTGCCCTTGGGGGCGGCATCTCCCCTCCCTCTCCCCTCCCCTCCCTCCTCCCGTCGCCGCGTNGCCCGGGGACGCGCACAGTCGGCGGGGAGCCGGAGGCAGAGGCGGGCGCAGGCGGCGGCGCCGGGGCCGGGACTCTGGCAGGCGGCGGCGGCTGGGATGAGCCGGGGGGGCGGCTGTGGGGGCAGATAGCGTCCCGCGGGGAGGCGGCCGAGTGGGGCTCGGAGCGGCGGCGGGGTCCGCCTGGCAGCGCCATGGCGGCTCAGTGCGACCCGCTGAGCGGGTACCTGCAGCAGCCGCTCTCCGACCCGGGCTCCAACAGCGAACGCAGCACCGACTCGCCCGTGCCCGGCTCCGAGGAGGACTCGGCCGGCCCGCCGCGGCCCCTGCACAGCCCCGAGTGGGGCGAGGAGCGATTCCGGGTGGACAGGAAGAAACTGGAGGCCATGCTCCAAGGTGAGGGCGGGGAAGGCGGCGGCGGTCCCCGAGGGGCGCGGAGCGGCGGCCCGGGAGGGGAGGAGAAGGGGCCGCGTCCCCGGCCCGCCCGGTCCGGCCTTGCGCTTCGCCGCCGGGCCGGGGTCCTCTTGTCAGCCCGTCCGTCGCCGCGGAGGGGCGGCCCTGGGTCGGCGGGAACCCCGCGGGCCGGTCCCGGGCTCTCCGGCGCCGTCGTGGCCTCCCCGGACGGGGCTGCGCGGGGAGGGGGGAAGCGGCTCCTCGTCCCCCGAGCTCCCCCGGAGCGGAGCCCAGTGTCGCGGCAGACGGGGCACCCCCGGGGCGTCAGATGTCGCTTGGGTCCGGGCCGGCCCCGGCGTGGCGGGTGGTGCCGGTGCCCAGCCCCGCCGGGGCTCCTCCCGCAGCGGCAGCCGGCGCGCCGCGGGGCTGCGGCTTCGCAGGTCCAGGGCTCTCAGAAATCCCGCTTTAAAGACACCAGATCCCCGCTCGGACCGGGCGGGTCGGGCTCTGGGCTTTCGAGGAACGGCCGAGGCCGCCGCGTAGCGGGCAGGGAGGCTCCGAGGGCGGGCGGCCCGGCCCGGGAGCGGGCCGGCTCGGGGAGGGCTGACAGCCCGTGCCTTGGGACTTGCTCTGCCCTTGGCTCTGCCTTTTTTATTTTTTTTAGACTTGAGACTACATATTGTATTTCAGTATGTTTTGAATTATCTCTCAGTGGAAGTTACGTAGGCAGTTTTTCACAAAGTAGCATGAGTAGCAATTGTGGGGGTTTGTTGCTAAAGAGCAGCTTAATAGATTTAAACTAGTTGAGGATGTTGCGGAGTGGGGTGATTCCCCTGGGGTGTTCCCTGTTCTCTGCCCTTAAGAGCCCCTGCGAACAGAGGTGAGTTTCAGGTCTTACAATGTCAGCTCTCAGGGCATGTTTAGATCAACAAGGGAAGATGAAGGTGGTTTGGAGCAGCATACTCCTTCCTCTGGGATTGCTGTTTTGTAAACATTCAACGTTAACACTTGACATGGTAACTCACATATTTACTTACAATTTCAAAACAAATAGACCCCTGCAAATATCTCACTGTTGTTCCTGTGGTGTGTGGCATGGAAGGCATTTCATTCACTTACGGAGCTGTAGGCACTCGCTGCCCGACCATCCGCTGGCAGAGCAGCTGTGGGGGAGCAGAGCGGGTGAGCCGGGTTGGCCACTGAAGAGCTGTGGTTTGACTTGGTGGCTGCAATGATTGGAATTTTTTTAATTGAGATTCTCTCTCCTGGGGGTGAGTTAATCTTTAATCAGTTAATACTTCAGTGCTAGTAGAAAAATCTCATTATGTAATGCAGTAAAGAGGAAAGAATTTGGAGAAACAGGAGTCTCGTAATCAGCAACAACTATTTATAAAGATGTGCTCATCGCAAGTGTCTCAAAACCAAAAACATGTGGGTATTGAGAAGAAAAAGTATTGCTGTGTACGAAGTGGTAGGAGAAAGGATCAAGAGTTAGAGTACCGTAAGAAGATTGAAGGTTGCGTTAAAATTTTCCTTTAGTAGCAAAATAAATTTCCATTATTTCATCCCACACACAGTCCTTCCTTCTGCTGCCTAAGGTAGGAAGCATGTGAAGGTAAACAAAGCTCCTAAGCTGAGTCCAAATACTGTATAGTTGTGTCATCCAGTAGTAGCCAGTGTCAAACGTGAGATTTTTTTTTCATTTGCTTATTTTATTTTTGGTTTTTTTGATCATCATCATGGTTGATAGAGTACAGTGAAGAATACTGTGAGTAAGTACAAAGAGAATGCTGCCTACTTCTTGATGAGAGGTTGCTGTGTGTCCAGTCTAGCAGACACGTGCTTCAGGTGGTGGTTTGAGGAGTTTTTACATCAGGCATTTTTTGTGAAGAAAAGCAAGTGTTGGACTTAGCTTTTCATACAAAATTGTTTATTACTAAACTTTCTGGCTCATTGGTAATGAAAAAGTGCTTGTTAGGAAACAGGAGGCCAACATAATAGTTCTTTCTATCTGAAAACTGTAAACTGTTAAACATTATCACTTTCATTTGGTTTCCTCTCTGTACTTTACAAGCTTTCATCTCACCTCTTGACTTCCTACAAGGCAGGTTTTACTTACCCTTTTCTTGTAGAACACCTCAAGCACTGTGTAGCTCTGCCTGGGTGTCATGAAGAACATGTTGAAGGCCAGATCTGAAGTTGGTACCCAGAAATTCGGAGTCAATTATACTGCTGGTTACAAACCAAAGTTGATTTTATTTTTTAACCTCTTCCCTCCTTGCTTTTTTTTCTGTCTTTTGGGAGTGTAAACTTTGACTCCCCCTAGTGGGAAAGGAATAATGGAAAAGAAGCAGTGTGCCATCTCCAGAAACTTAACTTTTCTAAGACAATTCATAGAGTTGCGTTTTCTGTGGTTTCTAATACCAGATCCTTCGCTGGAAGTTTGTCAAATACATAGATATTGCATCATGAAAGAGAAACATCTCTGTAGTCTAGGTGGTGATGACCAGATTTCTGGTTTCCCAAAGTTTTTTCTTTCTTTTTTTTTTTTTTAATTTGAGCTGGTGTAAATACAGCTTCTTATTCATATTAGATGCTTAAAGGCTCTTCTTTTGCTTCTACTGGCTGCTAGAGAGCATGTTTACACTTGTGAAAGTTAATTTTAAAGGCTTAAAAACTTAGTTTCTTCTCATGTTCACCATAGCTTTCTTGTATTATGGGGAAGTGATAATATGTCATCTGTAGTTCGGTTGTCTTTAAAGCAAAGTTTGAAACAGCATCTGTTGAAGAAACCTGTTGGGAAATGTTCTCATTCTTGCTTGGGCATCCCTTATTTTTTTGCTAGTCAACATCTGTTGTTTACTGTACTAATGATGAAATGTGAAAAAGCAATCAGGAGTAGAAAGAATAAGAAGCAGGTCAGTGTTCGGCTTGGTGCTTCTGCGACTCAAGACGTTGAGTAGCTCTCTTTCAAAAAAGAGATGCTGTTGCTAGTTTGCTACCAGTTGTAGCTGAAGCAGAAACCAAGCCTGAATTGAGGTGTCAGAGAGTGCTCCTGGTTTAGTGTTTTTGTTGTGTTGAAGTTTGGTTCTGAATAGCCTAAAGATAAATATGTTAAGTGAAAGGAGAGGGAGCTGCTCTAAGAGCTTTTTTTTTTTTTTTCCTGTCTGGAATATTGGAAAATGCAAAAGCTGTTTTAAAAACCTTGAAGATAAGAATTATCATGTTCTTGTTGTGTCCAACTATTTTTTATGACTGTTTTATTACTTGCTTATAGATGATTAGAATAATGTTCCATAAACTACTCTGTCTTTGCAGTGGGGTGTAAGCTATCTTACACTGGATGTATTCATCTGAGTTTGTTGGTGAAGAGATCCCTTTAGAATATTTTTTTTTTTCACAGGAAGCAAATAAGAATAAAACTGATCAGCTATTCTTTTCAGCAGTGTCAGAAGGTGGTATTTGATAGTAACTATCAGCTCTGCACTAAATTCTGGAGAATGCTGAGGTGACGATACTGTGGAATAATTTAGGGAACGTCTGAGAAAAACCCCAAATAGCAGCTGAGTATTATTACAAAAATGCAAAACACTAAACTTAGTGAAGCTGTCCAGGAAGTATAATCTAATGGCTAATTTCAGAGCCATCTATAAGCTTAGCCCAGTTGGCCTTGCATCTTAAAAACAAACAAAACAACAAAAAAAACCCCAACAAACAGCAGCAACAAAATGAAAACACCTTTTTCTCTTGAACGGTGTCTCTTATTTTTGGCTACAAGGTGTTACGCCAGTGGATTTCAGATAATCCTTTTTCTACATTACCTTCTTTAACAGACTTTGGAGGTTTTAATGGGATGTATGTACAGCACATGCTCAAATACTTTGTGAATTTATAATGCAAGATCACGCAACAGTACTTGGATTAAAAAAAACCCAAACAAATCCATGTCACTGTTTTTCAAGAAGAGTCCGACTCTAGCAGTGGTGTGGATGCTTATGGCTCTTTCTTTAAAAAACCACCAGCTGTGTGCCTGTTAGAATTCAGGTTTTCTCTGT
Source organism: Pampusana beccarii (assembly GCA_013399365.1). Lineage (NCBI taxonomy): Eukaryota > Metazoa > Chordata > Aves > Columbiformes > Columbidae > Pampusana > Pampusana beccarii. The sequence goes on from VWYH01000398.1 coordinate 239,818, forward strand.
TCTGTGTATGGGTTTTGGTTGTTGTTTTTTTTCTTTTTTAAATGCATCAACATTCAGTTTGGGGTCTCTTTTGGGTAATTTTAATTTTGGGATCTAGAGACTTTTTTCATGAGTGGTTTTATGTGGTGATTTTTTTTTTTTCCTTTCCCTTCTCACATGAGGTAATTCAGCATTTGTCTTGGCTATTGCTAACCAAACACATGAAGAAAAGCACAGACCTACATGCTCAGGAAACTCTGAAGAGTACTCAGCACCACGAACACCCTGTCTGCTGTTGGGTTCGTTTTCCAGAGCAGGATCTGTTGAGACCGAGTGGGGCACAGTTTAATCTGGGTGAAACCTATTTACTGTAGACCTACTGCCAACCGATTGTTAATTCCTTTGCCTGAGGGTCACCCTTGAGGCCTTGTCCCAATCCCAAGGCTGCACTTCCGCAATGCCCAGTTCTGATGCTTGAATGAGAACCGATTTATTTTGTTTGCTGATCCATCAGGTGAAACTTGCTCTATTTAAACAAATATTTGTCCCTACTTAATGCATAACTGTGTGGGAAATTGTACTTTTAATACTTTTCTTAGACTTCTCGGCTAGTTTGTTTCAACTACAGAGAATGGTAAATTGATAAGTGGGACAAGCAAAGTTTGGGGGGGATGGAGGGGAAGAAAAACATCTGCATTTGAGTGTACTGAAGATGATGGAGGTGTTCTAGGAAATCAAGGCCTCTGCTGAGACTGCTAAAAAACATAGATTTATTAGAAGCTAGACCCTGAAGAAATTAATTAATAGATTTTGAGTGAATTAGCTGCATAATAGGCAATGGTAACTTAACTGGAGTGGTCCTGAGTGTAATGGTTTCTGTGTGGGCATAGCAAGCTCTGTGTTAAATTTATATTGGGGTTTTGTGTTTAAATGGGTAAGCAGGAATTAATACTACTCTTTTGGATTATTTTTTTTTGGTGTGTATGATGGTGGCAGGGATCAGTATGATAAAACTAAATAAATAATATGATATGATAAAACTAAATGTACTGTTGTGCTTCAAATAATTGCTGCACCTTGCTTGCAACTGAAGTTAAAAGTACTCAGAATGCTGTGTTTTATACTCGTGTTTAGAGTTCTCCATGTCTCTGTCGAAGCTGAAAGAGATGCGAAGTATGTCTTCTCTTTGACGAGATTCTTACACAAATATTTTATCAAACTCTCTTTTAATATGACCTACACACAGTTTCTTTTCCTAGAGAAGGAAAATATTTTTTTCAACTAAATTGTGATATTTCTGTTGGCGGTTTTTATTTTTTTTAATTCTTTGCAATGTATCATCATAACCTGGACAAGGACATAGTTGTGGGGAAACGGGAACCTTTCTAATAGCATTTACATTTGGTGTTTAACTTGCATGTAGCAGAAAAAAAATCAAATTCTTTGTCAGGTTTTCAAATCCCTAAAGTGCTGAATGGTCTATTTCTACAAAAATAAATACACGAAATGAATTTGTGTGACTTGTAGTTTAAAAATGTTCTTGCATTCCTTTGTTAACAATTGTAATAATACCACTTTCTCAAGTTTCAGTGTTTTTTAAGTAGTACAACGGACTATCATGGTTTGGCATGAACTGCTAAGTTAAGTATTGCTGGCTTGCACATTCCTGTTGGTTATATTGTAATCTTTACCTCCATTGGAAAATATGTCCTATTTTGAGTACTTATTTCAGGCTCTTGGCTTTATGCCTGTCAAACAATGAAATATGCTACTTTTCTTTAATTTCAGACCTCTGTGTTGAAGAACTAATAGCTTTTTTTTAGCTTTTTTTTTACAGTAATATCCCTTACCGTGAAGACTCAGTAGTGACTTACATGAACTTTAAGCATAAGCACTACTATACCTACACGTGAGTTGGAGTTCAGATGGCTTATGAATTGCGTGTACTTCTTGTAGCTGAAGGAATGAGTACTTGATTTAAGAATTTCTCCTTTAAGATGCTACCTGTTAATCAATGGTAGTTTAAAAATAATTTTGACTTAAGCAACTAGAAACATTCCTTGAACATATCTGCAGTTTTTGTTCGGTATTGATTTTTGGTTTATGACGGGGCTTTCTTGTCTCTGGTTCAGATCACTATGACTGTATTGCATGGGGCAATGTAACTCTTCATGTTTCGGTAACTTTTATAGCTGATTAATGTAAAGATGTCTACAGCGATATCCTCTTTACTGGAATAGGAATAAATGATTTTCCAAAAAATGATTTCCTGTTCAAGGTTCACTGATCTTGTGAGGGAACGCTCATGTGTGATAGCAGCGCTCTGCCAGGTCGCTGTGTCTGTGGAGCTATTGGAGTAACTGTGATCCTCATAGAAAACATGGGGCTGTATCCTTTCTGCTGTTATCTCTTGTCATCGCTCTAGCTAATAGAGGCTGAAGAATCAGGGTATTCAACAAGTTCTCACATTTGTACGTAAAAGTGTAGTTTTTTGATACTGGGGGGAAAAACTCTTTGGCTATTCAAGAAAAGATGCATGTGATGGATACGGAGTTGAAAACAAAAGCAGAGATAATGTTAGGTGTCTGAATAGGTAAGTCACTTGCCTAGTAGCATAACTACGTTTAATTTTTCTGCTGCAAACCAGATTTCATGAGGAGAGGTTGGTGGGCATGTAGCAACACTGGTCTGTCCTAGTCGTTATCCTGGCTGTGTATCTCTAGTGTAATAGAAACCAGGACACAGAAGTCGGGAAGGCACATAAGAGGCACTGTGTGCCTACAGGACAGCTGCAGGAGAAGGGCTTGTACATTTTCTGGGAGATCCACATGAGCGGGTACCTCCCTGAAGTGCCTGATGCTAATGCAGGGAGCATGGATGGTGGAATTGGAGGTCTCTGTTTTGGAGAGTAAAGGAATCAAAGGGTTCTTAACTACAAAGCTTAACGTTAATTTTACGTTTTCAGTTGTTGAGTTAAAATATTAAATCTATTATCAGACTAATAAATATTATGCTCCAATATTACAATGTTATGTATTGAATAAGACTATAGATACACATTTGTTAGGTAAAGGCTTGATCAGACACCAGTATTAGAAATGGCTCTTTGCATCCTGGAATGTACTCCGGGCTTGATAAAATAGTGACTGAGTATACGGGTCAGTTTGCCTTCCCCAGGGCAGCAAAAAACATCTGCTGGGGAAAAATGACCTGTACATCCCACTTGAAAAAGTCCTGACAGGATTTAGATTTTTTTTTTAAACTTCAGATATCGTATGCCTGTAGATGCTTTTTAGTGTCATGTCAGTGAAACAAAATACTGACAGAGCAGTCAAAAGTTATTTAGGTTGCCTTTGCATCTTTTAACTGTGGTTCTCTTGAACAGGTAAAAAATTATAATACTTCCTAAATCTTTATTCTTAACGGCTGGAGCTTAAACTGAGGCATCAGGGTTCGCTTAAGGAACTGGATAAACCAGCTGGGGGTTCAGTGGCGGAGCAGTGGGAGGTGACTGCGGGCTGGAGTGGCCTCGCCAGTGGTGTGGTTCATGGACCCCATGCTGTGCTTTACACTGTGTCCTGCTGATCTTACTGATGGCAAGTTGTGAAAACAGGTCTTCATAATGCAGCCTGGAGTGGGGCACAGTTGTGTTATCTCTATTGCTTGAGTTCTGTTGTATAAACTGCAGAAAAACTTGTTGCTCAGTGTACCCTTCCTGGGAGTCTATTCCTTGCACATGTGAGAGAGAAGGAATGAGAGAACTGGTTCTTTACCTTTCTTTTCTTTCAAGGGTAAGGGGTTTTAAGAACTGTTTATGGAAGTATCACTTGTGATGAGAAAGACGGACAATAATAGATGTTGCATTTAAAAGGCATGAGGTTTCCAGTCCTGCCTGCCTCCCAAATGGCCAGCTGCCAGCAGCTGCGGCTTGTGAATTTGGCGTCTTGGCATCAACAGTTTTATAAGTGCTGTGGAATAAAGCTTCTGTTTTTAATGGTTAGGGGTTTTTTAGTGTTATCCATGTTGGTGTTCCCTAGAACTTTAGAGACCAGATTTTGACCCATTTTATTAGAGGCTAAGGACTATTGGAGCCCAGTGTGGTCACTCGGAGGTCACTTGCCAGGGCATAGACCATCTGCAAGCAGCTGAAGATTTTTTGAAGCCGTAGTTAGCAGCTGATAAGTGATACGCATGTACGTAGTTAAATGTTTTAGCTGTTACGCCTCCGCTGGAGAGGTGCAGATGCAGCCCGATCAAAACGTCACCGGACTAGAAGCAGTATCCTTGACTGATCTGCCTTAAGACCTCGATTAAATTGCTTTTCTTTCCCCAGTCTGATCTGATGGTTGAGCCCTTTTGCAGAGGCAGGAGCTGGTCTGCGCAGTTCCAGCCCCAAAATGGCCCCAAATTCCCCATTCCCATGCAACTCCAGTGCTTGCCTGGGGTGTCAAGGTTGCCATAAACCTTGTGAAAAATACTTCTTGCAGAGAAAACTTGATAAACTTGTATGGAGAAGCTTTCTGTCAAATATTAAGCAAAAAGTGACTCTTCATTCCTCTTTTAGCTTTTTGCCTGTTGGAGCATGTGAAGTGTGAGCGGTTCCATCTTCCATTTGCCGAACTTCTGTGCGGGCCAGGCCTGGGAGGCTTTGCGGGGTCTCGGTTCCATTTTCTGCTAAAGCTATGTGATATGAATCAGGTGAAGATTGTTTTTGAGGAAAAATAAGCAGTAATCTTTGTGCTTGTATGGTTATTGTGAGGCTTGAGGTTTGTAGATACCACAGAATTTCTTTGTAATACTGTGGCTTTTATAGGCACTTTTTTATCCTGTCCCACAGAAAGGATTTAATAATTTAGGTGGTTGGTTTATTGTTGTGGTGGTGGGGTTTTTTTGTTGTTTTGTTTGTTTGTTTTTTTGACCTGTCCAACCTTTTGTTTAAGAAACTATGGGATGGTCACTTTTTACGTCTCTCAATTCTTCTGTAAAGCTTTTTACCTTGCAAAGGTAACTTCTATTTGTAGGAGTCACAATGCCACAGGATGTTTTTGCTCTAGATGCTGGAATATTACAGAGCTTTTGAAAGTAAAGATTACAAATAAAAATGAATGCCAAGGAAAATAAAAAGGAGGCCTTGTTCTAGTTCATTCAAGTGAAATAAATATATAATATATAAAAAAAGGTTGGGCTGTGTTATTTCTCACTTGGTACAACATATCTGTAAAAGCTAGATTCATTGCTTGTACTAGCAATGAGATGACTGGCAAAACAAAACCGAAATATCATTCTGCTGCTTATGGAACAGATCGGATTATGGTGTTTGTCAGGTTAAACTTCCCTCTTGGAAAGGAATTATGCTGTATTTCCTTGTGAGGAAAACTTGTAACATTTTCAGAGGGAAATTTAGCTAATCAGTTTGTAGTATAAAGCTGCAATATTAATAGATAACTGGAGGTAGAAAGTGTTGATACTAATGATTTCTCCTAGTTTTAAAAAAGGTGCTGTTTCAGTCCTTTTGAACTTATGATATACACACATTATTGTTAATGTAGTATGTGCATGCACAAACCTTCTGTTGTATGATCTAACTGTGCTATTAGTATCTCCCTATATAATTTTTTAAAATTTTTAATTGCATTGATATTCTAAAGTTTCATGGTGAGGTTACCAGATATTCCGTGGTTTTATACATGTTTTCACCACTTCCTTTTTTCTTTATAAAATATTTTTTTATCCTACTTACAGGTGATGGTACTTTTTTTCCATTTTAAGCAAAGTCTGGGTTTTGGAATCTGTATTACCACTCTGAATTAGTGGTTTAAACTAACCTTTAAATTTGCCTTTTTCCCTATTGCCAATAACTCTGTGAATGGAGGACTTTGATTATGTCTATTTTCATTGGCTCTGTTCTGTTCAGACTGTGCCTGCAATGAATTTATGGCAGTTGAATATACGAGATTTGTAACTTAAGACGAAGCATCTTGAGAAATGTAAAAAGCAAAATCTGTAATTCCAAAATAAATATTAGGTCAATTAAGTGATGCATTTTTAATGTTATGGAAAGCTTTAGCAGATTGATGTCTTCTGAAGATATTCCCCATGACCTTTATGGTAAGATAATTGAATGGCTTGTGGGAATGTAAACTGGGATCTGGTGAACTGTTTGCAGTGTAATTAAGCCAGAAACGATGTTGTGTTGTAAGGTAGTTCCTGTGCAGAAGATGATACTGTGCTACAAAACCCATGATGAGTGACAGATTAATCACTTCAAGGAAAAAAAGGCGTTTAAAATTGTATCTCTGTGTCTGTAATACATATATTTAAATAACGAATATGTATTTGTATGTAATTCAAATGAAGGATACATATGTATGTTATCCTTACGTGACATGGAAATACTTTGTTTCATCGTGATCCACATCAAATAATATAAGACTTGGTCATGCATGTTCTGAATGTGTAAGTGCATCCGTGGGTGAGAAGTGTATAGAAGGTGACATACTGGATTTCTTTAGATGGCCTTTGTTTACATGCAGTTAAAGCAGTTAAAATAGTATTGAATTAAATACTCTGGATATGGAATTCATTTTTTTTTATATAGTGGAAGAAGAATCTTAGTACATTTTTTAAAATAAAACAAGCATAAGTGCTGTTTTTCCTTAGTGAATTTACTTCTAGAGTGGATAAGAGACAATCTGTTTCTAATCTGTTCCATGTGCAGAGACAGTGAATAAATTTGATCAAATCTTTAGTCCTTTATAAGGAATTCCTTTTTGAAATACTAACATATCCTGCAGAATTTTCTTTCCTCCCTCTGCGTGGAAGACATTACCGTCACTAGAGTCCAGAATACGTGGATTCTCAATATGTGTGAGATTTTTTTAATGCACTGAACAATTGAACATATAAGGATGTTTTCTGGGTTGCTTAGGAGCAGTCAGGTTTTTTACTTTAAGTGGCCTTCGGTGACATATTTAGATTGTTCAGAGATTTGGCAGAAATAAAGTCGTCATTCCAGTGTTTGAAGCATGAGGGATCACTTATGCTGTGAGAAAAGTAGGGTCGGCTTATTGTAAAGTTTTGTTTATATTGAAACGTTTGCAAAACTTTATATTGAAACGTTTGCAAAACTTTATATTGAAACGTTTGCAAAACTTTATATTGAAACGTTTGCAAAACTTTATATTGAAACGTTTGCAAAACTTTATATTGAAACGTTTGCAAAACTTTATATTGAAACGTTTGCAAAACTTTATATTGAAACGTTTGCAAAACTTTATATTGAAACGTTTGCAAAACTTTATATTGAAACGTTTGCAAAACTTTATATTCTGTGTTCTTGTAAATGTTTGGGAGCAGTGAGTGCTAGAAGAGTACTCTGTTGGATGTTCAGTATTGTTTTAGGTGACTTAACCACCTGAAGGATGCTAACTTTGGTTACAGATCAATTGTACTTTTTTTAAAAAAACTGGTATCTGTATCTAGTTGGAAGTGTATTTCTGTATTTATATGTAGAGTTGAGTATTGTTAGTGGTGTTTTGAGTTCAGAATGTAGTTCAGGCCAACTAAAATGTAAAATTTACATATACTTTTTTTCCTTATGATATATCAATTGCATATTTACAAGAATATTTTAATAGGGAAGGATTGACACGGCTGCCTGGGCAGGTTGGCCAGACCAGAGCTGTAGTAGGAGGGAGTAAAGGCCAAGTTTTTCACACAGACGGGAAAGATATTTTTTTTTTTAAGTGGGAAATCTTGGGACCTGAAAGGCGAACGGAGACGTGACTAAGAGGATTATAGAAGTGCAGCAGCTCTGGACGTGCACATGGAATATCTCCCCGTGCTTGGCCAGACGTGCTGCTGCGAGAGGAGCTGCTCCTGGTGCTTCTGTTCAGCTTCTCATCCCCTCCCTTTGTGTTCTGTGAGAGGAGAGGAGGAGAAACCGCTCACCAGCTCTGGTCCTCTCCCTCCAGCAGTGCAATGAATCAAGGCTGACTGGAGCACATTCGGTGTGTTTGCAGCTGGTGCACAGACTTGGGGCTGTTGCCGCTTTGTGTGAGTGAGAGCAGGCACGGGGAGCTGGAAACCTGCGGGGGCCCAGGGAATATTCAGCTTCTTCCCTCCTCTTCTAACCTGCCCTTTCGGAGGGAGCAGAGCTTTGCTGAACGCTCGTATTTTACTGTAGGCTGTGGTGTAAACACTTTGTTACCTACCCAGACTTGCCCTCTTTCCATGTGGTGTGTGAGTGGGGAGATGTGGTGCATATGTCAGAGCTACTTCCATGGATGAGATCTGCTTTGCTGGAATGGAGGCACTGGTAAGACAGTGAGGACGAGTGCATTTGCTGTTTGCAGTGGTAAAGCAAATTCACATGCCTCAGTGCATGTTGACTTCCATATTAAGGATTTAAACTGAAGGACCACCATGTAGAGCAGCGGGTTGTACGTCAGTCATCATTGGTTTGCATCATTCTACTCCAAAGAGAGAAGCAGCAACCATAAAATAAATTTTGTAATCTTCTAGATAACACTAGAGATGTTATGATTATTGCTTTGAGTACAGCTGAGTATTCTCTTTGTAAGGTATTGGTATTGTTCTGTTTTGCTGATCATCTTAATATCTTGCAAATTATTTAAAAATAATTTAGATACTATATGTATCTTTAAGGTAGATCAATCTTACCCAGTAGTGTGATGGTAATGGTAAACTTACAGACAGAGCTTCTTGTTCTGAAGCACTTTAAAGTCCCTAGTATTTAGCACTATGTTGTAGTTTATCCTTTGTTACATCATTTTAATAATCAAAGGAGTAAGAATTCATTCTTGACAATGTCCAAGTAATTTTATACCCTGCAAAGGAGTTTAACATTAGCGAAAGTTAAAACATTATAGTCTCTGCTAATTATAGGAGTTATTAATACAAGAATAACAGTGAAAGATTTTTCTATTCTAACTGATGTAGTCATCTCAAACATTCTGGTTTTTGGGCTGTACCTCTTTAGTCCAGGTTCAGAAATGCAGAGGCTGTTTTATCTTTTTAAGTAGTTAATGAGTTAAACTTTGTTGAATTTGAAGGGATAGTATTTCAACATTTTTGAGGACAAAAGAAGAGATAAAGATGCTTGTTTAGGAGGCAGAGACCTTTTTAGGCAAGTTACTATGTAATTTCTAATTCAGGTTTGTGTGATTTGTTTTGTTTTGGGGTGGTTTATTTTGGTTGTTTGTTTTGTTGTGTGGTTTGTTGTTTTCTTTTTTTTTCATATGCTCTACTGACTCCAGTACTTTGTCTGTAAATGGCAGTTATTGCCCCAGATGGACACCAGGTCCAAGCCAGTATGTCACCAGCTGCTTTTGCTCAAATACAGCCTGTTTAGTGACTTTCTGGCAGGAACTAGTTAATTACTGCACAGTAGAGGTTGGCAGCTGCCTGAGCATCCACACAGGGCTTGGTGCTTGAGCTTGCTCCTTGGTGCTGTTTCTCTAGCAATGTAAGAATAGTTTTCTTTTCTGGAGAAACGTCTCTAATCTGTGATCAAGTGGGCTCATGCTGGCACAGTTAGAGCTGGTGAATGTTTTGCTGTGACGGCTTAGGCAACAGAAACCAATTTGTCTTATTCTAAAACAAAATGTTTCTTCTGACACCTTAAATCTGGTGATTATTTTTCAGCAAGTTACAGAAGAGATTTGTATCAATTTCTACAAATCAGTTTTGCCAAGATTGTGGGTTCGTAGTAGCCGAACTGTCTCATGATTTCAGGGTAGCAACGTAGAGCTAAAGAGTATTTTATGGTTAAAGTCAGTTGAGCTGTAACAGGAAACCTGACTTTAACCAAAATCAAAATAAAAGAAAAAATGCAAACAGGAAATGTTGCTTTTTTTGGCAGTTCTTAATAATGTTATAATAAAGGCTTATGAACTCTAGAAATGGAATAGACCATCCAAGCTTTCACCACTGTGAGTTCTAATTTTATTTAATTATGCACAATTGAGATTTGCAGAGACTTTCAGAATCTTGTGAGCTTTTTGATTTTTATACTGGCCATTGCAATGTTATTTCCTCTATGTCAAGACAGCTTTGGGAGCTTTGCCATGTCTATGGAAAAAGAGTAATTTATAAACTCACATGCTTTTCCTTGCAGAACAATCTACTAGTTTCCATACAACTTAATTAGTCCTAATTATGTGCAATGCCTCATTGCTTTTAGTAATGTACCAAAAAAAAACCAGTAGCCAAATTGTAGTTTAAAGGGACAGCTGAAATAGTTGAAGCAGCACTGGTAAAAACAGCATGAAGGAAGAAGCTTAAAAGCATAAATTAAATGATAAAGTCATTTGCACAGTAGAAAACACAGAGCTGTGAAGTTTATCTCAAGAAAAGGCAGTAGAAATTATTCTTCAGAAATAATGGAAGTGCATGAAGTGCATTGGAGCTACCTCTGATGCATTGTGCTATTGCATGCAGTTGGTGGTGACACTTGTAATATCTTGAACCCAAGGATAAGCTGTACTCATGGTAAGTATTGTCTTTAGAATGTGGCCAAATAAATAAAGTGTGTTCATTTTTTGTTGTTGTTGTTAGAATACTTGGATTTCAGTGTTAGGAGATGGTATTCTGAATCTTGGGTTTGCGTTTCTGTATGTGGACTTGAGGTTGTGTTTTTTTTTTTTCAACTGTACAAACAGACTTGATATAAAATCACTTGGAGTCTCCGCTAACTGCAAAACTGGGAAAATTCCTATGGATTAATTGCAACTCTAGGAAGATCTAGTTAAATAAAGTCAATAGTAGGGAGGCTTTGCTTGATACTTTCCATTTGTGGGTAGGGCTGTGTTTGTCATTTTTCTGGAGTAGGCATAATGTGGTTGTATGCTTTGTATTCCAAGTGGACACTTTCACTTTAGGGAGGATTTTCCTGAGTTTAAAATGCTCCTTTTCTCTGGTGTCCATTGCCTCTGCAGTGTGACAGCAGAGCTGAGCAGCTGCTCCGCTGCTGGAGTTCTCTCAGCAGACACTTATCCCTTCTCAACGCCTTTGTGATTTAAGATTACAGATGAGGGCTTCTTCAAGATTTCAAGAGCTAGTTCTTATGCAAATACCTCATATCTGCAAGTAGAAGTTTCCAGTAGGATACATTTGCAAGAAAACTCTACCAATATAACTTACAGTATTATTAACCTTCTTCATCTTCAAGCACAGTCTTCTACAGCCTTGAGGTACGGTTTACTCTGCTTAAAGGCTCATGAAACATGAACTTTCCAAACATTCAACTGAGGAACTAGAGCAGCAAGTCCTAAATTTTCCCTTTCTGGTTAGTTTTAAAGCTAATCCATTTTAACTGCACAAAGAATGTTCTTTTTCTGTTGGCTGGCTTGCACCGCACGAAGCTATAGTTCACGTTGTGGAACATCTTGAAGTCTATATTATTGTAATGGAAGAGGAATGCTAGGAATCTTTTGTGGACAGTTTATTTTTTGCCGCAAAGCTTTCTGTATCCTTGCTTTGGATGGCAAAGAGTAAAGAACTGTAATTGCTTGTTTAATTTTTTGTTCCTTACTAGTAGGCATTTTCTGATGCAAGGACTCCATGATCTATACTGTCCTTCCTTAGGAGAGGAGAAACAAACCAAACCAACCAACCAGCCAAACAAACAAAACCAAAAAATCCCACCAGAAACAAACTGTAGGTTGGCAATTTGTAGGCAAGATACTTGTCCTTAAATTTCCCATTTTCAGCTTTTTTTTTTCCCCCTCTTCTGGGTGATTTATTGGCAATATTCGGCACTACTCTAGGCTTAGCATAGTTCTTGCAAACCTGTGAACATACTGACATGACTTTCTCTGTCCTGAGTCACTGTGGAAAAGAAGGGTAAAATAAACGCTAAGGGGTCAATATGTTGAGAAGAACACATAATTTAAGAGGGTGGTCAGTGTAGTTTTGTTTTTTCTTCAATTTCAAGAGGAAAAAATATTAGAGTGTAAATTTAACTTGCAGGAATTCCCAAAAGTGTAAATCAGACCCAATGTGTGAAAGGCTTGTTTTATGATGATTTGATAAAACCTTGAGAAAGTAATGGACACTTAAAAGTTTCAGATTTTTCTGTGATTGTGATACTTGTCTGTATGCATTGGAACTTGGTGTTGAAAAATCATGCCACTTAAAATAGTCATCAGAAAGAAAGTAAGAATGATTATATTGTGTCTTTTGGGTAAACAGTATACTTTTTAATAGGGATTTTATATTCCTGTTAGTCATTGTTCATCATTTTTTGTATGACTTTGTTAACACAGACTTTGAAGAATGAAGACCTAAAGCACTACTTTTCAGTATTTGTTAATTGGCTCTGATTAGGAGCTAGAGCAAGGCATTGTTTCTTTTTTTATTAATTAACTACTCACTGGTGTTTAGGGAGACAGTAGCCAAATAGAAGCATGCAAGGAGTAGCGACCAGTCTATATTCCAGGGCCGTGGTTGTTTTTCACTGAAATACAAAACTGATGTCCCCTTGGCTGCCAAGTGGCAAAGGCGTCCTTGTATTTAGTAAAACAGAGTCCAGTAAAACTGGGTACTTGAGGTTTTGCCTATTGTATATTCTGTTGAACCTAAAGTGCTGATATTGTTCCTTTTTGGCTGAAGATGCTGCTGATGGCTATTGCAAACAAGCACATAGTCATTTTTTTAATTGGTGGGTAACTTGTGTCCTTCACAGAAACCTGACCCCAGTACATGCTTATGTCTGGGAATGCTGACTTTGAGTTACTTTACCCTGCTCTCAAGTACGCTGTATTTCTTTAGGAAGGTTTGTAGTTCAGAGACCCTGTCCTGTTTGAAACAAACCTCTTGTTGAATTAGAAATTATGCATTCATACAGTGTTCTTGTTTTTCCAAATATCAACTACAGATATGATTATTGTAAATTAAAATAATTTATTTGTATAATTGATTTAGAATAATTTATGTGTATGTGCTCACGTGTTTTACGTTGTATAAATCAAATACAGTTAGGTACATCTCAGGAGTAAATGTGGCTCCATAAATAAAGGAGTCCTTTTTCTCGTATTATGTATCTTTATAATTCCTAGTGAGAATTACGCTCAAGAACACTCTCTTTTAGTGTTCCTCAGTTATAGGTGTTTGTTGTGCTTCTTATAAAAAGACTTTTAGATAATGTTTCCTTTTGCTAGATTTACTTGATATTTAAGTCGATGTTTTAGGCTAGTTATTTCTTGACCTATTTTAAAATAACTTTATTAATATTTATGTACCTGTTAAACAAAAGCATGCTTTCCAGTAGTTAGCAGTCTTAATGTTATCTGCTGCCATAGCAATCTAATCTTTACATGTTTTTGCACAGCACTTTGTTAATATTTTTTTATCCAGCCACTGGCCATGGTTTGGGTTTTATGCACTATCAAGTCCTGAGAGTGACATTGTGCTCCTTAATTATAAAATATATCTTAAAAATCATAAGGCTTTTGTACTGTGTCAGCTCAGGTTCAACAGTTAGATCTGGATGTGTCTGTTCTATTACAGTTAATTATGGCAACTACAAACACCACAAGTTGTCAGGTAACAGGGCAAATAAGGTTTTAAAGTAGACTCGATTTTTCTCATTGGTTCACCAACATTCCTTCCGAATTAGTGATATTTCCATGTCACTTAGAAAGCGAGTGTTTTGGCAAAAGCTTTATGCAGGCATGAAACACATGAATGATGTTTATAAAAACTAGATGTTTTTCAAGTAGAACATGTTGAGAGATGTTACACAATGTTTCGTCCATAGTGCTTTATATTGATAGGTGGTAATGTTATTTTGCCTTTAGTGTTTAAGAATTATGATTTTTGTGTTTGTCATCCCACTACTTAAAATCTGCTCAAATTTAAGAGCTGTAAGCCTTATCAGTTGTTATGCAGTATACTGTAGGCTGTCTTTGAGTATTTTATTTGAGGAGCAGGCTGGTATGCCACCTGAGTGGAGGCACTTATCACTGTACTTGGGACTCTGTGAGCTTTTTGCTTTAGTACTGAATATGCATAGAAAAGAAAATGTAAATATAGACTTTAAGGGCACTGCTTTGCTGGTAAATGTCATGCAGGGATATGCTAAATGCTTGCTTACCATCGCTTCATCATTAATTGAGATGTGCCTTGTGCTGATCAGCAAGCACTTAATGGTAGTTCAAAATATTAAGTCACGTTCGGGTCATTTATAAATGTGCATTGTGATATATTAACATCTTCCGCTACAGATTAGGTTTTGGTTAACTTTCTTATTTCTCCTGTGTACAAGTTGTTATTACTGTACGCACTGAAAAAGGATACTTCACATAACACAGAAGAAAGAATACTCACATGAGCTTTTATTGAAAAGATCGGAATTGAATAATACTGAACAGAAATGGTGAAAAATTATTCCTGAAAGTTACATTTCAAAATTGCATTGTATTAAGTCAGCTGCGCTAATATCTTGTTACTTAATAGTATTTTTGCAGACAAAAATACTATTATTTCTTCAGCTAAAGCTCCCACACAGAAACTGGAGGCAGAAGTAGGCTAAATATTAGTTCCTTACTCTTTATAGTTTGTTTTTCTAGATTTTGGCAGAAATCGCACATTCTTTGTTTTAATTTTTCACTTCCCCACACTTGACATTTTATATCCTTTAAGTTTGCAAGTTTATTTCCAGTTGATTTTGCATAAACTTAAAGGGGTTTGGTATTCTATCAGCTCTTCTAAGCAGGACTTTAAGTCTTAAAAGTGGGAAAGAGGAACTTTAATTCCAGAAATACTCAAGGTTACTAGATAAGTGTGTTGCGTAACTCAGAATTATAGTTGTCTAACCACAAAACAATGCTTTCTTGTTTACTTGTGGTCATTAATTTAGCCTAAGCATTTCCTGCTCTGTATCACAAGGTTGTGCAAATGGAGTTTTGTAGAATTTCTCTGGCTTATATGTTTCTTTTAAACAACAGTTTTAGACATAGCTTTGTGTCCATAAAAATACAAATTATCTGGTGAGAGCTAGATACTTTTCTTCGAGATCATACACTGTAGGCAATGATTTACTTGCATGTAAAAATAGAGGAGTCTTATGATTTGAGTAATGTGTTTTGGGCCTGTTTGTGTAGGCAACGTAACTTCAAAACAACTCTCCGCTTCCTGGCTGTTTCTTGAATGCCTTGCCCAGGTTAGTGAAGTTTGTGGGCTGGTGAACCTTTTATTCAAAGGCTGGCTTTCAAATCTTGTAGTGATGCTTATTTAGAAGTAGCATGATGCCCGTAGTGATTTTGTGATACTTGCTTTGACTGCTCAGGCCTATTAGAGGTTTCAGGCCTGTACAGGATTGCTTCCTGAATACTGGAAAGTGCAAATGAAGATTTGTCACATCTCACCAGTGTAGCAGTTCAAAGGTGTTGCCAGGACTTAGAAAGTCTCTTGGGCAATGGCAGGACCTTGCCTCTGCGGGGTGGAAATCACCAGGAATCTTATGTTAATAGATCTGGCTTTCTAAAGACCCATCCGTTAAGAGGGTTGGGGTGGGGGGAGTTTTGTATTTCTGTACATCTCCAATAATTTGGAAACTAAGAAAAATTTACTTCAGCATGTTTGTATATATCAAAGCATGGCCCAAAAATACATGTGGGGTTTGGCTGAGCTATGAAGTTGGTGATAATCTTTATCCCTATAGTATGTTCATGGTTTTTTATGTGTTCAAGTACTGAAAAATCTGTATCCCTGACTAATTTTTGTCACCTTGAAATCAGCCTAAATTTGGGAGGAGTCTCTGTGTGAAGATGGTTAACAGCCTAGGTCAGTGCTTTATTTAAAGTGAATGGGGCATCTTAAGCTCCTCATCAGTTTTCCACCATCCATATGTAGTTTCAGTGATGTGTGCTTCCAGCATCTCTATTTAATTTCAAAACGAGCTTTGGGGTCTTTCTGAGAGACAAGTCTCAATAGCATTGAGTTATTTGAATAGATGTCTGTGTACATTCTGCAGAATAAGGTTTTGATTCATTGTGAGTCTTGAGGGGCTGTTTGTTTTTGTTGTATATGTTGGTTGGTTGGCTTGTTTGTTTTTTTACCTATGTCTGACTAATGGTCTCCTTAGTTTTTTCCCCAATGCAAAAGATTTATCTTCCCATCCTTCAGCTCTTCATTGACTGAAGAGAAAATATGTTGTAGTTTTTCTGTAATTATTGATGAAAAATTGACTAGAAGTTGTTGGTGAAAGACTGTATTTATCATTCACCTGAAGTTCACAAGGATTTGCTACCAATCTACAAACATTTTCATATAAGAAGATTTACTTTGAAAAACATGTTAGTAATAAAAAGAAACTCTACCAGTGTAAGTGCAAAATTCCTTGTGGAATTATCTTTTTGTCTAGAAGAAGGCTTTCTCCTGGTGCCAATTTAGAGCCATTTTTTTCGGTATGTATGTGTCTGCTACGTCTCAGGCCGGTACTGTTCACCTCTGCAGCACTGCCTCAGTGAAGAAGCAGGTGGGATTTCCCAAATGGATTAATTTTAACATAGGAGTTACAAATAATTGATTTAATTTATTTTTGTCTAATTATCTAAAATCAGAATGCTTTTGCTTGTCTCAAGCTGTCTTCTTTTTTGCTAAACAGTCCACAACGCTGAAGTACAAGCTATTAAGTTATGGGTAACAGCTCGTGCAGTCCATGTTTTCTAGTGTGGCCTGATTTGAGCCAGTGTGGATGCCGGGCTCGTGGCTCAGCTGTACCGCTGCAATGTGGCAATGCAGGCTTTTATCTTACTGTAAACTGTATTTAGAAATCGTAATTATACAGCATGACATTCTTTCTTCACTCTGTGTGTTTACATTTGTATGTTTTTATTTATATGCATACGCATAAACAGAATCACTTAATGCTTTGGCAGCTGCATATAGCAGTTGTGTTTTTTTAATATGGCATCTGTTCATAAGAACAAAATGATGAAAACGTGGACATAAAAACAGCTGTGAAAATAAAACTTTTTCACCTTTACCAGAGGGTCTAGACTTCTGTTGTGCTTTTATCTTCTTACCTAAACAATTACTTCATTTCCTTAGTTTCTTGAAAACAAAGATCTTGGTGTTGTGAGTAAACTTTAGTTTGGTGAAGTAACTTATATTGCTGGTTTTTGTGCTGATACATAATTTGGATTCCTTGTCTAGCTAATGTGTGGGAAAATAGGTGACAAATTAGTGCCCACTCTGTGGTGATACATAGGTCTAAATTTGATCTATGGGCAAGTTTCTCATTTCCCTACCTCTACCCTTTGGGGAGGAGATCGATCCCACTCTCTTCTTTATGCAGCTACTTTGCAATTTCTACGTTGTTGTTTGCTCTATATTTTGCCGTGCACAGAACTAATTGTATTTGTTCCCGAGTGAAACAGATTAACTTGTTGTATTCAAATGTTATCTAGATTATGGTGATGTCTAAGAGTAAGCCAAACTGGTACATTTTTTTTCTGTAATTAAAGCTGTTGAACAGTATGAGTTGAGATATACAATGCATCGCTGGAAGTTGGGTTACATGTTAAAGTGTGATTTTTATGTTCTGTGTTAAGATACGATGGTTTGTATTTTCTCCAGTTTTTAATTAACTGAAGACTTCAATGCCTTGCCCCAGTGCTTATGCATGTACTTATTTGCATCTCTTAGTATGTTATACTTCTTGACATTTTAAACTTTTTGTCCTTTATGATTTTATACTAGTTTATAGCCCAGTTATGCTTTCCATGAAGTAGTTAAGTGGGCTTACATTTTTCTGCATGTAAACTTAGACTTCTGTGTTTTTTTCATTCAGGAGGAGTAAAAAGATACGAAAAGGATTTGATTTAGTTTTATCGAATAATCGAAGCAACAGTTGATATCAAGTGGCCACTGCTTCAGTAAGAGTGTCAGTAGCGTAACACGTTATATATTTAATCTAGAATGACTCACAATCTTACACTGAACTGGAAATCAGCTATTCTTAATTTAACAGCCCTCTTCTAGAATTCCTCTGTAGTCACATACCTATAATTAGAATATACTAAAAATAAGACTGAATTGGATTTGATTAATGTTTGAAATATCAAAGACGACATTTTGTTTCTGTATGAAATGGAATTTTATAGACTCATAATGCATATTTGATAATTAATATAACTTATTTTCATGGTGCCATTTATGCATAGTAGAATAGGTACTGAACACTTGACCTCAGTACTAAATACTTCGGAAGGAGACTGGAGATGTGAAGCAAAAGGAATAAAAGTATCACTGAGTGGGATCTGGGAATTTACATCTGAGGTGATCCGTCTGTTTTCAAACTGATTAACACAAAGTAGACAAAGGCAGATATTCAATGGAATGCTCAGGTTAAGGGAAGAAAATCATGCAAAGCAGCCCAGAGGTGTGGATTTGTGAGTGTGATCTTTTCCACATGAAATATTACCAGTTGTGTAGATGCGTAGGAACTGGAACTTGGATGCCTAGGAAACGATTCATTAACATGTATCATTTAAAAACTCTGAGGCTTTTTTTTTTATGTCAATGAAAGAAATGAAAGTGTTTTTTGGAAAGAAAAAGGGAACTTTTTTGTGTTTTGTTCTCAAAATATTCCAATTGCATCTGGGAAGCTGGTGTGTGAGGTTGGTTGTTTTTTAGAAAACGAAGAGACCTCTTAGTTCCAAATAATGTTTTTTTTGTCCCACGTGTATTTGAGGAATCTCGCTCAGCATAATGGTTCCAGATATGCATGGTGTCTTGTTTCTGTTTGAAAAGGCTTTTTTTCCTTGTAGCTCAGTATGTAACCTGCATTTCAACAGACTTAAACTGGTTTCCTGTATAAAGCTTTGTCTTTGACTTAATCTTGGCTTCTCTCCTGTAACTCCACATCTGTGAATGACTCATAACAAGCAGGGCCATCAGAAAAATATTGTGTACATTTTTATCCAAATCTGTAGGGTTTTTGTCTTTAATTTTTTTTACAGCCTTGCTACATCCCTCGCTCCCATGTAATGAATCATACAGTATCTGTACACATACCTGACAAGAAGAGTGGTCGTGCATGGAGGGAAAGTTGAACGCTAAACAAATAGAAAGAATATCCCCGGCCATCAATCTGCTGAGAGCAGAGCTTTTGTATTTGGCAGTTATCCTCTGTCAGCCCCCGGGGCACTTCGGATATTATGATTTTCTTTCCCCCTGTAAACAGCAAGTTCTGTTAAGCGGATACTCTGGCCTGGGGCAGAGTTGGATCTGTGGGGCACTGGCAGTAAGGGAGGTTCTGCCTCCTGGGGATTTTTTTGAGCCCTCACAGGATCCAGTGAGCTGCATCCCCGCTGCAGAGCTTTTTAGACAAAATGCCAAGCGTTACACCTCTCACTTCTTACTCTTACATGAATGTTTTGACTCATTTCCAGATGCACAGGGGCAGATCAATCAGCTGCTCTGTCCTTTCTGGAGTGTTTATGGTGAGTTGGGCTGCAGGGAAGAGGGAAAATGCTGGAGCCTAGAAGATGGGTCCTTGTCTCCCATCTTCTCACTAAATTCCTTCCTAGGTGAACAACAGCCCCCAGATTCAGTGTGAGTTAAGTGCACGTCAGCTCATACACTAACAACAATAAGGGAGTCAGCTGAAGTAGGCGAGATGAAAGCCTGGCTGGAATGGCTTAACCCACCGCCTTGTTTTGATCTCTTCCCTCGTGTCAGGGAGTAAGCACATCGGAATGGACAAGTTGGTTGCTGGCATAAATAGCTTTTCATTGCTGTGATGAGAAATGTGTTACAACAGCAACGGGCCCTATGGGGTATGGGTGAGATTTTCCTACAGCTACCAGAGCTGCCCCTCTCCAGCTGTCTCCTCCAAAACTACCTCTCTTTGGGTTACGGGTTGTGGGAATTGATATTATTTAGGCTGTGTTTGATGTGGGAGAGCACTCTTGCTGACTTCACGGCTGGCCACTGGCTGCTTCTGTCCATTGTGCTTCTACAAAGGATTCGGAACAAATTAATACAATGTGAAAATTGTTTCTGGCCAGCCTGTCATTTTGACCACAGGTTCCCAAATTTCCTGAAAAACTGAGATGCAGAAGGGCTTGTTTGATGGAAGGGAGGCAATTAACTAACTCCTTGAATAAAGTAACAGAAGCTAAACCACCTCGTCTTTCCACGTCTCAGTAGAGGTGACATTTCTTGGGATAGGACTCCGCTTGGCATCTTTCTGGAGGGCAGCTTGGCCAAGGAGTGTAAGAAGCCTGAGGTTACAGATGCTTTATTCTTATATATTTAGGTAGCAAAAGTGTGTTATGGACATTGAAATGAATTATTCTCTTCCCTTTTTAGTACTGTATCCAATATATTATCAAAAAATGTTTTTCTCCAAACTGGGGGAAAAACACTAGGGTGAGCTACAGTGCACGAATGCACTTAATATAATGTTTTAATCAGTTTCTCTCATACTAATAGCCATGGATCTTAATAAAGCTGTCTCATTGAAACTGACAGTGTTGGATAGTTTCACTCTTTAAATTATCAGTAGCACAGATACCAATTCTTTCTGTCTTAAGCGAAACTAGAAATACATTGTTAAACTCAGCTACTAACAGCATTAACATGGCAAAAGGCTGACTTTATCCTTGATTAAAATGGAAGAAAAATGTTGCTTATAATTAAGAGATCTGATTATAGTAATCTAAGAATCTCTTGGTGAGAAATTATCAAAAGTTAGGTCTCTGTTCTTGAAAATAAACCTTTTCACAAAGCAAAGAAATCCTCAGTTTGCCCACATCAAGCATGTTCTCTAACTTTGTATAATATATCTGGAACTTTAATAGTGTTATTTAAGTCCTGGTGATAAAACAAGAAAAAAAAATTATAGTTATTAAAATTTAATTTATGAATGCTTACAGTAATGCACCAACTGTTCTTGTTTCAGAAAAATATCTAGTATCTTTTACAACCAGCAGCCCTCTAGTTGGGGTGTCCTGTCTTGAATTCTTTCTTCCTTTGAATTCTCATCTCCTTTCCTACAGCCTAACAGCTGCCTATACTTCTGCATGGATATTCTCATATAATTTTAATCTTTTACAATACAATTAAAGTGCTTACAAACTTGAACTTGAATCCTTCAATTAGCTTGAGACTCTTTGTGCTTTAAGGAAAATCTTAAATGAAGTTTTTCTTCTTGTTGTTGTTTTACAGTCTCTCTGCTTCCCCCAGGTGCAGGGCCATTGATTTAATCTTGAATTCAGAATGGTTTTTTGAAGAAAAGTGTAGCATAGTGTAGCATAGTGACTTCCAAAGAGACTTCTTACTCTTTGGTTTATCAGGTTATGGCTGAGCAACTGAGTATTCTAAGGCACAAGAGGCTTTGGTTTCAACCTAGATTTTGACAGTGAGAAATAGGAAGGTGAGAACAGGCTCCAGAAATGTGAGCGTCAAATTAGAAAGTTGGTAAAAGTTTGGATGGAGGAAGAGGAAGTTGAAAACTTGATCTAGAAACATCAACTGGGATTTCTACTATAGGAAACAGCAAAAGTCCTTGGATACATCAGAAGGCTCATGTAGGAGACTTCCAGGAACACTTTACCCAGTGTGCTAAACTACAGAGTACAAGAATGGACTTGCACATTGTTGGGATGGATGGCCAGTCATCGTTTTTGCTTTTTGGTCTCTTCCTGCTCCATGACTGCAGTTCTACCACAGCAATCCTAATCAAGTTGTGAAGGGGAAGGATTTGTTACTGGGATTTCCGTGTGTAAGGAAAGAGAAGCAAAGTAATAGAGCTCCAAACACCCCATCATCTCTAATAGTGAACAAGTGTTATTCTGAGGCAGCTAATAGAGTAGTTCTAATCAGGTAATACAGTGCTGACAGCTAATTAGTTTTCCTGGCTTTATTCTTCAGAGCAGCTGGCGGGAAGCAAAGCATTCGTTTCACTGTCTCAATCAAAATCCTGAATCTTGTGCCACGCACTCGACTGCTCCACGCCACGTAAGGCTGCGTTCTGTGGTTGTGCGGATAAGCCAGACCCGTGTGTGCTGTTCAAATGAGAGATTTCTGATGAGGAAAAAGGGGCTCCCAAAGCAACCCCAGCTTCACAGCCTGCTTTCAAGCTGTGACTTGGCCATAAAAATAAATAAATAAACAGACTTTCTCTGTGCAGAGACTTGGCAGACAGCTTTTTCCCTAGAGATAAATCTGTTTTTCAGAATTGGAAAAATCTGTTAGATATCTAAAATTTACAGTTACTATGTATTAGATTATTCGTTCTGGATAGACTTTTATAGTTACGCAACTCTGAAAATATTGATGTAACATCTTGGTTCCTAAGCTGAGAACAGTGAGAAAAAGGGAAAGCTTTTTTTGTTTGGACGTCAACAAATTCAATTTAAGATTTATTTTTTTTTTTCTTTAAGAATGTATGCTCTATCTTTTCCTAAAGGCAGATTTTCAGCAATTTGGCTTCACTCTGTGGCCATTGGAATGGAATTCTTTATCTTGGCTTGACATAAGCCAGCTTTTGGAATATGTATGGGTTAGTGTCTGACTTTGCACAGGAAAACAATTTTTTTTGTCAGGTGGTTTCTGGTTCAATGAAAAAAGTTTAGTTGGATGGTGGCGTTTTTGTATATGATAACCAGCTTGGTGACTTCTGAAAAATAGCTCAGCCTTTCAATATGNNNNACAGCCTGCTTTCAAGCTGTGACTTGGCCATAAAAATAAATAAATAAACAGACTTTCTCTGTGCAGAGACTTGGCAGACAGCTTTTTCCCTAGAGATAAATCTGTTTTTCAGAATTGGAAAAATCTGTTAGATATCTAAAATTTACAGTTGCTATGTATTAGATTATTCGTTCTGGATAGACTTTTATAGTTACGCAACTCTGAAAATATTGATGTAGAGGGGGAATTGACAAGGCAAGTAGCCTTCAGGGTAACTCAATTATTTTTTTCTTTTTTAATTTTTTCCCCTAATGCTATTAGTTGCCAAATCCGTGGAGTCCTTATGGAAACTAGAAGCAAATTTCTAGGAATATTTGTCCAAAATCAATGTATTTGTCTTTAGAGTGTATGTTTTTTTCCTTGACGATGGATGCGGCAGTGGTA
The DNA here is from genome assembly GCA_013399365.1 of Pampusana beccarii. NCBI lineage: Eukaryota > Metazoa > Chordata > Aves > Columbiformes > Columbidae > Pampusana > Pampusana beccarii. Next base: position 262,906 of record VWYH01000398.1, read on the forward strand.
GAAGTAAGCATAGTTTATTTTAAGCTTTGCCTTTTTCTCTGCATTGTTGTTATCTTTATTCATCACCAATGATGGATGGATGAAATTTTATAGGATGCGTAGGATGGTTTTAATTCTTTGCCAACAGTCTTAATTTTAATATAGTGTGTAGGGGAAGAAAGGTTATTGGAAAGTACGTATTCTAAGAAGTTAAAATGCCCATATAGTCTTCATGATTCTGTATCTGAGCATAAATGTGGTCTTAAGGGGAGAACAGAGAGCATGAACATCTTACCCGGCTGTGTTTCCATGTGCATTCAGATGACATGGGCCTTGGTCCAAGAAACCCCATCCAGCCAGCAAGTGGTCCAGCCAGAGGCCATAGATGCTGGACTTCCAGGGGCTCATGGACATGGGATTTCACCATCGGGGTACAAGTATCCCATGCTCAGTCTGCTTTTTTCCCAGCACAACTTGTGTATGTCAGAAGTTACAGCACATCTGGCCTCTTCATGGATGGCTTAGTAGCTTGTGGACCAAGTTCCTCCTAACAGAAGGAGATACAGTGGAACCCACCCAAAAATGTCCAGATATTTAAGTCTATTTATTGTCATTTACTGAGCTTGCTCAAATTCTTCCAATTCTTCCTTGGCTGCTCTACCAGAGGAAATATGCTCCCATATAAACTTCTAAAATTTGTATCACACATATCTTTTTGTTTGCAGTTTTAATTTTTCCCCCCAACTTCTTAATAAAGGGGTGACACTCTTATTGTCACCTTCACTCCAGGAGTCCTTTTGTCACAGAATATGTAGACGCTGAGTAATTTTTTTAACATCCCAGGTATCATGTAGGTCCTGACTTGACAAATTTGTCAATGAGGTAGATGGACAGGTATATTTTTGCTAGTTTTCTTGGTTGTTGAGTGTGCCAATAACTTCTGGAGTATTTTGGGTTTTGTCTCCCTTCACCCACCTCCTTTTCTGATACCCCCAGTTGAATTTTTTGCTTTACTCTAACCTGCATGTGCTGAGCATCTTCAAAACCTAAAGGCTGCTATGTGTGAACTTAAGGAACTTTAAATGCCTGATTTTTCATTCATTGACTCTGGAAAACTTGGTCATATTTATGGAGACCCTAAAATACTGAGACTGATGATAGGTTTTACAGGTTACTTCATGAAATTGATTATAATAAAGAATAAAGTGAGAAGAATATGTAATGTTACTGAAAAGCAGATTGAACAGTTGTATTCCAGATTGTTTAATATGCAGATTTCTTGTTTGTTTAGATCTAGTTACTTTTCTTGCCAGACCCTTTAATTTCGGCTGAGTTGTCTCTCTAACATCTTGGTTCCTAAGCTGAGAACAGTGAGAAAAAGGGAAAGCTTTTTTTGTTTGGATGTCAACAAATTCAATTTAAGATTTATTTTTTTTTTTCTTTAAGAATGTATGCTCTATCTTTTCCTAAAGGCAGATTTTCAGCAATTTGGCTTCACTCTGTGGCCATTGGAATGGAATTCTTTATCTTGGCTTGACATAAGCCAGCTTTTGGAATATGTATGGGTTAGTGTCTGACTTCGCACAGGAAAACAATTTTTTTTGTCAGGTGGTTTCTGGTTCAATGAAAAAAGTTTAGTTGGATGGTGGCGTTTTTGTATATGATAACCAGCTTGGTGACTTCTGAAAAATAGCTCAGCCTTTCAATATGAGTAACTGTTACTCTCATTAATAAAAAACAACCCGGCTATATAGCTAGCATGTTTCTATGGCAGTTTCAGGAAAAAAAATCAAATCTAATTCATGAGGACTATCTCAATGTAAGTGTTATGAATTCCTTCTCATTCGGTAGATAGTGATTACTTACCTTCAAGTAAATTATTCTACAGTTTCTTGAAATGTTGAGTTGTCTTGTCTTGCTAAAATTAACAGAATAGATAACTAGGTATTATTTTAAAAGTGTTTTGATGCCAGGAATGATTTTGTTTCATCACAGCTGAAACCTGAAAAGCGGAACATGCTTTTACATTCTCCTATAAATATAATCTTTCAGTGCAGATATAGGAAGAAGTTTTGACACTGATCAATGTAAAGAGAAATTCACAAACATATTACATTGTGTTTTCAATTGTGATTTGAAGACTTTAGAAAACAAGACACAAAGCTAATGTGTGAGATCAACACAAAGTTAAAATTATTCATTTAAATGAGACTTGACCTAATCAGTGTATCTTGGGTTCAGTTCTTGTAAAACATGGCCTGTATTGTAACAATTTTTTTTCAAAATTAAAATAACATTAGAAGTAACAGTTCAAATTCATTTTTCCAGGTGAACTTAGAAGAAATTACAATTGGGCTTTTTTCTGATTTGGTGATTAAGTAGCCAGGCGGTGTACTTCATGGGTACCATAATAGTTAGCACCTGTTTCAACTGTTTGATATTTGTATTGGATGGAACCCTGGCAATCCAATATATCTTGAAAAGCAAAAACCTAATCTAAAATATTTCATGGTATGGAAGAAATTATAATAAACAGAGTACAGCTTAAAATATAAAATGCTTATTGTGCACATTTACATAGCCTTTCGTCTGTATTTCTGAAACCAATGTTACCATTTTCTGTAAAAACAATCCTAGTTTTTGTGAAGGTAAGTTAAGTGATTATTCAATACCATCAAATAAATATTGCTTCTAAGAAAGCACGGTTTCCTGGGTAGCAGAGGTTGGCAGACATGAACCAATTTGTCAGTCAGCAGTCAGTGCGCTGTGTTAATTACCATCCTCTCAAACCTGTTTTGGGGACGGGGACCATTGGCAGGAGGGTGGAGTGGTTTGCTGAGGCAGGTAACCAGGCACAGCTTTCCTGAGCTCACCTGAAGTCTTGTCGAAGTACTGGTGCTTATTCCTATTTCTCATTGGAGACCCTGTGAAGTCGTTGTTGTGGGACACACTTAGTTGAGTTTGAGGACTACTTCCATTGACTTGGTAGCACTTTTTGCCGTAAAATGTGCTGTTAAATGCTCTTCTCCTACACGGGTCATATTTGTGGTGGCAGAGGAGCCTGTCGTTCTGGAGAAGATTTAAAAAAAACAGATTATTTTGTCTGGTGGTGCTTCTTGAGGCTGTGTTTGCCTGAACACCTTCAGCTGGCACATGCTGGAGCTGCCAGCAAAGCGAGCCCCAAAGATCTTCTCCCTCTGCCCTTCCCGGCCAAGGAAGGCCAGGAGGCGATTCTAGTAAATGCTGCTGTTTCTATCAAGTGTAAAGCTTGTCTGTGCTGCGGCTGCACAGGAAGGAGAACGGAACAAGGTGGAAGGGAAAAGCCAAGGCTTTTTCTCTTGGTGGCTGGAAGCGTTCTTATAAAACAAAAGTCTGTCTTCCACAAGTAACCACTTGGACTTGTCTTTGAAAAACATTCTCACAGCAACTGAGGATAGTGGGGCTCTAGTGACCTGTATCTATAGGAGGAAAGCTCTAAAAGTGGAGTTTTTTTAAACTATTATTTGAAGTGGAATTTAGCAAGCCATTAAATAACTGAATTGCACTTGTTGACATAATACTACTTAGATAGGGATTAGTGATGGGAACCTAAGTGCTAGGAGTTAGTGTCCCTTTTAATATTGTTTGTTACTGATACCGTGTTTTGAAATAATTAATTTCGTTTACAAAGTCAGACAATGCAAACCTTTGTCTGTTGAAATCTGAAAGCTTATTTCCAATTGAACGATGAGCTGGGCTACATTGTGCCTTCCATGCAGCACAGGTACTCACTGCCACCCCCCTCAGCCTCCCACAGAAAGCTTGTTCCTTTGGGTGTTTGTGATCTTGGAAATTTACTGCTTTTTGAAGCAAGCTTGGTTTCATATTAAAATTTTAATTAGCATTAGTAAGATTACTAAAATTCTCTGCCAGGGTATATCTGCCAGGTGAAAAATTTGGGAGCTTTTCAATATATTTCAAAATTGAGGTTTATTTTGAGAGTTGGGGTTAATACTCTCAAGATTTGTTTAGAAAGAAGTCGAGCTGAGGCCTGGCAGACTTTTTTCCTAAACACAAATTAATGCTTGCTTTTATCTCTGTCTGATTTGAGGTGAACCTCAATCACTTATTAAATTGCAGCACGTTGTAGTGAACACTGTAAGTGGGTTTCACTTCTAATATCTTGTGCATAGATTTCATAATGCTGGAATGCTTATCTTAAATCATTTCCCTGCAAAAGATGCTGGTTTTGTCTTGTTGTTTGAACAAGGCCTGTTTAGCCTTTCAATTATGAAAGAAGTGGATAAATGTTCCCTCGTGTTTGGTTAGTCTTACTGTTTTCAGAAGTGCTAGAACTGATTTCTAAACTGAACACAATTTACGTCAATGGTAAATGTTCTGCACACATGTTGGAAACTTTCTTAAATATAAGCACTTAGTTTGGAGGAAAACATAGATTAAAATGTATATGTTTGTGGGTAGCATCCCAAAATTCATAAACTACTGATGAAATTTATTTCTTAACTCTAATTTCTCCTCATAGAAATAAAAAAGCAAATTTTAGGAAGCAAGTAAAATAAGAGTAAACCAATATAAGTGATACGAAGTAATATCAACAGGAGGGAGGACAACAAGGAAGTAGCTGGAGAATAGCTACCCTGAAAAGAAATGTAATATGCTGCTTCATGTAGTTTATCTTCAAACTCTTATGCATTTTTTTCTTTTATAGTTTAAGATACCATCGTAAGTGTAACTCAGTACTTTAATCTGAAATTCTAAGCATCTTTATAAATTCAGTGGATAATGGAGATAGTAATGACTAGGTCACCTTAATATACAGAAACTATTTTATATGAAAGCTGATCAGAGGCCAGCCTCTTCATGGATTAAATAGTACTGTGTCATGGACACAAAGTGACAACACACTAATATATTGCAATGTGGTTTTAATCATGTGAAGAGCTGCTTTAAGGAACAGACACCTTAAACTTCAGTTTCTTTTCTAAAAAACACCATATAGGCTTCCATGTCTTCTCGTAGGTATTGTGAGACCTGATAAGTGTGTTATCATAAAACATATCTCGTGTGCTGAAAAGCTATAAGGAAATACCAGATCTTTATAGTGTGGTGCAACAACTAAAACCACTGATTATTAAGTAAAGATGTTTCTATAGTGCCACTTGCTCCAATTTCACTATTCTCTATACTTTTTTTCCCTGTGAACCCAGTTTAGGATGTTCTCATTTCTCTGTTTTTCCTTAATTCGTCCATGCTTGTTGGAGTCCATCTGTTGTACCATACAGTTGTTGTGGGGCCAAGCTGTAAATCAGGTCACCAAAATGATTCAGATTTAAAATAAACCTACAATAAAAAGCTTGGAATTTGCTTTGTCAGCATTCTGTTTAAATGCCCTGCAGAGCATCACTGCTGTTATCTAAGCCATCTCTTGTTTGTGTTCAGTTTAGAAATCATGTGTTTGCAGCTGGAACGAAATCTGTCTATTCTCAAAACTGCAAATTCAGCCTCACATCTGTCATGCTCTCATCTCCGATTTATCTCCTGTACCCTCTGATTAAAAGCATGTTGGTCCGATGTTTCACTTGAAACAGTGTGGTGGTACTCCTCATTTCCCAAAAGTGTTCCGTAGCTATTTCTGAGTTAATGGAAAACTTGTAAAACAACATGTTTCTATGACGTGGCTGCTGTCAGAAGAAATTTGTTTTTTTTCCTGCTGGTATCTGTAGCTTGTAAATCTCAAAAACTGAAATCTTCCCCAGTTGTTCTCTCTGCTTCCAGAAAACCTTGTTCTGGTGAAATGTGCACCAGTTTACTCTTCTCTTACAGGCACTTGTGGGTTTTGAGGGTGAGGAGGGCTTTGTTTTCTTCTCGGACTTGTGGAATTGCGGAGTCTGGAATTGCTCTGCAGCGAGATGACTGCTCGACAGGCTTCGGTCATCGCCTCTGCTCTGACTCTGCTGGAGCTAAATAACATGAACTTCTGAACTGCGTTAGATAAAACTGCCTAGCGTACGCTATCTCCATGGTATTTAAGTATTGTTATTGATATTTTGAGAAGCCTGGCACTGCTTGCTCTTGGGTAGAAAAAGTCTTCTCGTGCCTCCAGCCTCTATCTGCTGCGTTGCATTTGTTTTTAGGTTGTGTTAGCTGAGTTAACATTAAGAGTTTGGAATTGTGTCGTTGGAAGGGTGGGGAGAAATAAATACCTGACACAGAGTTTTGAAGCCTGGGTGGTGAGGTGAGCTAGAGGTTTGTTTTGTACATGAAGAACACAGAAAGATCGTGGCAAAAATGAGTTTCTTCAGTGATCTAGTACCATTCAGGAAACATAGTTTTTTGTGCTTGGAGTTCCATTAGTAAGCATCCCTTTCTCCGGAGAAAAGGAAATTATCCTCTTCATAATCAGTTTGAGCTACTGTGTTTTGAGTTGGTTGCTGGGTCTCAGGGTGCAGCACAGATAAGATACAACATAAGCTATACGCAAACAGTTGTATCATTTTAAGTGCAATCATTTACATTAACTAAATTTACAATTATGTGGGAGGGTGAAGGTGTCTGAGTCTTTCCCTGCTAACAAGTGCTTCTTTGCCCGTGGTTGCCAAGCCCTACCAGTAGCTGTGTTTGATGCCACTTTTGGCTTCAAGTCATCTTCGTTGAATGTTGTTCTCAAATGTTCAGATGTGCTCTTGCCTCTGGTTTGTCCAGTGGCACCATTTCTAGGGAAAGTATCCAGGGCTGCCTTTTGGTTTTACCTGCTTTGAATGTCAGAGCTCATGTACTTTCCACCAGCAGTTGAGAAAGGAATATTTAACAACACTAATAAGTTTTTAGATTTTTGTGGCATTTTCTTAGTCTTAATAAACCACATAGCAGTAGCTCTATATTTCACTTAAATATAAAAAATAACAGAGCAGAGGAAAAATATTTTAATGTGATTCTGGCCTACTATAATGCTCTTTCTTGTTTTGGTTCTAATTTTTAGTCTTGATATAGCAAATCTTGTGCCCTCCTAGCTTTCTTCTGATCCTCCTGTTAACAGAATTACACAGCAGAGTATGCAGTGTGAATAAATCATTAGACTTACGGGACCATATTTACTTTGTAGCTAAAATATATATCAGTATATTACAGCTCTGGTATGCAAATACAAACATCTGCTTGGACTCCATCCTTACCAAGTGATTTGCAAAAGGTGGTTGTGGGTCTTAGTTGTTGACAAATATTTATTGCATGAGAGAATTACTTAGTTATAATTTCACAGTAGCATGTACTCATTGATGATTTCTATATGTAAATCTGTACATTTTGTCTTATGTATTTCGTAAGCTGATCTGGCTTTTGTTTTACAGCTGCTGCTGAGGGCAAAGGAAAAAGTGGGGAAGACTTTTTCCAGAAGGTAAGAAAGATATTTTAATCCTATAACTTCAATTGACTAGAGGAGAAAATATGCCCATTGCTCAATCACGAGGTCGAGTAATTAAACTTAATATGCAGTTTTCACTGTATTGGTGAAATGTTTTACAAATGCTTGTCATTTAATGTCTACTAGCCATTAGCTGTGCACGGAGTGTGATGAAAAATATATTCTTTAGTGTGTGCTACTGTCATTCGTGCACAACAACTTAAGTATTCTTTAACTGAAAATGTCAAAATACACATTATGAAAAGTTATTTTGCTTAATAGCAGGGGGTTCATCCAAAAGATGTTGTGAAGTGGTCTCAAGGTTTTTGTGTCTATGGGTAAATGCTGCATCCTGTTACTGAAAAACTGACATGAAACTGACTTGTGATACCATTGAAAACATAAATATTTGGTTGAGAAATGCAAAGGCCTTTTAAGAAAGAAATGCACGATCCACAGAGTGATTCAATGAAGTTTGTGGTTAGACAGAAGCACGGAAGGACTGGAAAAAATAGTCCTTCAGCAACTAAACTACAAAGAGCAACATGGTCAAGAGTAATGACTTTGAAACTATTTTTGCAAAGCAACATGTTTGTTTTGTGGGCTTTTTTTTAAGAATAGCATACAAAATATTGTGAGTTACGTTAATGAAGATCTGCGTACAGTATGCTAATAAAAATGATCTGTTTTTCTGTACTATAGAGAACACACTGTAAATTTTCATGCTGTATACTGAAATACCTTGAAACTCTTTTTGACTGGTTGTCCATTAAACAGGTAGATCGCTGTATTTTACATGGTTTCTTCATATTTATAAGTGGTACTTCAAAAAAGGTCCCTTTAGTTGTGAAGGAATACTTTGTCCTGCGCGTGGTTGTCCGATGCCTTGATGAAGGCTGGTGGGGAGGAGCGTGTACACTGGCAAAATGTTTGTTTTAGGAAGCGTTTTGTAGGAATCTTCAGATTATGTTGCTCTTGACTGACAAAGAGTGTTACTTTTCCGAATGACATGCTTGTGCTTAACTGTCCAGTATTAGTCTGCACAGAGAAAGAATGTGTCAATAATTCTTAGGATTTTATGAAAATGCATGGGGGTTTTTTTACTTGCTGAAACAAACCTGAGCCACAGTAGCATAAAATTCGTTCTACACATTCGTTTTACAACAGTTTTCTCACACTTGTGTAAATCTGCTCATAATTCTTGAAGCTGCAGACAAAATATTTCCTCTGTGTGGCATTGAGTGGCTTATGTTTTTAACATGTATATTTGGATGCTTGATTATTTACTGTAGATACGGTGTACCTTAGAATAGTGTAGCTATTTGTGTAATAGGAAAAACTACAATTTTGAATTTATTAAGAAAGCAAAATGTGCTACAACTTGAAGTATGTGAATTAAGACTACACTACTTATCCATACTGATAATAAATTTAGTGGCTATTTTGGCATTAGTACATTGTCATATATGTGCATAATTATTATACGGGCACAGTGTTGTTGCTGCAATAGGTTAAAGCTGCTTCATTTTGCTTGGCATTCTTCTTACAGTCTCATCTACTCTATAGTTTAGATTACTGAAGTTTCTAAGTACATACAAACGACACTACAGCTAATAAAAACAGATGGAAACTATCTTCTTTGAGAGTTTTCTTTTGTTAAAAAAAAAATCTTTGGACAGTTGCTCATAGCTTACTCACTGTCTCTGTCTGTGCAATTTCCTTTAATCAGGGTTAAGCTTTTTCTTTCTCATATGACATGAATAAGGCAGTTTCTGGAGGTAAAATGAAGACTCTTTTCATGTGTTTCAGGTTGTGTACTGAGGAAGGAGGTGATTTGTAGCATTAGAAACACATTGTAAACTAAGGTGGCGAGATACTTTCAGAAACTTAATGTGAATTTGGAGCTATAGTAAATGCATTTTTTTAAGTAGTTTTGAAGATTACTCTTCAGGGAGTTTTTGGCAGGCTTTTGAGTGGAATGGGGAGGGGAACTGCATCCCTTCGGAGGCGAATCGAGAACAGAGGGTGTTTTTTGCTTAAGTGATGCCATGTATGGTATTTTCTGACAGACTACCCTCAATGTGCTGAAGTTATTGTTGGGTGGAAGGGGTCTGTGGGGCGAAAGAACTTTTCGCATGGATGCTGAAATGACTGAAGTGACAAGGCAAAGATTCAAGACAGTGATTCTGTATGTCAATACATTCAGAGTAAGAGGGAGGAGAGAGGTGGCCGGGACCAGAGGGAGGGAGGGGGCGAGACAGACAGACAGACAGTGCTGACTCTGGCAGGCGGCTCCGAAGGTGGCTGCTGGGCCCTGCTGGGTGGCTGGTCCGTGGGCACAGGTCTCAGTTCTTCATCAGCTTGTCCTCAGGAGGAACACAAGTTGCTCACGTGCTCTCTGAGCTGCGCCCAAAGTCAGGGGCTCAGCTTGGATAGCTGAGCTACATAGAGTATGCTCTAATGAATCTGTCGTGCTTTTAAATGAAAGTGAATACAAGGTCTTGGTGCTAAGTCTTCAAGCTGTGTTACTGTCTTGGATTTTTGTAACTGAGCAGGCTCGGTGAATGTGGACTGCTCCTATCAATTTTTAACTTTTGATATTTAGTAATAACAATTTAAATGTCAAAATGCATTATTTAACTGAGCGTTTTAGCAGAAACAAACACATGTTCTGCAGTTGCTGGTGGAATACAGAATAAGCCCCAGTTCTTGGCTGCAAGGGGCAAATTAAGCCATTTCTGTCCTGTCATAGTGGGGAAGATCAAGTGCTGAAGTGTCCCCCTCCTCTGCTCCTGAAATGAAAAGTAGATAAATGTTATTTAGTCGTGTCACTTTAAAAAAATCTGAAGACTTTAGCACACATTCTTCCATGATTTCTAAGTTTTGGTACTGCTTCAAAGAGTGGAAAACCTAACATAGTCTAATGTGGATTGTTCAAAGCCACTGGGAGCTGCTAATAATTTAGGAAGAAATAAGTAAATAATGTGATAGGTTTCTCTCTAGAGCTCTCCGGTCTGCAGTTCAGTGACAGGTAATCTTAAATAAACAGGGGTTGGCTTGCTGTTGTGTTACATACTATTTATGTAAAAAGATCCTTGTGGACCTTGCTCTATATATTATTGTCTTAATTTTTTCTGTGAGAGTAATACGTAATATGAAGTTACTACTTGTTCTTGATCCAAAGCCCATTTTCAGTTGATGGTGGAATTTTTCCATTGAGTTCCGTAACATCTGGTTCACGCCTCATAGGCAAGCAAGGCCCTTCCCAGACAAAGCCAGGACATTGTTCCAAGGAACATATAATTTATGTAGCACTATAGATATGCATGGCACTCTTATATAATATGTAAGAGGGTGGTGGGTCTCTGCCCCGAAAAGTTCATAATCTAAAACAGATGAAGGTTGGCCATGTGGGCAGAGGGGAATTTAATGTTTTGTTTTTTTTTTTCTTAAAAACTTGGGAGTCTTATTGCTGGTGATAACCTTTCATTCTGAAATTTCTCAGGGCAAGAGTGGACATTAGTGTTATCGCAGGACTGTTGGGGGAGTGCTTGGGCTAACGTGGGATGGCGCTTGCAGAAGGTGGTGAATGGAAACGATGCACTTGTGGTGCTTTGCCCAGGTGCTCGACTCCAGGTCTGATGTGTCTCATTTCAGCATGATTTGGTGTGTATGAGTGTTAGTTGTGGGCTTTTGGAGTGTTTTGAAAGGGGCTCCTCAGCCCTTCCTCTCCTGGCTTTCAAGAGTTTGTTGGCAGAGTTTGGTTTTCTGGAAAGCACAATGTACTACCAGCCAGCTGTAACTTGTGGGTATTATTGTTTCTGAATATTTGAGATTATTTAGGTTTTGTGTGGTTTTTTTTATCAGAGAGAAATGGTTTTTGTAGGAATATATTCATTTACACAGATACAGAGACTTGGAATTTTTTAAGGTATCACTGGATTTAGGCAGAAAGTGTGTTTAAAAGCTCATGCTTCTCTTGATGGCAGGCTCTTATTCCCCGAAGGGGGTATAATCACACTTGGAAGTGTGAAGGTGCAGTTGGACAAATGTTGCATGTGTGTGCCAAAATCTATTCTGCTACTTATTAGGAGTTTAGGAGTGTAAAGGAAGACCAGGGTTTTCTTTTCATTTTTCTTTCCTGTCCTTACATGTAACGTGTTTCATCTGTAGCTTCTTATTTAATAAGAAGCACCTTAAAAGATACTGAGAGCATTTTGGAGGCAATATTTGCTGAAACCATCCTTTAAAATGAATTGCCTTTTCAGTATATGTTCGAAGCAGTAGCAGTAAGAGATTTAAAAACACCAGAACTTCAAACACACACCTTACCCCCACAAACAAAACAACAAAAATATTCCAAAATAAACCAAAAAAGCACCTATTTGAAGACATAACAAATGGGGATATCTAACTGCATCTTTAGTTACCTCAATTTTAAATCCCTCTTCTGCATGCAGTATGTATTAATGAGTGCTTATTACCTTTTATTTGTTTAGGAGGCTCTGGCAGCAGAGGCCATAAGGAAGCTGCCTCAAGCCCTGTTTGTTTATCTAAGACAGTGAAAGGTCTTTTTTTGCAAAATCCTGTGTTTTCACTTGTATCTTTGAAAAATGTGTGTTGGGTTGATCTGGGCCAAACCTTGTGACTTTTGCAAAATTCTTATGTCTGAATATATTGATACAGTGCTTATGTATACCTGAGCGCTTTTATAAGTATAGATAGTATATATTGATACAAATAAATTTAACTAAAAATGTTATATTTTTCTGTCTGCAGTAGGTCTGGCTCAAAATCGGTCAATCTTTGTTTTTAGTCTCTGAACATGAAGTGTGTAAGTAGAGCTTCAAAAGTGAATGGCTCAGGGCGTTTTCAGGCATGAAAAATATTAATCATTGACCTGAGACTAAGATGTCTCAGGCTGATTATTGTCCATGATCAGCAGGAACTTCTGAAGGGCTTTCCATGTGTCTTCATCCGTGACTTCTCGTGTAACTATAGTTTGCCTAAGGCTGTATTCCCTTTTCTGATGGCAATTCCTCAGCTATCAGTTTCTTCCAGTTCATGGTTATTATAAATTATCATGTTCTTTTTTTCTCTATTTCAACCGCAGGGGCAGCTTCGAACTGCGGAAGCTCCACACCTTCCACTTTTTTATGGGTAGAAATCAGTATCCGCGTTAACATTAAAATAACCTCTTGATGTGGAGTTTGCCTCATAGCATGTGACAAGGATATATTAAAGCCATACGTGTCCAGAATGGGAATGAAACGCCCGGCTGTGCGAGGCTGTGATGGGAACGCTGGCATGTGCTTCTGATTTACATGGGGCTTCCTCTGGTTTCGCTTCCCGAGAAGAGGAAGCGGCTGCTTGGGGAGGGTGGTGTGGATTAGAGGTCTAAAGAATGTCGGTGGCAGTCGACGTTTGCAGGAAGTCTTGAGATGGAGAGGTTTGTCTCCCTTTCGGCAAAACTGTACGCATTGGAAAGAAGGAGACTGTTTAGGTTGGATCCGTTTCTCTAAAAAGGTAAATCAAGAATGCTTACTTAACTTTTTGCTTAGTTCAGGCGGAGTTAAGTGGTGGGAAAGCTTCATTCTTGTGGAAAACAGCATTCATCATGTGTCTAGCACAGCAATCATTCTGTTAAGGGAGTGGGGTAGTTACAAGGTTTATTTATTTATTCAATCTTTAGTTTCTTCCATGTTGCTTCTAAAATAATGGGAACAATATTGAGAGTTCACCTGTAATATGAAAATCCTCTGTGATGGGCCTAACCCTTGAAGTTGAAAATCACTGAAAATGCTCTCTGATGGGCCCGGTCCACTGCAGGTAGAAGTCTTAAAACAGCAACTGTCCTTGCTGAGTTGCTTGTGAATAATTTCCTTGGCCAGAACCAGTGAGGATTTTGATCCTGTGGTGTTATACTGAGTGACTCCACTGCTGGGAGCACGGTCCGAGTTCCAAGTCAATCAGAGTTGTAGTTGCTGCTGAGGTTCCATTTTGTGCCACCTTATTGCTATACTTAACATTTTGTGCAAGGTCAATTGCGTTGAAAAGCAACAGACAAGGAACAATTTGTCACCGTTATCTAGACTGAGATGCTTAATCCTTTTCACTCTGAAAGTTAAATCCTCTCTTAAATAGAGGAGGGATTTTGGTCCTTGGAAGTGGTTGTGCTCTTTCATTTCCCCCTCGGGGGGAAAAAAAGAGGAGGTGAGTATGAGAAGGGTACCAATTAATAATAGACACTGGGTTTCTGATTTGTAGGGAGAAGACTTGCTGCTTCTGGAGGGTGGAGTTGGCTGCATACTTGTTTCTAACAATGTGTTGTGGGGGATTCATTGTTAAGTAATCTTTTTTTCTTAGCTAAACTTCCCCTTTTTATATTATTTGTGTAGAATTCATTAATGCTGTATACATGGATACAATTATAGGGGTTTGTTGCATGCTTACATAATCCCTTTACATTTTTTAGATTACTTTGAGCGATTTATTTAAAAGAAAAGTATTACCCGTGACCTTTGATTAATATTTCCATTGAGGGTGAGCCCAACATTCAAGTCAAGTAAAGGAAGGACTTTAATGTTTCACCATAGGTAAGGGCATTTGATCAAAAGTTTTCTTCTCCTTTAACTTCGTTTGTCGTATTTGTAAATTAAGTACGAAGTTCTGTAAATGTTATTGTTGCAGAAGGTTCACTTAGTGCAGTTTTTGGATGCAGCAACAATACTGTGATGCTTTCTTAAACAAGACTCCAGTTTTAAGAATGCTTTTTCCCAGTTAATTTCAGGTAAAGTGAAGGTTAAAAGATGTGGGGGGTGTGTGAGCATGCGTGTGTAATCTTCCCTTCTAAGCTGAAAATGCCATAGTGGAAAAGGAAATAATATAAATTCCAAAGCCATACCCACATAGGTAGCTTTCCCCAATTCTCTCTTTACTGATGTAGAGCTTTTATTTATATCCTAAAAGTTTTAGTTGTAAGCCTGGTGTTTTATACTCTGCTGCCTTTACTGCCTTTACATATAATCTGTTAATTAGTTCTTTTGAAGTATTATCAGCTGATCCCCGTTGATCAAAACTATGAACGTATGAGTACATTGCCTAGAGTGTTAATCCTGTCCTCTAATTTTAGCTTCGGTACCTCTTCATTCTGCACAAGTTTACCTTAATTCTTGACAAAGTTTGTTAGGAATAGCTATGAATACCTAGTGAGGATGGTAAGTTTGTTTAGAGTTAATCTGGGCTAGGATATGGTCTTTGGCAACAAACCAGCCTGCTTGCTGCTTTGTGGAAGTCGCAAAGTCTGTACATGCAGACTACAAAATTACTGGACATGAGAAGTTGAAGGAAAGTATGTTAGTATTGTGCTTAGTTTGACATGAAGCTGTGTAGAAGTATGGCAGTGGGAAACAGGCATGTTTTCCTTCTGTTGCCTTTTTATACCTGAATCTAAATCAGTTTGAAAATTTAGAAACACGTGTGGCAGTACTGAACCTTATTCCTACAGCTTATCCCCTATGATAAAATATTACCCTTTTCCAAGACAGGTGAAGTTAGGGGAGAAGGACTGGCCAAGTAGTCACATACAGATAGTTCTCTAAAAATGCATTTGGGGTTTCTGACAGAATATGAAATAGGAAAATTAGGGACCCCTACCCGACAAGAGACACATGCACTCGTGTCCTCGCACTTTGTTCATCCTGCTCCTTGCTGCACAGAAACTTACACACCTGGGGCTCAATTCTCATCCTCCCTGTGCATCGTTTTGTTGTGTATCTGTAAGTAGTTTACACTTCCATGTAAATTACTAGTGTCCACAGTCTAAATTAAGAACAAACTTAAAGTGTTTTCTATGTTTTATCATTTTAAATCTCACTCTGTATAGGAGCTGGTTTTTCTGCCCCACAGGAGCACAACCTGCACCCTCTGAGCTGTGGGTTAGTCCGGGGTGCCTGGGTGTCCTGCTCAGAAATAGCCCCTCACCCTCCCTGCAGAAAGATGTCATTGATACTGTGGAGTCAGACACACTGTACTGCCTTCTTTTGAGAGTAATAGTTGTAATATAAACTGTGAATTCTAGTTTAGAATTTCATATATAGACTAGTTTAGGGGAGAGGGGGGAAATCCCACAACAGGACTTGGGATAGGAATCCATTGCTATACCCAAAATGTTGGCCAGGCTTGCAAGAGGGCTACGTATTTGCACAGAACTTTGGGCTGAGTTTTGTCATCTCTTCTTTTTTAACGTTTTACATGCCCTGTATGTCCTCACCAAACTCAGCAGCCCTTGACCATTGATGTGCTGGCTCTGGCCTCACCAGTTCTAGAGGCTGACTGAATTCATACTGTCAGTTCCTGGATAACCGTATGCAATTTCTTTTTGTTGCTTGTTCTTCCTTCCCATCCTTGTTCTTCCCTTGCTTTCTCCTCCCCCCCAACTCAAAAAATAATAAACCATTAAACATGATACTGGTGCTGGTTCCAGCTACACCCATTGCTCTGTTCTTGCTGCCAAAACTTGTGTTCAGGGGTTAGTCATACTTTGAGATGTTGCTATGTTAGAAGAAGTACTATCAACCCATGCAGAATTTTACTTTTCTACTGTGACTCTTCAGCTTGGGTCTTCTGCTTATATAGTTTTGTTTTTCTTTTTTTTAAATTTTCATGCAAATGGTATTCCGCATTTCAAATAAACTGTAAGAGTGAGCTTGTTTTTACTGCTCTAAATGCCTGTGTACTGAGGGAGCCACAACTAATACAACTTCTCTGAATGCGTAAGATGAACACTTGGTAAAACAAAATATTCAGAGACTGGCAAGTTTTGTGTGTGTTTGTTTTTATTAGGCATCCTGAGGTCTGATTTTAAAATTGTCACGTCACCGTTTGGTTAATACTGGATTAGACTGTACATCTAATAGTTTCATTTTCTACAATGAAATGTTCATATGGATGTTAAAAATTTTTAATGAGTGAAATCTGCAATACTGAATTTTGGCTGTTTTTGTGAGAGTTAGTAAATTGGATAACTAATCCCTTTGCCCTGCTACTTTTGTCTGGTTAATTACAAGCAGATTTTGCTTCAAAACTGTGACTGTATTTATGTTGAACTCATTTTGAACTCATTTTGTCTGTGTCTTCTTAGAAAGAAAAATGGTTTTGTTTTCAAAATTAAAATCGCTGATCAACTGGAACTCCAAACTTGTAAATATTCTGTGCACAGCTTCAGCTTTCATTATGGGTCTTAAAGCTGTGTTCAGAATGCAGGTTTATGCTTTTCTTGTTCAGTTTGGTGTAGGAATACTTGACCTGCTGGTTCACTTTTTGTGGCTACTTTGGGTTGGAGCAGTTGGTGCACTTTATTTATGAAAACTGAACGTTTTAGCAGAAAGCATTGGCATCAAATGCATCTTCTGTGCATGTGTAGATGATAGTGGGTAAGGACCCATATCTGTCTTAAAATTAGTATTTGTGTCTACTAGAAAGTCATTTTGCAGATGTTGCTGAGATTAAGACAGTACTACATGTCAGTTTTATATTAACCAATTTCCTTATTCATTTAAGATTGTTCTATGTGTAGAGTAAAATTAACAGGCACAAAATGAGGATGATGTTTATCTTGTGGTAAGATAAATATGAGCAGACCACTCTGATCTCTCTCATAGTATTTTCAGTTAATTACTGAATGAATTTCGTATCCTAAAGAATATTTTAGGTAATATTGGGAAAAACAAGTGCTTAAAAGTCTGTATCAGCTGATGGACGACATCATGTAAAGTTGCATTGTGTTTTGGTCTCCTTTGTGTAACAAACTTGGCTTTGGAGTGGTTCTGCTGCTTAAAGGCTGTAACAAGTCAGATTATTTGTTTGGGTTTTGGTTTTTTTGTTTTGTTTTAAAGCCTTATCATTCAAAACGATACTTAAAAAGCTTTTGCAGTTGTTTCACCTTAAAGTTATTCAACCAGCATATTTGTCAAATTCTAAAAGGCCATTACCGTGGTACTACTTTTGCTGTTTCTGTGTTTCATTTTTTTCTTCGCTGTCTTGCACAGTAACTTTCATCTTTGTCTTCTACAAAATTGATGGAGCAAATTCTGTTGACAGTGGGGGAAAAATGGTTCTCGGAAAACAGCCCTGTTGAAAATGGGGATGAATACAGTGATGTAACAAAACAATCAGTCGCTTTCCCTTCAGCAGCTCTGTGTGAAATATTTCTTGGGTATGAGTTGTCGTCCATAAATCTAGTAACCTACAGTAATCCATGAAGAATTGCTGTGTTTTCTCTGACCTGATGGATATTCAACTTCAAAACAAGATTACCAAACTTCTACTTATAGAATTTCTATTACTATGACCTTTATGTAAATAATACTTATTCTAATCCTTTTTGTTCTTCCCTGTCCTTGTCCTACCCTCACACATGGGATTTTCTTCTCTGCAACAATTTTTAACTGTACACTGTTAACACTGGGAAGCACTTGTTTCTACTAATACATGCTGGGGGTTGCTTCTGGATCCGAGTGCTTTATAGTTCTTATGTCAGTGAAGAAATGGATATTTATTGATGCTGTGTTACAATGGAGATCAGGAGCAAAATTTGAATTTGCAGATGCAATTGGCTCTGAAGTTCCAGGTGGTCATGTTTGCAATAATAATAATGATTGTCTAGAGGTGCCCTTGTACTTGCTGCTCCAAGGTGTGCACATGAAATATAAATGAACGGTGTTTATCCTGCATTTCCGGTCCCTTTTTGTTTGGTTTGTTTTTTTGTTTATTTGGGTGGGGTTTATTTGTTTGGTTTTTGGTTTTGTTTTTAGGAGAGGGCTACTGATGCAGTTTAGCTCTCTATCTTTTATCTCACACTTTAGTGTGGTTTTGTTCTTTTTCTAATTCACTGTAGCTTTCTTCTCTTTCCCCGTTTGCCTCTTCCCTTGACTTGTTACATTAACATTGCATCAAACTTTTTCAAATTTTAAACTTCATACTGCTTAGAAAAATCACATCTATTTGGCCATACATTTTTGTCTTGCTGGAAGATACTATACTAAGAAATGCTCTCTCTGTGAGTTGTGTATATGTGAGGTTAAGAGTGACATGAAGGGTTCACTCTAAAGATAATTCAGGATATAGTTTGGACCCTGTCATGATTGTATGCTTTGTGGTCATTTTTTGTCTGTGCACAATGTCAGTTTCTGAGTGAAAATCAAGATCTGGAAGGATATAATTTTTCCCTATAGTGTCCTTTTTTCCTTAGTCACAGAAGGTGCTGAAGCAGAAGGACCTGCCCCCAGCACTCCAGAGGGAACTGGTTCACTTTTAGAAGGGTTCATTAAGTTAAAGAATCACTGCTCAGTTCCCTCCCCTGCTGCTCACTCACCTCTGTGTTTTATGCTGCCTCAGAGACAATGATGATTTTTATTTTCATGGATATGATCACCTGTGGTTATTGAGCTTAATTTTCTTTTGTGTAATGTACACAATTGGTCAACTAAAATACTTCATGCAGGATGTTTTGCTTTCAGCATTTGTCACCAGGCTCATGGATGAGATTTGCAGGTTGCTTCCAAGACATGGAGTGTAGTCTCCGAAGTATCCCAGGTACCAAAGAAGTTAGCTGCTCTCTGAGCATTTTCATTCTTTGATAGTTGAAAATAAGGTACCGTTGCAGTACTGTAGATGTTTAAGTGTCTAGTGCCATTGATGTTGTTGATCTAAACAGAGGTGTTTGTTTTTAACCTGCACAGAGAAAAACAAAGGAAAACTCTTTGAGATAAAAACTCAGCCGTTCAAGACATGATATGGCCAAATAAAAAAAATCCACCAGTGGGCTTTCTGTGGCTTTTAATAGCATGAAAAAATCAGGGCATCTACGAAACCTTGTGTTGTGTGTTTTTTAAAAAATGAAATATGTTCTTACCTATAGATAAACATGTACCTGTTCTAAAAATATAATTTAAACATGTTTACAAGATTTTAAGCGTCTATTCATTGGCTAAGCACTCTGCGTGTTAAAATAGTGTGTATATATATATATATATATATCTTCTGTTGTATTAAGCCGGATTAAACTGAGGAAGCTGATTCCTCATACTGCAAGAGAGGGTTTCTACATCGATGAAACAAGAAACTGCCTCTTTTTTTTTTGACAGTTATACTTGTAGTTTTGAGAGCCACTTTTGTCATTTCAGTTGGAATGAGCTCATTGTTGAGCTCAAGTTGGGAAAGCCAATTGTAGAAACCCACCTGTAGATGCAGGTTCATCTCTTACCCATTTTTGTTTTCGCTTTGAATGAGAGCTGAGGCAGAAATGGCTGAGATGCATGAATCCCAAAGGTGGGAAGGTCAGAAATAGATAACTTAACACTAATTATAAAGAATACTACTTCCATTTAATGTGCTTGTTTTAAATGAAGAAAGGTCTATTTCATAATGTTGTTCTTTTTAATCTGCCTGTGAAACACTTCCTTTGAATTCTGAAATGCTCGTGAGCTTTGGGGGAGTTTTGATTTTTTTTATTTTTTTTTTCCTTGCATTCAGGGCATTCCAGTTTCCATCCAAAATCAGCTAAACACAACTTAGAACATAAGAAAAAAATAATTTCTTGCTGTCTTAATGTAAAACTCCCCAAAGTGCTTAAACTGTAAATTTTTCAAGCTGGAATACAAGGAAGCCAAAAGTTTTTCTTCCAGCTGCTTTACAGCTAGACACTCTTTTTCTTGAAGGCCCAGTGATTTGCAGCCAGAGGCAGTATTTTCAGGGCCAGGGCACAGTCTTACTTGTTTTGTTGATATCTTCTTGTATCTTGTGTCATCTTCTGTATGTTCTCCATGGAGAATAGCTTACATATTTTGGCTCCATAAACACTCTGGTTTCCGCTGGGGAAAGGAGGGGAAGGAAAGATGTAGATACATAATTTCTTAGGGTTTCCCTCATTTTGAGGTTATTTACTACGGGGTTAAATCTTACTGCCTGTTCATTTTGGTCACTTGGTCCCTCAAGGTGAGGGAAGTTCAGATTAGTATCAGCACTCGCACTTTATATGAACACAAGGGAAACCTAAGCAGAGGTGCTATTCCATAGAGACCATGAACTCTAATTCACTCATCCCTAGGCTGAATTTCCTCTAAATGTTTTGTAACTAAAGTATTTATATAATTAAAATACATGTATTATATCTACATTACTTGTAAAGTGAGTTCTGTTTTCTGTTTTGTTCATTTGAGAGCAGTACTGCTGTTTTCAAGGTATGGCGCATTAACACTGAGTTTTCACTAATAAAACTATTCCATTGCAGCATGCAGTTGATGTTTTTATGGAATAAGTCCAAATTTGTTTCAGGAGAAAAAATATCCTGGCACTTAGAACTGCCTGGGTTAGAGTGGTAAAACAGAACTAAAAGTCTATGCAGCAGTGAAATATGCTCTGCAGAGTTTTACCGTTGCACAGTTTTCAACATCATTTTTACCTTCAAGTTTAACAGCTGTAGTAAAAATTAAGTTTATTGTTTTCTACAGCTTCATGACACTCCTGCTGTTACAATAATACAATATATAAATAATAAAATAAATATAATAGTTTAAAAAGCAAGCAATGTAATTTAAACTCTTCTTAAGGGTTCCTATGAAAGCTCCAACCTCTCAAAAATAAAATAAAAAGTTACTTTCCATTGCAAACCTCTTTAGGCAGTTAAAATTCTCAAATTGTTTCACAGGCAAGATAAATTATTTTCACTGGTAAAAAAAAGTACTGCAGCAAAACCCACTTTGTTTTTCCCTATATAATGTGTGATTTTCAAAATTGTGTAAAAGCTGGTTATTGCAATCAGCTTGGAATTTATCATGAAGTTTATTGCTTGGAGTTGAAAGCCAGCACATACTCGGAGCATTTTTATACTTAAAGAAATGCACTTCTTTTAAATGCATCCAAACTTTTGTGTGTGTGTGTGTGTGTTGTTGGTTTTTTGTTTGGTTGGTTGTTTTGCTTAGCTGCCTAAGCCAGGAGATAAACTTGTCTTTGTAGTGACCAAGCTGTGTCTTCAATTTGGTCTAATGTGATCGTTTTTAGCATTGTGTTCTGCAAAGCGTTTGAGGTTATTAGGTGGCCCAACCTCAGTGGCTGGCAGTCAGACTTCTTTTCCTTTCAAACTTTCAGATGCATCTTCTCATATATCCCCTGAATGTGCATCTGTGGAGCTGTGGTCTACCTTGTGTTTTGGTTTAGAAATAGAGAGAATTGAATTTCTTTAAGACAGAAGTCTCCAAACTTTAATGACAGGGTAGAGGATTGATGGGATGTAACCCTTGTCTTGGATGATATTCATTTATTCCTCTTCCATCTCCTCTCTTGTGGTTTCTTTTACGTTGGATCTTCTCTCAGTCCTGCACTGCTCTTTGTTTGAGCATCCCCCTTCTCCTTTTGGGTAATGCCTTCCTATTTTCTGTGTATTTCCTCGCCTGTTGTACAATTAAGAATAATCCTGGCCCAAAGCCCTGTCAGACACAAGTGAATTCTTTGAAATAGCTTTTTTCACATGTGGATTGGAAAATTGTGACAAGTATGTGTATGTTGCTGATAGAATTTCACCCTCCTGGAAATGTCTTATTTCAGCTGTAACTTATTATCCAATAGTTGCTGAAACCCAAAATATAGTATGCAGTCTGGCTGACATTTCCAGATTTTCCACGTGATGTATTAATCTGGAAGTTGTTGTGATGTCCTGGGGATTTGAATGTAACAGATAAGAATTAAGAACTGTTAGAGAAGTCTGCCTTAGCTCCATTATGGAAAACTTATTAGTATTATAGCTGTTTTCTTAATGCATTCATTTTTTTTCTTGGAAGTTGCTTTGCTAGTTATTTTGGAGTTTTATTTTTTTGTTATTGCTTATGTTTGCAGATGGCCATAAATACTAAAATGTGCTGCTTTGTTTACTTCCCTCCTCCTTCCCCCCATTTGGTGCGTTAACTTGTTTGGATAGTGTCTGCTTTTTGTGTATTGTAGTTCTCATTTGTTTGAGCAAGCAAAAGAGCACAATTGTTTTTGTAGTTCTTAAGAAATTGAACAAATGTTTTTTTTGTGCAGGAGGAACCAGCCCCTGTGAGTTGCTATCTGAAAAGCCCTCTCCTTTTCCTTTCCTACCTCTTTTTTACTTATAGCAATCAAATATTCTTTCAGTTCGTTTGCTTTAGTTTTTTTTTTTTCTAGTTTACAACCTAAGTTTACAGTGAGCACTCTCTTACTTGTTACCATTATATGCATTAAATAATCTCCTGAATACTTATTACCCAGCATGAATTTCTACGTAGACTCACTATCTCAAATAGTATGACCCAGCAGCCCATGGGCAGTGGTTATTCCTGTCTGCCCAGTTACTGCAAGGCTGCACATGGAGTAGCTTGTCCAGTTATCATCATCCTCAGCCCAAGGAAGATCTTGACAAGCAGGATTGACTTCAGGGGATGATCACCAGGTTGATCCGGAGCCTGGAGCAGCTCATGTGTGGAGAAGCTGAGGGCAGGGTGTGTTCAGCATGGAGGTGGTGAGGTAGAAGAGGGGTCTGTTCACAGCCTTCAGCTCCCCTGGGGGTGCTTAGAAGGTAAACTGAGTCAGGCTCCTCCTAAAGCTGCACAGGTAACAATGGCCAAAGATTGAGCAAAGGGAAATTCAATCGGGTATGAGAAAATAATATCTCTGTAAAGGTGGCCACACACTGGAATAAGTGTACGGAGAGGCTGTGGAATCCCCTTCCTTCAAGGTAATGAAAGCTTGATGGGCAAGGCCTGAGCAACCTGACCTAACTTTGCGCTTGGCCATGCTGTGAGCGTGAGGTTGGACTTAAATGATTTCAGAGGACTCTTTCTTCCAAGCTTGTTTTGATTCTAGGACCCCTGCTAATTGCCATTAGTCCAGGTGAGCAAGCTGATCACTCTTAATCTTTTATAATAAATCACTGAAGTTTTCAGAGGAGTAAGGACCCTTTTGCTTGTTGCTGTACAAAATCTTGTCTGTGTGAGAACATAATCAGACAATTTCTTCCAGGTGAAAACTCATCAGAGCCTTCTTTTTAATCAGCATTTCTATTAAAAAAAAGTCTTGTCAGATGCTGCCTAGCATGATATTTAATAACGTGTTTTCTTGGCATCCTGTGACCATCTAATATGAGCAGATCTTTCTTATTTCTTCAGATATTCTTTTTTACTTATGATGATCAGATACTCCCATCTCCCAAGTGTGGTGAGAGGTATTATCATGATCTCATCATACTTACTAATGAGATCTCAATATACAGGAGAAGTTCTTTTGTCTCGGTAGACAAAGCCAGCAATTTCAATTCATATATATAGTGTCTTTGCTACCACTCAGTTCCTTTTCCTGTATTGCTACTAAATGTGTTAGTGATGCACCGTAACTCTGTGCCAGTGTTAGATTTCAGTATAATATGCCTATGGCTAGTGGACTTGTTCACTAAAACGACTGTGGCACCAGAATGAGAGTCTACATTGAGCCAAGTGGCTACGTGGATTTCAAACTATTATATAAATGTGTGCACAGGGTTTTTCCCTGTCGGCCAGCTGGGGATTTACAGATAGGTTGCGCACTGTGTTGTAATGAATGCTGTCAAATCTCTGCTCTGAACTGCTAAACCAAGAAGTACAATTTTTGAAGCCTGGATAGGCTTACAGCAACAAGTTGCTTTCAGGTAAATATTAGGAGAGAAAAGAAAAACAAACAAAAGCCCAGCAACCCTGTGAAGGCAAACTGATGTATTTTGCCTTAAGGAGACACAAAAGGACTTGATTTGAAATTGACATGCTTTACTTAGATGCCATTTTAAGATAACTAAAGAAATATTTTTATGAATTGTAAAACTTTGAAATTCCCTCTGATGGACCTAGAACATGGTGTAGCTGGTAGTGGTCACTTGAACTTAATGGGAACTGTTGAGCGTCTTGGTTTGTGCTTTAGATTTCTTTGAATGATCAGAACTCGGCTCTACCTATTATCAGACAAAAATGCTTCTCAAGAAAAACAGAAAAGTGGTTAATGACTTGTGCTATTTGTAAGTAATAACAGTCAACAGATTTTAAAATACCAAACATAATTTTTGCCAAAAATGAACTTTCGACTTTTGAAACTTAACTTTTCACAAATGCGTTCTTTTTAACAGATTATGGAAGAAACAAATACACAGATTGCTTGGCCATCAAAATTGAAGATTGGAGCAAAATCAAAAAAAGGTATTTTGTTTTGTACTCTTTATGGGGTGGGATTAGTTGCTAGAGAAGTAAAGCCACTTCTTAGAGTCACAATATCAATACTAGACACCTGAAATATTTTCTTTTTCGTCTACTGTTTATATAAGAATTCCTTGTTGAAGTTACCTCAGCTTTATGTAGGTATTTGCTGTACAAAGCCTTTTTAAGTAGCTTGCGCTTCTGCAAGTACTTTATTACCAATAGTGTTGTACTTACTGTCTTTAGCATGTGTGCCACATTCTGTATGATTCTGCATCTAATCTAAATGGTTGCTTTATTTTACAGAGGCCAAAGTCGATTGGTCTTTCTGGTAACATCACAGATTAGTGGTTGTTCTATGAGGTTTTTTGTTTGTTTCTGTAGAGTGCACAGATGTGTGGTGGTCAAGCCCTGTTAGAGCAATATATGCTCCTTGTGTCCCCAGCAGGCAGTCTACGTGCTTTTTTTAGTGGCTTTAAGAAACCTAAGTAGAGCTGTTTCTTAGGAATGGCCAGTATTATGTGTTTTAAATTGTGCTTTCTTTTGGAAGTACAGCCTGTGAATGTGAATCTGGAACATTTCTTTTTGAATTAAGCTGCCTTACTACTTAAAGAATCATAGCTGTGACTGAACAAAAGTAATACTTAATTCCTCTTCTGTACGAAAAATGAATTTGGAAGCCATTTTTAACGTTGCATAGATTTCTATTCAGGCTGATACATATTAAAAACCAAGAAAGTAGAGTTCAAACGATTTCTCTGTACATTGTATTTAGAACGTGTAGCTGGAGATGTGGGCTAACAACCTTTGTAAATGGAGATGGTCTCATGTGAAGAAAAATAATCTTTTTAGAAAGGTGCGGGATTAATAACATTTTTATGGTGTAGTGAGATTCAGTCTCTGAGGTACTTTCCCACATGTTATTGAAGTAAAAATTGATCTTTATATATTTATATTTCCCTCTTCCCTACTTGCAAGGAAAAAGAATCTCACTTGAGAGATGAAAAGTGGAGAAGGAATTCAGGCTGGAAGAAATGCAGGTGTCATGTATGTGTATCTATTCATATGTGGAGCTAATGTTAATGGTAATGTGAGAGTGACAAGGTCACTGTGCAAACCCGTGCTGTACCTGTGTTTCTCTGCAGACTCCCTACCTGAGGTGCTGTGAATTGATACATAGCTAAAGCTCCATAGGAAACCTAGGCAGGGGAGTTTGTTTTTCTGTTGAGGGGAGAAAAGAAGAAATAAAGCAGTACCTGCACCTGTTTTCTTTCAAATTTAAATGAGCCTTGTTCTGAAGCTGAAAAGAGGGGTAAAAGAGGTAGCTGGGATTCTTTATTGGTACTTAGAGATGCAGCTTTATGTGTAGATTAATTTAGCCACTTTATTAGTTAATCAAAGAGAAGATGCTGTTAGATTTGTGGTGACGCTCTATCAGTCTATGGAATGAATTTGAATACCGGGGGAAATAAAACAGCCAGAAGTTATGAGCTGATAATAAAACTAAAATTTGCGAGGAGGGAGCACGTGATACAGCTGGGCATACTGAGTGCATCTGCAGTGGGAATAGCCATCTTGGAAAGTCTTTATGCCGAAAGAAACTTCAGAGAGGGCTGCAGACTAGGCATTTTGGCACTATGCTATACTATTAAACAAGTTTCAGATGCCTGTGGCCTTGCAGGGTGGCTCTAGAGTGAAGACTTTTACTCCCTGGCTACCTTTGCTCTGGGAAGTTGTGTGTATATATACATGCACTTAAGATAGTAAATTACAATATGTGTACAAAGAACGCTGTAACCTAGAGGTTCCTACTTCTTGTGATACGAAGTGTAGTTTATGTATTCTGTTTACACTTGGTATCAATTGTTTGCTATAACAGCTGTTTGTATAGGGAAAATATTCTAAGTGTTTAACATGCCCTAACTTCACTGAAGGACGTTTTGTGATTCAGAGGAGAGTCTGCAGCAAAGGACTGGCCAGCTCTCCGGATATTGAACTCAAAACGTGGAATCTTTCCCTGTCCCCTTGGCTGGGGACCGAGTGCCTGATAAGCTCATTCAGTGGGGGAGAAGTGGTTACAGATGTATGAGCTTGTACCCCAGCCATACACGGTACCCTGTCATAGTCAAGCGATACCACATTTTTTCGTATACTTTTACAATATAATTTCCTTGCTGTTTCAGTAGCTTCACGTTCTGGGCATGAATGTTGTGGCCTTTGGTCATTCACAGCTTTCCTCCCAAAATATGAAGGGAAAGGCCATCATCAGGAGGACACCTCTAGCTGGGCTGTTGTTTCTCTTGTGTGGTTCAGTCCCTCAGGAAACATTGAATGTAGCGTTCTCACTGCTGTTGGCAGTTCTTAATTTGAGATCGTTGATGCTAAATAAGGACAGAATACGTTTTTTCTTCCTAATCACAACACATGGGCATTGAAATTTGCAGACAAGGTTTGCATAATAATGTTCAGCAAGAATCTGAAGATTGAGTTCTGTACAAGACCTGGAATGCTTTTATGATCTTGTGAAAAAAAATACTGTGGTGAAGCTGAAGCACTAAGAGCAGATAGCAACTTGTAGGTTAAATTGTTTCTTTTCTGTGTTATATGAGTAACAGCTTTTGGATTGATGATTGCATAATACTATATATTGAGTATCATAGTGGTAATTCATTAACTCAAACTTGATAAATATTTTCTGAAGTCTTTTGTATTGCAAAAGACTAGCATCTGGATTTAGCATAAGCAGAATTTTTAAAATTGCCAATTAAAATTTGTTTAATGTGAAATTGCTAGAATAGCTCTCTGCAAAGGCTAGAATTTAAAAAAAAAAAAAATCAATTATCAACTCTCAGCAGTTTTATAAAGAGCAAACCAGGAATTTCCTGGCTTTAATGAACACCAGATGCTGCAGTCTTGCTCT
Source organism: Pampusana beccarii (assembly GCA_013399365.1). Lineage (NCBI taxonomy): Eukaryota > Metazoa > Chordata > Aves > Columbiformes > Columbidae > Pampusana > Pampusana beccarii. The sequence continues at coordinate 290,435 of VWYH01000398.1, forward strand.
AGTGCTGAGGGATAATGAGGGTTAAAGTGTTTTGAAATACATGTTTAGAAAACACACAAACAGATATAAATCTTCCAGTAGCATCCTTAAGGAAGCCACTTGCTCAGGTTGACAAGGAGATCCCATAACATTAAGGCTTTGGAGAGGGAAGTGAAACAATGTGAAGCGCTTCTGTAATGACCGATTCCTGTCCAGCAGCAATGAAAGAGTTGGCCCTGGCACGGTCTGCTCCGCTTTCCATGGATGCTGAAATGTTCAGGGCATCCCAAAACCTTGTGTTCTGGAGGCTTCACATCTTCTCTAGGCCAATGAATTAAAGATCAAACTGAGAGACAGTAACTTTTCTGTCCATTCCCCTTTTGCTCTCGACATACTTCTTCACTCTGTTATGGTTACTGTTCCTTAGGAATGCTATTAATGGTCTTTTAAAGATTTATTCACTGGTATAAAAGTTTAGAGTAGATTGCCAAATCCCAAATGGTCAGATGCTATAGTTCCACAAACACATTCAAAGCAGGAGCAAGATAACTTGTTTTTTTCCTCCCGTCTCCCTTCCCCAAATACTGACCTGTCCTGCTCTGCAGTTCTTGTGTAGCCCTTTCTGCTGTGCTGTCACTTGCACTTATATTGCCACATAGGGGACCAGGCTGGCTTAAAACTAACCATGCACAATTTTTGCTATTGTAGAGGGGTGTGGTTTGGTTGGTTGGTTTGGCTGTTTTGGGTTTGTTTGTTTTGTGCATTTGCTAGCTGGTTTGACCCAAACTGTCCTCAGTCTACTTCACCGCGTGGTTATATGAATCTATAATGCTTAATGCAGGTGAACACCGTGCTTGTTGATGGCAATTTAAGGTGCACTTTAGGAACTTAAGAAATGGGTATATGCGAGTTTAGATTTCACCCATATTCCTTACTCTTATTCTTGTTTGAGTTTTCCCCCACCTCTAACAGGTGTGTGCCTTTGTGTTTCAACAGCCATGAAGAAATTCTGGTGCTATGTGTGTGCTCAGAATGCAGGCAGCCTTGAAATAGCATTTGGGTAACAACCAGCATAAGAAACTTTTCAGCTCCTGGAAACTTCGTGGCTCTAGGCAGGAATTTGTTCAGAGAGCTGGAGCAGAGAAAATTTTGGGTGGTTAATAAAGGTTGTAAGGGGAAATGCAAATGAAATTGAATTGAGCTTGCAGAGCAGGGGTATCTCTGGGGTCTCTCTCACCATTCACTTTCAAGGACTGCTTTCACTGAACTACTGTTGCTCGCTCTTTCTCTCTGTTGTTCCCATATTTTCATTTCTCTTTGTCCAGATTACAATCTCCAGCTCTTTTTTATCTGCATCATCTGTTCAAGTTACCTGCTCATTTCTTTTCTTTCTTTCTTGAGCTGCTCTTATTTCATTTCATCTGTTCTTTCTTTTGCTGTTTCTGGTTTTGGAGTTTGAGTTTTTGTTTGTTTTCTTTTTGTTTGTGTGTTTTTTCCCCCCTCTTACTACTTGTGCATTTTAAGTTGGTTAAGGAAAAAAAAATCCAATCCCTTGTTCTGTTTATCTTTTTCTCACCTGATTTTTCCTTTTTCTTATTCTTTCATCTTCTGTTTCAAAAAATCAAGCTTCAGTAACTTTTTAAATGTAAGCTGCTTTCTATAATTAAAACGTTTACTACATGCTATTCTTCATAAGCATATCAAGTACATACGGTGTCAAATAGATATCTAAGGAGAATGGCAGGAGGGGAGGAAGCCCAGTGGCACTGAAGGTATTAGAAGGAAGGTGCTGATAACTGTTGGTGGGCACTGCTGGTATTTATTGCCTGGCAATTTGGTTTCACGCTTTTTCCTTAAACTTTGCCTTTTGCAGGCTGTCTTGAAAGCAGAATCCCATATTTGCTTCTTTCCATCTTAAGTGCTGAGGCAATATGCAAAATAAAGTTAGCAACTGTAATACTAGATTTGAGACAAATAACTGTACTGAGAGACTTCAGGCAAATTAGAAAAACATTCCTCCCATTTATTTGAATGTTTAGACACAAGGGAAGAGCTTTGTGCATTCCAGGAGGCTTTATGATAAAAGCTAGAGACTTCGTTGTTAAAACAGAAGTGTCGCTACATGGTGAACTTAAGGGCAAACTTGCATGCAAGTTGCTGCCTTAGATATTAAGAGTAAGCTATAAATGTAATCTCTGTTTGTTGCTTCAGACCTTTAAGTCAATTTTCAATTGTTTTCCAATATTGTAATAATAGCCGAAGTTTACATTTTGAGAGGAAGAAGGGAGGGAGAGAAGAGATGGGGCATCAGGCTCTGCAGTCTCATGCAAGTGTGCAACTACGGTGTTGGGTTATTTACTCTTTTGGCATAGGTTTTCTGATAACACTCCAGTCTGATTTTATGCTTTTCAAATAATTTCTTTTTCTCTTTAGAAAAAATTATTTTTCTCTATTTAGTTCGTCAGCAAAATCTTTAAAACGAAAACTGCTTTTGCTGCTAAATCTCTTATAGTAAAATATGATACATAGGGAAGTGGTTAACAGAAGAGCAGTTCAGCGTTGTACTTGCCAGATTTGAGCGTCTCATGTACAGACACTTCATAACTTACACACGTGTTCCATGGAGAGATTACATAATTTCTTAAAACATAAATGCATCCCTGGCTGTTATGCAATATTGCTTTCAATATTGGAACTGAGCTGAATCCCACATTTTTACAGAGGAGAGACTGTCTTTCCCAAGTACAAGATTCAGTGAAACACATGGCAATAAAACTACAAATGCATCAAATCGTATTAATGTGTGCAAGTAAGACCTTGTCAATGGTCACATTCAAACCCAATATTTTATGATGAAATGTCAGTGAAAATGGAAGAGTTAATAACCCAGTGCAGCATCGTTCTGTAGGAGTTATGTGAGCTTTAAATGGCATCATAACCTCTTGTAGAGCATGTCTGGAGGCCTCTGGATTCTCCCTCCTGCCCCAAAAAAAACCCAACAAAAAAACAGAGACCCCCAAACCACATCAAACCAGAACACCCCTAAGCAAAGCAATGAACCCAATGAGGCAGCAGCTGAGAAACTTCGGGTACTGTCAAAAGTGTCTGGGAGGCCAAAAGTCACCTTGGACCCTCACTTCAGGATATTCTGTCTCATTACAGTGATGATATTTTGTAATAAATGCAAATTTTAGAGAAATGAATGGATTTCTTTGCTTTCAGTTATCACTGGGATCACTGGAATACTGAAAAGATTTCAGTATAGGCTGCTAAACTTTTAAGTTACATACTTAATATTTTTCTAAATACCAGGTGGCTTGGTGTACTTCAGAGGCTGGCGTGTTTACAAAGTGCAGTTATATAATCTGAAATTTTCCCCAAGAAATTGGCCAAGTCTGAGTTTAGTCAAACAAGCATAAAAGTAACTAAAAATTACCTAATAGTTTAGGCTGTTTACTTCTTTGTCTTATATAACTGCTTAAGTTGAAAACTGTAGACTCCGTTTCCAGCAGTTTGGCGTCTACAAGACTGAAGCCCTTGCAGTTTAAATATATAATGCTATGCTGTATACGTGCATATATATTATACCTGTTTTGAATTTGTTTTAAATTTGTTGAGAAGTACATTGGAAATAGCTGAATTGTGGAAAAACTGCAGTTATTAACACAGCATCTATTAATTACTCTTGTAGAGCTCTGAGATGTTTGCCTTGTTTTGATTGTGCACACGGAGGTACTGTTTCTTGTTTGATTCTTTTGGTTTAAAACAACAACAAGTCTGCCCTGAGAAACCAAAAAGCAACCAAGAAAAAAGCAAGCAAACCCCACAACCTCCCCACAATCCAAACTCCAATACAGGGCTATGAAAACCCACTGATCTAAATGGCAAGAGCTCTTGTATAATAATCTCCCTCCATGCGTGTTGCTTTTAATAATGGTCACATTCTGTACAGTATCATAAGACCACTTCTAAAAGTGTTCCTAGAAATGAATGGTAAGGAGGAATTGCTTGTGTGGTTTTGTTTGTTTGTTTTAATTAATCCACATACATTAAAAAAATGACCAGATAAAGTCTAACCTGTTTTGGTACTCTGTTAAACTTGAGAGTCAATCATGTCAGGCTAACCTGGTTGCATATGAAACTCTTCGCTGTTTTTACAACGTAGTGACGGAGCATAATGCATCTTTTTTATATCTGAATTACCAAATTCTTCACAGAGAATATCGATATAGTCTGGAAAGGTTAAACTAAAGGTATATAAAGATACGCACACCTACACAGATACATAATGAAGGAAAATAAGCATCTTTCTTCTGTGAATATGGGCACTGAGGTTAAGAATATTCTCAGACTTTATATAGATTTAGACAGTTGTGGCCTCAATCTGAACATATTCGTGTTTCCAATCAATTGTTATTTATTATGTACACTCTCCTTGACAAATTGAGACCTAAATCCCAGGGCAGAGGAAGGAGAATTTATATTTGCATATAAATGTGAGCCACCACATCAGCACATCGGTTTTTTCAAAGAAGTTAAAGGTTATGTATTTCAGAGATGGTTTAGGTTGCATGAAAACACTTTCTTACAATGGCTAAATTTCTTAATGACACTTGATATGATCTTATTGCTTTGAATATAAAAATGAATCCTGCTACTTTTCCAAAGAATATGCCCATGTAAACTGTCTAAGTCTTCATGTGCATAAAGCCTCCTATAATTTCATTATCTTCTAGAATTGCAGTCTCTTCATAACCGTACATAACCTCTTCAATTGCATAAAAATGTTGTGGTGAATAGTGGGAAACAAAACTGGAATTGCTTGTATGCTTGTCAGTACATATCTGCGTAGCTAACTTATCAGTCTTTAAGCTTAAGAAAAATACTCTTTACTGTAAATTACTGTAAAAGGAATTCATAGTTTGTCTTTCTGTAAATGCAATAATGCATTGAGTTTCGTTTTGTGTGTCAGGCTTAAATGCTAAGCCAGCCCCACCTAAGAAGGTCATAAGGCATCACAGGACTACAAATACTTAGGACTTGTTAATGAAGCAAGTACTGTAACAGTAATTTTTCATAGTTTTGGTCAATGTTTGTTCTTGACCTACTTTAATCTCTGTGTGCTGTTTCTAGTTAAGATAATTGTAGCTTCTGCTGTTCTCATCCAAAAAAAATCCCCACAGAACAAATAGAGTGGAAGAGGATGAACATGGATATACTCAGCTAATTTTCCTACCTTAAATTCAGTGCTGTGAATAGCCACTTAATTGGTGCAGAGCCCTAAGCTTCACTTAAGAAGAGAAAGAGGAAAAAAAAATCAGGCCCTTGGAGACCTGCAACGGTGTTTGNAGAGTGGAAGAGGATGAACATGGATATACTCAGCTAATTTTCCTACCTTAAATTCAGTGCTGTGAATAGCCACTTAATTGGTCTAGAGCCCTAAGCTTCACTTAAAAAAAGAAAAAGGGGAAAAAAAATAATCAGGCCCTTGGAGACCTGCAACGGTGTTTGGAGCTTTGTGACAAACAAGCTTCTAGTCCACTGGGATGCTTTTAAAAATCGTGTCAACTGTCCTGCAGGGCTGTACCCTACTGTCCCCTAACTCTTGATGGGAGTAAAGATGTATGGAGTGATGTCCATTCCTGAACAACCACAGCCTGTTCCATCATCTTACTTAAAGATGGTAGTTAAAGGGGCGCAACGTGATGCGGAAAAGAGAGCACCTAAGCCTCTGAAGTGCCTGGATGCTTATGCACTTAAAAACAAAAGTAACTTTTGTATTGGTTCATGGTCAAGTTTTAAAATCTGTTGTCTCAGTGTTGATTTCAGTGCAGATGAATGGAAATACAGGTTCAAATTGCTCAGTGCCATGCTGCTTCTTACAAAGAAAATAACAGTGCCCACCAGCCAGAACTCTGCCAGCCGTTCTACCGCTGCTGCCCATCCCAGGCTTGTTTCAGGCTCTCGCAGTGCTGTTGGGTGCCTTCCCTCATTCATGTGGATCTCCACATTTACAGGGCAAGGGAAATAATCCCCTGTCAATAACCGATCAGGTAAGGTGGGTAGGGGTGATGATTTGATTGTGCTGTAGGAGAGGAGCTTTCCAGCTGGTCACATGTGGGTCAGCAAAAAGGTGCTAGAAGATGAGCTCTTGTAGTTACTCCACACGTCTTTCGCATCTGTTAGTGGAAATGGGATCCTAGTGCATCAGTTTGAGACAACTTCATACAACAGCAGTAGGCACAGGAGTTTTTGACCACTGTACCCAGAGGATGGCTTTATTCTGTATGTTGCAAATAACAATAAAGCCACACTTAGTTGTGCGTTTTCCAGCCACTCCTAAAGGGAGACCGGTAGCTACTTTTGCTAGAAATGAAATCCAGGGAAACAGAACTGTGTTCGCTGCCGCTCAACAGCGCAATTGTGGTCTCACCTCTCTGCCTTCCTGCGTGCTCAGGGTCCATCCCTTGGCCTCCATAGCGACCTGCCCGCCAGCTCAGCCGCGGACGGGGAGGGCATTTGGGGCCCCTGCTTTATTGAGCCCCGTGCTCTTTTGTCAGCGGAATTTTTCTTCAAGCTGTTTAGTTTTGGTTCCCAAGGTATAAAGTCGTAGGTCTGGCTTTATACCACTTCAGTAAAACTTTTCTTAAAAATCTTGGCATTTTAAATGGCTTTTCCGTGTTGGTGCCCGTGACAACAGAAGTGTTGGTTTGGGTATTCTGTGTCAGCGCTCTGTGCGTGGAGCAAAATTCCTTTGCAGCTTTTACTTGACCTCGCTAAAAACAAGAAAAAAGATTCATCCTGTTATGCAATTGTACAGCTGATAACTGTGTATATGAGTAGAGGATTTTAAATTATGCTCGTATCTTAGAAGGATGTGAATTTCACAACGGTATGTTTCTGCACTTTGAAGGTAGTAATGTCTGGAGATACAGGATGCTCTGTAATGTTTCTTGAAAATGCTAACAAGATTTGAGGGAGAGGGAAGGGAAGATAACTTCATATACTTCTGGTTGCTTCATAAAATAAAATTTCAGTTTGATCTGATACATGATCTGGGAAATTGAAAGTTTTTTCTCATCCTTAGAGTGGCATTAAACTTATTTTTGTGCTTGACCTTTCTACAGCAAAACTAATGCTCTTTTGCATTTCCCCGTAGGTAAAAACAGATTCATTTGATCAATGGGGCATTTTATGTTGCTTTTGTAAATCACGTAACTTAGGTGAAATAAAACCAAATAGTTACATACTCTTGAAATGCAGAATAACTTCATTTTGGAAGTTCTTTAAAAGATGGAGAAGTACGTAGTTATACTATGCCTTTCTCTAGTTACTCTGGATTGTATCCTCTGAATTGCTTAAAATTGGTTTATCTGACTTGATCTGGCTCTGATATAAATCAAATGGGTGTTTTCAAAAGAAATAAGATAACAAAAATGCATTAATAGCCTGCATCGTCAGTGATGATCAACAGAATACAGAAAATGCTGGTCAGATAATTCATATCAGTCATTCAAGTGTTTTAGTCTGACAAGCTTTAGAACACAGCTCTTGAGGGGGCTGCAGTCATCTGCTTGTGATGCTATATGTTGTCTGCTTGTTACCTATTATCCCTCTCTGAGAAGGGATTATTCGTTCTCTTTAGCATTTGTCATAAGAGAAGATGAACTCTTGGTGTCAAATGTCAGTCGAAGCCCACAGTGTCTTTGTTTTGTTTTGCAGCATGTACTTTTTCCTGGGTTTGGTTAGAGTTGAGGAAGGAGAAGTGTCATGTTTCATCTGTTTTTAAGTATAACTCATTCCTGCTTCCATGTGTTTAAATCATAATGGTTCAGGTTTCAAGGGATGTTGAGTTCTTGATGCCGACGTAATGCGTTATTGTATGCAAACATTTGATGCTAACGTGAAAAGCTTATTGCAAGCCTAGTTGAGGATGCTAATTTAAACACATCAGTTATACATTAAGCATTGTTCAGTGAATGGTAATGATGTGTTAGGTTAGTAAACGTGATTCAAAGTTTTGTTGTGATTTGGAACAAAAATAGCTCGAGTGGAGGAGGCCAGGATGCCTAAACAGCTTTCAAAATCATGGAGAAACTAACATGCATAGCAGAAATTCATGTAAGGATCTTGTCACAGCCAAAAAACAAACAAACAAAACCAAAAAAACAAACACAAAAAAGCCAAAAACAACCAACACCATAAAGTCATATGTCCACCAGTATTACTGGGGAGATACTTCCCCTCTGCAAACCAGTGCGATGCCGATACACTGGCTAGAATTACAATACAAGTGGGTATCGTCCTGTCTCTGCAAATCTTTCTACTATAAATGAAATTCTGATTATTTTTTTTTAAGTTGCATTGGTTTCAAGCGTTCTTTATACTGTGCATTCTAAATATAGACTGCGTCTGTGCCAAAGACCAAGTGCAAACATTCAAAACCGTCGTTGATAGAAAATCTCTTTAATGACTTCCTCTGGAAACTATAATTTGAATCATATGATTTTTTTCTGGAGTAGCAGTAGGAGAGAATATCGGAAAAATAACTAGAATATGGTTTTCAGAATTTTAATCTTTTCATCTCTGCAAACTTAACTTTGTATGTATAAACTGTGCTAGCCATTTTATTCCTTGATTGTTTGGCAAGACTAGTAGTTCCTGTAAAGCCAGTTCGATCTAAAGAGAAAAAAATTCCATGACATAAATAGAGTTCTTGTGGATCTTTTTTTTTTTTTTTTCCTCCAGATTTTTAGCAGTTACAAAATAGTTTTTATTTTATGGTAAATGCTTGCAGAGAACTCTGGTAGCTTTGGCTGTGTGGCAGCAACTGAAGCTGCTGCGTTGGTGCAGTTTTAGTAGTGAGACCGATGCAGTCTGGCAATGTTTATCAAGCAAGGCGAGTCACTGCGGGCTGCTGGCAGCAGATGCTCCCCATATTACCTCCTGTGAAAGGGAAAGGCGGATGGTGTCTCGTTAGTGGGAGGGAAGCTGTGGGAAAGGAGAAAGTTGGGAATGAAGTGGAGTGGGGGAAGTGACAGACGTGGAGAGGAAGTGACTGAGAGACTGAATAAAATTGGAAAGAGGTAGATGTGGTTCAGCAAACGAATGGCAGGAAAACATGCGGTTAGATTGGGAGTCTTAAAGAAATGAAGCTTTTGAAAGAGCAGAATAACAAAGGTGGTATAAAGGTAATGAGAAAAGAGACAGGAGGTGGAAAGAGGAAGATGTGAGGGAAGGACCGGTTGAAAATATATACCAAGAAGCAGAGAAAAGGTGTCTGACATGGACTTCCAATACACGTCCTGGTCTTGGAAATGAGAGCGGACACAATTCTGAAGTTTCTACTTGATGAATATCCCGAGCAAAAGCTGGTAAACCCCACTGTGGTGATGCAGATGTTCATTACTCTTCCAGACCAGTGACTAAATATCTAACATGTCTCTATTCTTATCTCCAATATCTTTGTGCCGCTTCCATACAGATGCAATTTAGACGACTGCAATTTCAGTTTGTTTGGTATTTAACAGATGTCTTGTCTTGCATCAAAACATATGTATGATTTTAAATACTGGGAATGCAAAACATTAATTTCTAGTCCATGGGAGTTGAGGATATTGGCACTTTCTGCTAAAAATCATAAAACAGAGTTAGAATGTGCGCAAGTGAAACAAGACAGCAATAAAAAGGATTAGGTTTGAGTGCAACTGTCATCCAGCATATTAGATTTGTGTCCAGTGCAATGTCAAATAATGTAAACTGCTTGGTTTCGCAATGCTGGCGAGAGTGATAGCCAAGAAAGTAAGCTGAGAAAATATTGGGCTCCAAGAAAACGCAAGTTGTTTTGTGGAACTTGCTTAAAATATTGTAATGCAAAACAGTTCCCACCAAGATTAGTAATATATTTGTAGAGTTATGCTAAGCTATACATGTGCAAAACACATCCCTGTGTGTATTTCTCATCTCCCGTTTCTATTGTAACAAAGTGCAGTGAGAAGTTAAGCTCACATTTGCTTTCCTGCCTGTGGGTGCTGTCATGTGGAGAACGATAGGCATGAATTGACTTCTTATAGATAAACATTTGGTCACTGCAAAGGAATCTCAACTTTCAAAATGAGCACACGCTTTCTGGGAGGGGACAAAACCATTAAACGTCACGGTTTGGGGCCAGTATTTGCTGCTTTCTTTTCTGATTGCAGGAAATTTGCCTGAAACCCAAGGAGGTCCTGTGACTTCCCATCCTTAAAATGATTGAAATGTAGCATCTGTCCTGGAAGATATTCTGATGTACTGTCCCATGCTGGGCTGTGTTTTCATTGATCAGTAATTGATAGGATAGCATGTGTTTATAGAATTTGCAACCAGTATAAAGTTGACAGAACACAACACCCAAAACAAATTGGAGAAATAATGGAAAATTAGTAACAGCTCAGTAATGGCAATTCAACACAGGCTGCTTGGAAAAGAAAGGCACACAGTATTGAAGAAAGGGGTTTAAACATCGAGTACCACAGATTTAACAACCAATGGAATGTGATGCTGTATCCCAGAATAAAGTAAACTGGGATGTATATTCAGACTCAATGTTTGTAAATAGAATACATATTTATTTTGTGCGACTTAGTGCTGTGGAATCATACCTGTTACTAGTGCTCATCTTCAGAATTTGGACAATTGGGAAATAATCCAGGGGAAGACAAAGGAGGTGTTTGAGAAAAAGAATTGGGAAGATTTTTTAAAAAATATTTTTATTAAAATTATTTTTATTATTTTTTCAAATTTAATGTTATTACTAAAAAAACCCATGAAGGGTATGTGGGAATAGGAAAAATGCAATTGTTATCGGTGTCTACTTAGGAAAGGATTAAAAGCAAACGTTTCAGTCAGATTTCTCTTGCATTTTAAGGAGGACAAGGATAGCTAATTTTTGTAATGAGTTACATAGGCTTATGGTGTCCCTGCTAGTGGAGATTTTTCAGGACAGATGAAATAACTGTCAGCAGTGCTCTGGTATACTAGATCCTGCCACAAAGGTGGCTTAAATGACTACCCTTAAGAGTTCAGGCCTTCACTTCCAAGACTTTTTTAAAAGAAAGAACTGGTCCCAGTGTAGATGCTCAGGGAGGGATGCAGACGTTTGGATTCTGTCAGCAAAGATGGGGTTTGTTCCAGAGTGAGAGGGTTGGAAGAAAAATAAACCAAAAAATTACTATAGAGAAGGCCTTTAGAAACGTGAATTACTGGTAAAACAGAGGATGGAAGCGATAAAGAAGTCTGAGTTTAGGAAGAGATGGATTTTGCGTTCAATTGGCTGATCCGTGGTACTAAAACAAACTACTCAGCGCTGTAAATAGCAGATCAGCCCAAAGGAAGAAATTCTCAAGAAGGAACAGGCTCTTGGGGATTAACTCTTCCTGGTTTTTTTTTTCCTTTCCCTCTCCCCCCACCAATATACAATGACGCACAAGGATACTTTTTCCCTGATTTTTGCCTCTTCCTCTTTTGTCACTTTAGTAAATACAACTTGAGCCACATTCATTGCTGACTTCAGCAGCGGCTGAAGATGAGCGCCTGGTAACTTATACTTAAGTGCCTAGATTTAGCTTCCTCAGCGTGTCCCTGCAAGCGGTGTCTGTCGCTGCCCCGTTCTCATCTGCGGGCAGGGGAAAGCCGGGAGCAGTGCCCAGGTATTTAAAGCCGAGGGGCGGATGTTGTGGTGTCCCAGCCGGTTTTGCTGGCGGGTGGCAGGGCACCCAGGTTTGGTGGGTGTTTTGGGCCAAGGCTGTGATGTGCAGCAGCTCAGCCGGGCCTCCCCTGGCCTTTTGGTGCCGTATTCAGTGGGAAAAAAAGCAGGTGAGGTACGGAGCGAGTGTCTGGAATAGATCAGTGAGGGGTTATTGACATTCAGGAGTTTCTCTGAAGCAATATGTTTTGTTTTGTAAGTCTTGTGTTTGCAGGTAATTTTTGGAGTGGCTCTTATGCCTGGTAGTAGCGGTAAAAACAAGTATTTGCAAAAATTCTTTTTTTAATTCTGGTTGAAACTTGTTGGAGTAAAATCAGTTGAAAGCAATTCTTTGAGTATGACAAACTTCTTATTGATTGAATTACCAATTTTTGCTTTCTTTCGAGTATACTTGTGAGCTAGGATTTGACTTTGACTTTTCTATACTTGATGGAAAATTTGTCTTCTCCCACAAATATTTAGGCAGCTAAACTGTGGGGACAATTTTCAGCTGTTTCATTTTGTTTGTCCACAGCTGTTGCTCCGAGTTTTCCTGATTTAAATTAATGGGACATGATGCATTTGTAGGAGATGCTGGAAAGGAGCTGTAATTTTTTTTTTCTTTGCTATAAAGAAAACTAACACAGCAAATTTTTTTACTTTTAGCTGTGAATATAGAACTTGAAACAATGATGACTTTTGAGTTTCTCAGCATCTCACTGCCACACATTTTCTAAGTCAATTGGATATATTCTCTACCTGAAGGCCTGAATCTCACATACCTCGCAATCATCTGATTTTTCTATAACTTGCCAAGATTGACAATATTTGTGTGTTTTGCAATTCGAAGTGCATGCACGCACACAAAATATCATCCGGTCTCTTTTATGTGGCTGCTCTCCTCAGGCTGAGATATGAAGCTGGAAAAACTCAGCTGGTTTTTTGTGTTGATGTTTGGCTTGTGAATATATCGAGGAAAAGAATCTGTGTGGTTTTAATAGTTCTCCAAGTATTCACTTTAGGTACTCACTGCTAAGCTTCCTGTGGATTACCTGTTACCTTTTTTTAACTATTGCTTATCTAAACACAACTTTGTAAGTGGTGAATATGTTCTGTAGTATGGTGCTAAGGCAATCAATACGTAATTGATTTAAAGATTTAAAGCAAGTCCCTTGCTGACATTGTGTTTATTGTTTGGAATGCCAGATTAATTACAGCATGTATTGCAGTCGCTGCCTTATGAGCTACATCTGCTTTTTGTTAACTTTCTCTGTAAATGAGAAACTGTCAGTGCATACTGTTTCTCATATTCTGAAGAAAAATTCCCCAAACCCTATAACTGTGTACTTTAAAAATTAACGAACCTGTGTGTTTAGATCACAAGTTCCTTTATTTCTTCTGTTTCTGGAGGAGCTGACCCAAGCACAGATGACTCCTCCCTGTTTTGCAATAAATAAATGAACAGAAGACTGTCCCAGGCCATTTGAAACTTGGCCACAGGAGCTCATGTTGAATCTCTTCGATCTGAGCAGTTAGACACGCACAAATCCACAGCGTCCTTGTGCCAGCAGCTGGCAGCAAATACTTCATTTACTGGAGTTATTTAAATGAGCTTCCTAATGCTGCCATCTCAGAAGCCAGCCAGATCAATTAATTCCTCCCGCTTTGCGTGCAGTGTAGATGACAGCTGAGAAAGCTTTTAAAGAAAGTCATGTTTTTGCTTGAGCCTTTTATCTCATTTGCAGTTGGCTTGTCGATTCTTCTGAGCTCCCTGTACGTGCTCCTATAGCAACAAATGCTGATTCTACCCCCAAAATGTAAAACCATTAATTGTATCGCTCAGAGAAAGATACAATACATTTATGCTCACATTTCTGAATTATTTAAGGAAACAAATTCTAAGTAGCAAGAGAAGCCAGCAGGTGGCCATGGTGCTTCTAGTAAGTTTATAGCAGAGTGATTTGATCTGTGTTCATTCCTGGAAGAAGAGTTGGAGCAGTGTTTTGGCCTTTTTCTGTTTTTGACTAGGGCTTGCTGTACTTGCCATAAAGAACAGCAATTTGCTTGTACTCAGGCAGATAAGGGAGAGCCAAAATACAAACAGAGTTGTAATATGAAGGGGATTATCAAGGGGCTCAATATCCACTGGGAGTGCTTGGCAATAACTGTAGTAGAAACTGAAATTTCAAGCCCTGGAATGTAGTAATATAAACTCTTATCATTGTAATTAAATTACTTGGAAGTAGAAATTTGCCACAATCATTCAGCAAAAACTGGAATTTAGCTGACTTTTTGGATTTTTGAGAGCTTCTAGCCCCTAGCAGATACCTTGCGATGTGCTGCTTACTGCGTTTATGTGTAAACTGGAGACTGACATAGCCTTCCACTCTGTGCTCCCCATCCTTTTATTTAAACCCAATTTTGGGGCACACAAAAAAGCATTTTAGCAGAACGGCTGCTGAAATTCACATCACACAGATGCTCAACATGTGGTTTAATTTTCTAGATGTGAGTTTTGCTATTGGTCTAATACAGGAGAGAGACAGGTGGGTAGAAGAGATGCAGAGAAAATTCATCTGAGAACAGCACAGGGATGTTTTCCTGATTTCTAAGGCAACACTTGGCAGCTTTCAGGTGTTTCTTTAAGCATATCATAAAGAAATTACTTTTGTGTGTAAGATGCACAACTGTTACAGTGCCATACGGATATTACCATGCTAAAAGTCAAGAAACGGGAGATTATTATATTATTAAGATGTGTAAATCAGTATTCGCATCAAAATCACTTGTAAGAAAGCATCCTGAAGTTTTCAGCAGTCATAAATAATTTCCACTAGGTGTCATTTTCTTGATTAGGTGCATCACAAATTGATTTGGAAGAAAGGTGGTAACACTGCTTCCCCTATCTGCTTATTCGTTCTTCCTGCAGACTACAGCCTGCACAGCAGTAATGCATGGATAAACTATTCCAGTGCCATGCTGGCTTTAAAAAAAAAGTGGGGGCGGAGTGCAACTTGTGCTTTTAAAAGAAATACTACTAAAAAAATAATCTTGTTCAATGAATGGCAGAAATGCAGAAACTAGTTGTTAACAATCGTAGCAATTTTGTGCACTTAATATTATCATAACTTCATAATATGTATTAAAATCTAACATTTCAAACCTGATAGATAGAAAAGTGATCTTTCTGTATCAAAAAGAAAATGACTGCTGCCTTTATAGCTTCACAAAGAGTTAAGGAAGTTTTTCTTCCATAGTATCTCTCAATGTTGTTTGTATCTGGTAGATGTAAAGATGAAGCAGGCAATGAGTGTGATTTGCTTGCACTCAGGTTCTCTTTCATAAGAGACCATTAAACCACTATTAGACTGTGTAGGATTACTGAGCAATAAGTGAATGACTTTTCAAAATACACACATGTTATTTTTATTATAGGTAAGAAAAAGTAAGTACTCTTCAGGATGAGTAACAAAGGTCTGTTAGAGCTCTAAACTCAGTCTTTACCAATAGTTCCCTAGAATGCAAATAGTAAAACCATCCAATGGAGATTTTTCTGCTTGGTGTTTGCAATATTTTTTGCTCAAATCTTACTGTTGACAATGCACTGGCCAGAAACATCCCTCTGCCACCTGCCCATTGGTCATATATAACCATTCCTGTTCATAGCACCATCTCCTCTCTGGGGCGCTCTGCTGCTCTGTGGGGTGTTCCATCTTTGCGTTGTGTTCATTCGGCTTCACATCTGTACTTGGCAGGTGATTAAGCGCTTTGTGTTGGATGTTCCTACCTGTTCTGTTTGGGTTGGGGTGGGAAGCTGAGAGGCAAATACATTCATAACGCATCGTCTGACTATGCCTTGCTGTAACTTGAAATAAGAATAATTTTCAAGTACTTCATGTAGCTGGAGCTTCTTGGTTAGCTCTCAAGGTTGTACAGATGTTTCTCTGTTGGACTCCTTATTTTTCTCTTTGTTTAAAAACAAGGACAAATCCAACAAAAAAAGGCAGTGCACCACATTCAGCAGAAACACAGTTGAAATAAGAACATGTAAAACTAAAACAATCCAGGCAAGGGAAATTTTTATGGGGAGAATCCTTTTTACTCTGTGGAAGTGTGATACTAAAGCAGAGAAAATGGAGTCCTTGTAATTGTAACCAAAAATATTATGTTTAGCTGTGTTTGGCTTTAGTCGCCAGGTGCCTGATGTCCTGTCAAGAACCAGCTCTTTCGATCTTTCCGCTAAGGTTTGATTTTGTGCTGATGCTCAAGAGGACAGTTCTGTTTGTCCTGTTCCCTCAGGTGGGTGTAGTGCAGAGCCCTTTGCTGCAGCCCAGCTGCGTCCTCCTGTTCCAGCCAGAGAACCAATATGTTCCAATGGCTGTATGAAAACCAGCTCAGGCGCTGGAATGCGGTGGGTTGGAGTGGTAAGACTTGAGAAGGCACAGCAGTGACCGGGGAGCATGAAGATGCAAAGTAAGCGTAGTTGGAGTTGGGTGTGGGACAATTTGAGAAGAAGGTCGAGCCTCAGGCACCCATTTAGGCTCATGAGTCAGATGTTACGATGCTTTTTATTTAGCAAAGCACGGCCACAATGATTTTGCAAATGTGTGTGTAAGAAACTAAAATTATCTTGAGGCTTATGCATCGCAATTTTAACCTCGAATGTGAGTCTGCGTGCAGTGAAGATAGAATGGTGTTAGTTTTCATAGCAATGTTGTGAGTTGTTTTTTAAATGATCTATTAAGTTGATCTTCTAATACTATAGTTTTTCTCTTCCCTTTATCTCTTTTTATTTTTATTTTTTTTTGTTTCCCAGGCATTCTGGTTCTGTGTTTGTGTTTTGAGATACAATGGCAACAGACATTTAAGTAATGAACTGTGAATTCATTGGTTCCATGCTGAAAAAGATATGACATAACAGACTTTGTCCTGCTGAGAGATTGCCTTGCTTTGGGTGGCTGCTTAGGCAAGAGGCTGAAGAACAACTGCCCAAGAAGTAGCGAAATTGCAGCATGGCATGTGCCTTTTAGTGTCTGAATGCATTTACAATATGTCCCTAATTAATTTTTTTAGTGGGGAAAAAAAAATAAAATGAGGAATTTAAGCTAATTATGGTGGTAAGATGCTGAAATGGTGTAACTGAACTGGAGTCTCTGGGTGATTACAATTAATTCATTCTCATTTCTTCTTTTCAGGTTTTCTTCTTCTCCACCTTGGCCTTCTCTTTCTCCCTTCAAATCTGGTCACTCTTCTGTTTAAATTGCTGTGTCTTCTGTTACCTCTTCCTTGTCTTACGTCTTTGCTTATGCTTTAAGAGAAGTCTTTCCAACTTCATTTCCTCTGTCAGTGGGTCCAACATCCAGTCATCAGTAGTTTATTTCTCCAAAAATAATAAGTTGTACAGGTAATCTGGTTTTTTTTTTTAAAGCTTATCTGGTGTTTCTGGTGACTTTTCACTTAATTCTGGGCATTCTGAACACAAATTTTTAATGTTCTGCTGGGATATTTCAAGGCTGCTAAGAGACCCAAATGTGTGGGGTTCAGCTATGATTTGATATACAAATGCACCTTGTTTTATGTATTTTTGTTTGTGAGGCTACATCAACCAGATATTTCACTTTAAGTAGCTGTTTTAGTTAAAGTAGCCTGTTAACATGTTTTAAAGTTTTCTTTTGAACTACACTGTGAAATCTTTGAGAAACAAGATTCTTTTCTGTGCTCTACCAGATGTTGCACAGCATTTCTTTTGTTTTGTGAGTGTGTAAGGTCAATGTTTTACCCAGTCTCTGCTTCATGAATGTGTGTGTGTGTCTATGTATGTATATCTGCATATACATGTATTTTTGTAAATGCTGGAGAGAAGGAAGGAGGTGATAGTAGGGTTCACCATCATACAGTTGTTAGAGTGCAGGACTGAACGCAATGCTCCGATATTGATGCTTTTGAGGTGACTGCATAACAACAACTAAAATGTGGAAAGAGCAAAGGGTTGCATGTAAACTGCTCTCCCTGGAGCTGTGGCAGAAGCAGTGCAACAAGTATTTACTTGTTCGCAGCTTTCTTCTCATACTCTGAGTAGAACAGAAATTCTTCTAAAGATGGTTTGGAGTTGGATGCCAGTAACGGGAGAAGTTAAGAGTCAAAAAGGTCTGAGAAGGCAAAGAAGCTTTCAAATGCCGGCACACATATAGGCAGAGGCTCTGGCTCTTCGGAAGGACTTTTATAATCAGCTGGTTGTCCACAACAAACAAATCCCCTCCAATGCCCAGAGCCTCAGGATATGTCTACTCTGAAGACACTATTAATTGCTTGCAGCCCATGTTGAGTTTTGTGATGCTTTGGGTTGGCTTTTGATCATGCCCAAGTTAGCTGCTTTAAATCAGACTGCAGCAGCAGCATCATTTCTGAATGAGATTTCAACTACCAAAAAAACCCACCACCACACCAATCCTAAAGCAATAAGCCCCGTGTTGCTGAGTGCTGTGTCTGCAGGAGGAAATGGCCTGTTGCATTCTGCCTTAATACACAGCTTTTTTTCTTCTCTATTGTAGATACTGGGAGGTGAAGTAAGAGAGAGAGGGTGAGAATTCTTTTAAACTGATAAGCCAACAGCAAGAAGTGCCCAAGTGACAAATTTCCTTTCTTATTCAATGTTTTGCATACGCCCTTAATCATGAGCATTTGCTGCATGCTTTTAGCCTTAATGCTGCTTCTCCATGGGAATTAATGGAGCCTATTTCAAGTCTGTCTTGTTTATCATCAATTATCATCAATCCATGTAGTTTGGTCAGTGAATATCCACTCTAACAATGGTACACACAGTACTTCCTAATTTATTTAAAAGCATTAAATAAATTGTTTCACTTCAATTATCCCTTCTTCCATATTAATAGGAAGTCCTACTTGACTTTTTTGATTAATTCACTTTTTTTTGTTGTAGTGTGAATAATGTACTTGCTCTTTCAGCTGAAAACATACCAATTTGCATGTGTTCATGTGGCTTTCTCTTTTTATTTTAACTTCTCATATAGCTTAGTATGTTTTTGTATTTTTTTTATAGTTTGTCCTTAAAATTACTAGGTCCGTTATGTCTTTGTTTTTCTTTGAATGGCTCAAGTTCAGTGACACTTATGGGATATTCAGGTCTTAATCAGCTACTTATTAAGAATGACCGTCCTCTGCCCAGTTGTCTCGCTGTTTTTAGGTCAGTGTTATTACTGTAACTTAAGTCTGTTCATGCTGTAAACAAGTTAGGTGCGTAGCTGTGCTCTGAAGAGACATTAAATGTAATGTCTGATTCGCAGGAGAGGCCTACACAGTTAAATGTGTTGATTATTTGAAGTACTTCTTGCCTGGCAAGAGTTTAGTAAAGATGAATTTACACTGCAAGAAATGTCTTCTTGCTCGGAGGAATTTTATTTTGTTTACTGAGATGTTGCACACAATAGTAGCAAAAAAGCTGGAGGCTTGCTGGTGTAGCTGTGGACAAAGACTGAGGAGAGGGAAGCTTTGCCAAAGTGTGGAGTGAGGAATTTGTGGATAGGAGCAATAAAAGGCCACTTCAAGGCAGGAGTCTGGCAGAATGAAGACTGTTGAGAAAAAATTCCAGTATTTTCTGTTGTGTAACTTCAGCTTTCTGTTTTATGTAAATATTCTCCCATTCTTGAGAAGGGAGGGAAAAGAAACCCAATCTGTTAAAATTAATTTATCTTTTCTTAGGGAAGAAGATACAGCCCATCAAAATCAATTAAAAGATAGATTACTACACAAGGAAATTTTTTATATTTTGCAAGACACTGCTGCAGTTTTTTCTTATGAGTCAAACTCTTTTCCATCTTCTGATGCTACACTTGCATTTGGAGCATTAGAGCCTTAAATGCTTATAGCACATAGACTTCGTCTGAAACTCTTGTTCTCTGTTTGCAAATAGTTTGTAAAGCTTTGGTGTGTCATGTTCTTCATTCATGGTAGGCATCTCTTCTTTGCCGTAACTCTGGTTTTCTTTGAAGTGTGATTCCAGTTGTGTTCCAAAGCTAATTAAAAAAATCCAACCAACCAAACGAAAAACTCCACATTGTAGAGGTGCTGTGGTCAGCTGGGTCAGCCTAGATACTGACTGGAGGGTGATCTTATACTTATCTGTGCGGACAGTACTATACATACGTTATACCTCCCGTACCTTTATGTTGGTCAGTCCTCTTCAGACTTAAGAACGCTAATTGTCTTGTTTTTGACTTGGTTGAGAACATATTGCTACCATCCTACCCTGTAGGGACTTCAAATACTAAATCTAGAGCTTTATACACTGCGTATTTTTATCTTAGTACTAAGACAAGGTAGTAAAAATTTGCTAAATTAAACAATGTAACTGTAAATCCATTGAATAAATAGTTCCACCTGGAAAATAGGTGTCAGGGAACAGTTTTACATTCAGCCCAGTCTAATGTAAATACAATAGCAAATAGTCACCGCTTGTCATACACAAGTACTGAACACCCTAAGCTTGTGGTGCCAAGAAGTAACAAATTGTCTGGAACCATTTTTGATGTATTTGGCTCCTTATTGGTGGCAACGGTTTCAGAAAACATTTAGAAAGCTTGAGTCAACTGTTCTAGCTACTCCCTTGTATCGATGTGCAAAGACTTTACGTAGTCATTTCATTCCTACTCGGACAGAAATCTTGAAAACAATCTTCAGATACGATCCAGTTCCAGTCTTTTCCACAAAATACTTCTGATTAGCCAGAAAGCTGAAGGTAGATGCTGATTCCACCAATGACGAGTTTCCTCTGTTTAGCAGGCAGTGGTTTGAGGTCAAGTGCAGCCTGATCTGCACTGGGCTTCCAAGGAGTTTGGGAGAAGTTGGCTTCTGATTATCTCCTGGTAAATCCACCTCTGGTGCAGTGTTTGAAAACAGAAATGGAAAGTCCTTGACTTTGAAAATAAGTGATTTAGCCAAGAGAGAGAACAAAAAAAAAAAAAAAAAAAAAAAAAAAAAAAAAACCAAAAAAAAA